>CM043703.1:76620726-76998226 GCA_023935145.1 Bretschneidera sinensis | reverse complement strand
CCTCTATAGCTAGCTGCCACTTTGACGATTCCTTACACTCCATGGCCACCGTGTAAGTTTCTTGTTCACTCATCTCTCCTTCTGTCCAAGGAGCTGCTGCATCCGCAGCATCCACAAACCCACATCTTGAAGGTGGTCCGACCAGCCTTCTTTCCCGATCTCTTATGAGCTGAAAGTCCTTCTGACTTGCTGTAGCATCCTCTTCTTGTTCAGCCTCTTCTTGAGTTTCTTCAGCTTGGCAATCATCCAAGGGCTCTACCTGGTCCGAACCCTCTTGCCTCATTTGCTCTACCTGAACAGAATCTCCCTTGATGCTATGCTCAGCAATTTCTGAATTGGTTTGCTCACTAACCCCTGCAGGGTTAGTTTTCTCCAAGTAGGGAAATAATAATTTATTAAAGACAACATCCCTACTTACAATCAGTTTCATGCCCTTCTTTTCTAAGGACCATAACCTATATCCCTTAACCCCATCACCATATCCTAGAAATACACATTTTCTAGACCTAGGGCCAAGTTTATCCTCCTTTTGGTGTGCATATGCTGCACACCCAAAAGTCTTAAGGTTGTTTAATTCAGGGGGTTTTTCACTCCACATCTCCATGGGAGTCTTGAGCTCTATTGCTCTAGAGGGTGATCTATTCACCAAGTATGCAGCTGTTGCTACAGCTTCTCCCCAAAAATATTTGGATAATCCGAATTTATTTAACATGCACCTAACCTTTTTCTTAAGGGTCTTATTCATCCACTCAGCAACTCCACTTTGCTGAGGGGTTTCCACAACCATCCTATGTCTTAGAATGCCATTTAACCTATAGAATTGATCAAGTTCTTGGTTAAAAATTTCTAAGCCATTATCGGTTCTTATCCCCTTAACTACTCTACCCATTTGAGTCTCAACCAGCCCTTTCCACATCACTAACTTATTCAATGCATCTGATTTATTTTTCACCAAATAAACCCACACTTTTCTTGAATAATCATCAATTAAAGACAGAAAGTAAATGTCACCTCCCTGTGTTGGTGTCCTTGCTGGTCCCCAAAGGTCTGCATGAATGTAGTCAAGAATGCCCTTATCCTTGTGCACTCCGGTGTTGAAGCTGACCCGATGTTGCATCTCAAGAACGCAACTCTCACAGAAATCCAGTTTTTCTACTTTGTCACCACCAAGTAGACCTTCCTTGCTAAGCACTTGCAAGCTCTTTTCGCTCATGTGTCCCAAGCGAGTGTGCCAAAGGGCTGCCTTGTCCAGCTCAGCCATCAAGCTTATTGCTTGATCATTGGTTTTTGTTTCTCCAATCATCTCATAGAGTCCATCGTTTCTTGCTGCCTTGATCACTACCAAAGATCCCTTGGCTACCTTGATCTTTCATCCCTCTATCTTGCATGTATAGCCCATGGAATTAAGCTACCCCAATGAGATCAAGTTCCTCTTCAAATCTGGAACATACCTCACATTTTCCAGCAGCCTTGTGACTCCATCAAACATCCTCAATTGGATATCTCCAATCCCTCTCACATAGCAAGAATTATCATTCCCCAAGAAGACCCTTCCATCATTGATCTTCTTGAAATTCTTGAACCATTCTTTGTGAGGGCACATATGATGAGTGCACCTGGAATCAAGAATCCACTTTCCACTGCCTTGCCTCCTGCTCACATCAGAGCACACAACAAGAACATCATCACCTTGCTGTTCTCCCATGGCAATCAAAGCCTCTCCATTGTTGGTATGGCTTCTCCTCTCATCCCACATCCTCTTCTTGCAATCTTTCTTGAAATGGCCCTCCTTGTTGTAGTTGAAGCACCTCCTTCCTCCAACCCTTGGTTTAGAGTGTGCTCTCCTATGGCTTTCTCCTCTACCATTGTCCCGGTAGTAGCCATTGTTTCTGCCATTCTGAGCTGCTGGCCTTCCTCTTATGAACAGCCCTTCACCACTTGATGTCTCCTTCATCTTGGCTTTGAAATCATGTGCCCTTATGGCATTGATCACAATCTCCTTTGTCAAAGAATCCCTTCCATACTCAATTGTATTAATCAAATTATCAAAGCAATCTGGAAGTGAATTTAATAAAATAACAGCCAATTGTTCATCCGGAAAAGAAATGCTACAGCTATTCAAATCTTGAACTAGCTTGTTAAAGACATCAAGATTATTTTGCAACTCTTTACTAGGGTCCATTTTAAAAGCAAAGATTCTTTTAAGAAGATAAATTTTGTTAGGGAGAGTTTTGGTAAGAAACAACTCATCTAGTTTCTTCCATATGACAGCCAGATCCTCCGAGTCTCCGCACTCCCTTGTGACACTATCTGACATGTGCAAGAAAATGGTGCTGTAAGCCATCTTCTTCATCTCGATCCGCTGGTCCTTCGTGACACTTGCTGGAAAAGCATCATCTTCTCCAATAGCCAAGTCCATTTTCTGCTGCATTAGAACCGCCTTGATCTTCCGCTTCCATAGGGCAAAGTCCCCCTTTCCATCAAACTTCTCCACACAAAAATTTGAAGCCATCTTTTGCGGACAAGATCCCAGATTTGCACACTAACCACAACTGCTTTCTTCAACTTCAAGAACACAGATCGAAGATGGATCTTTAACGCCGTTCTTGAATCAACCTTCAAGAACATGACCAAATCTTGATCTTTACACCGTTCTTGAATCACCTAAGAAGTTTGATCTTTGATTCTTGGAGTCTTGGCTCCGTACCTTCTACTTCTTGCTCCGATAACCGTCTGCTTAGCTCTGATACCACTGTTGGAAATCACCTTAGCAAGATGCCTAGGTGGTGATCTTCCAAACACCCAAGTCTTGAATGACTTGTAGAAATAATTTCAGCAATCGAACACAAGAACAGAAAATCAAAGAAAGAAATAAGACAAGTAATTTGTTGTCAAGGTTCGGCAATGTGCCTACGTCCCCGTGAGTTCCTTCGAACTCTCTGCACTATCTCAATGGTTCTTACAAAGTTACAGTAATCCCCTTCAAGAATCCAAGTTCTTGAAGAAACAAGAAGAGAAGGAAGAAGATGAGAACTTCAACAATGTTCTCTAATCTAATCTAGACTCTCTCTATCTTATTACAACCAGCCTCACTACAAAAGTCCCTCTTGTGTTTGTCACTCTTACACAATTCTCTCTAAGTGTTTACAATGATCTCACAATGTCACAAATCTCTCTTGTATGTGTGTTGTATATTATTGTAGAAATGAGGCCTTTTGAACCCCTTTTATAGCCTCTTAATTCTTGGACATTCTTGTGAATCAATTTCCACCCTTTGATCATGATCTCCACTTAATCATAGCCCTTCATCACTTCCCAAGTGGTGCTGTGTGTTTTATCCTTGTATTCACACACTTAAAAGGGTCTTAAAACAGGCTGTCCATGTGTGCAGCCCTTTGCCTGGCACCTAGGCGCTCAACAGGGGGCGCCATGGTGCTGGGCAGAGCACCTTTGCACACCTTCTGGGCGCAATGGTGCTGGTGCTGGGCACCATGGCACTGATGCGGTCCTTCAGCACATCATTCTGGACGCCATGGTGCTGATGATGCTGCTGCTGTGCGCACACTTCCCTGATTGTGTGCAGAAGTGCGCACACTAGTGCGTATGGCCTTCCCTTGCTCCAAATTGATGCACACACATGTGTGCAGTCTTCTAACTTGGTGAACTTTGATACTCCACCTTTGGTTTGGACTTTAACAATTTTTAAACCATGGTTGGACCTGTTTGAACCTTAGACAAATAACAACACAAGCTGCAATTTCAATTGCAAATAATCTAGTGTTCCATGGCAAAACAAAACACTTCAACTTGAAACTCTATTTCCTAAGAGAGGTTCAAAGAGAAGGAGAAATACAGCTGATCTACTGCAAAACAGAAACTCAAAATGCTGACATCTTGACCAAGGCACTTCCCAAAGCTAGGTATGAGTTCTTGAGGCAAAGGCTTGGAGTCTGCAGCTCCAGAGCCAAGGAGGAATGTTGAATGATGCCCCAGGAGCTGCTGATGTTTGAGTTGTTGAGGCTTAATAAAACACATGGTTGATCTACTCTTCTATTTTGTTGGTGATAAGAGACATAGAGATTATGTTTTCATACTTGTTTTATTAGGCCATGTTTTCATGCTTGTTTTATTAGGCCATGTTTTCATCATTGTTTTAAGGATTACTTTAGGCCACGTTTTCATCCTTGTTTTAAAGATTGTTTTTTCCTTTAACAACCTATATATAGGTTGAAATTGTTTTCTCAAAAATATAGTGAAAAAAATCAAGTTTGTTTTTTCAAGCTCTTGCACTTCATTTCTATCAAAAATCAACAGAGTTGCTTTTACATTTTCCAGAGCCATAGGGGTTGACATTCATAGTAAGCGCTATATTGTTCACTTCAGAAAAAAAACAAAGGGGGAATTGTGTTTGGAGGTGTGATTACACTAGTCATTACAAAGTTAAGAGGAACAACAGGGGTTATAAGATGATCATTGGGAGCATTCAAATTTGGATTCTCAGAAAATCAGTATCTGGGAAGAGCAACTTCAGCCAAGCTTCTTCAGTGAAATTTTCCATGCGATACAATTGAAACCCTGGTTGTGGCTCACGTTCCTATATCCTGATCACTTCTTTGCCTTTACAAGATGTGGGATGAGAGACAGTAGTAGCAAGCATAGGTTCTTTACCTGGCCTTTGATCCACTTGATTGGGCCTAGGTTCAATAAAAAGGTTCTGTAGACTAGGGTGCATTCACTCACCGTCTTGCAACAGTAGCACAACTAGCAGGCAAATTGGAATCATTCACAAGTAATGTAAAATCAATGGCTTGGGCTGGAGTATCTGGACTCTCAGTACTAAACAGAGGATTTGGTAGTTAATGTTCATCAATGTGAAGACAGAAACTAGCCATACGTGTGGCTCATTGTTTAGCACTCCTACTGGATTCAAGTTGTGTTCCATCAGTTGGGAGAAAAGTTGCATTGTTAAAATTTCTTCTTTTTCGTCCCGCTGGACCCTCACCGGTCTATTACTAGCTGATTGTTCCAGAGAACCATGCAAAGCAACTGCCATTGAGGAGCCAAAGTCCTCAAGTCTTGTTTGGCGAAATCTATCTCCAAGCCAAGCCAGGTCTTCAAAATCCAAAAATTTCTGGCACTACTGTAATTCTCAGCATGATCATGTTCCATTTGTTGTGGGTCTTATCTGGGGTGTTAAGGATTGAGATTTTTTCTAGAAAATCTGCACCTTTTCCTGATAATCTGCACTTTTGTCATTAACTTTTACGGATGTATTTTGTGTTAGTCCTTGTTTCAAGGAAAAGTTTGTTTGAAAAGTTATATCTCATCTCCTATAAAACGAGTACTGCTTCCGTATTGAAAAGAAAAGAATTCTATAAAAGCACGTTTTCTGGTTTAAAAATCTTTCAAATGGTATTAGAGCTTCCATGATCTTAAGGGGCTCAAAAATTTAAACAAAAAAAAGAGTTTGTTTGCAGTACGTTAAGCATCATTTTATGGCTTTAAAAAGCAACGTTTCCTTGCCATCACCTCCAGTTTTTGGAGGAAAAGATTATGGATTCTGGTCTGTGAAAATGAAGGCTTTTTTTAGAGCTTATGATATGTGGGAGACATTTGAAAAAGCCTTTGAACCAATCACTTGGCAATAGCACAAATCAAGCAACAGGAGGAGAGTTCAAAGAATTTCAAAGCTCTCTCTTTTCTTCATTCAGCAGAAGTAGATTCAATTTTTCCAAGGATTGTTGGTGCTACAACAGCAAAGGAAGCCTAGAACACTCTCCAGGAAGAATTTCAAGGTTTAGAGAGAGTGAGAACAATTAGGTTGCTGAATTTGAGAAGAGAATTTGAGCTGTTGAAGATGAAGGAAAGTGATAATACTGTGAAAGATTATGTTTCTAAGTTGATTAAAGTTTTTAATCAAATGAGAATTTATGGAGAAAAGATTACATACCAGAAAACTATTGAGAAAATCCTAATAAGCCTACCAGATAAGTTTGACTCTAAAGTAGCTACCATAGAAGACTCAAGAGATCTGAGTAAGCTCACAGTAAATGAACTCATTGGTTCTCTGCAAGCTCATGAGCAGAGAATATCCAAGAGATTTGAAGGCACTACTGAAGGTGCATTTCAAGCAAAGCATAAAGGTAAGCAATTTCCTTCTAAGGAAATGAAGAAATTTCACGGAGAGAAAAGCAACAAAGGCAAGACACCTGTTTCTGTCAAGGAAACTGAGAAAAGGGCTAAGTTCCCTCGTTATGGAGTCTACAAAAGAACCAATCATCTGGAAAAAGACTGTTGGTACAAAGGCAAGTCTCAATGAAAATTTTGCAAGAGATTTGTCCATATAGAGAGGCTTTGCAGAATTAAACAACAAGGGCAGCAACAACAACAAAACCATCAATCTCAATAAGCTCATGTTGCAGAAAATCATCAATAAGAAGATCATTTATTCATGGCTCCTCAACTCGAAGGTTGTAGTAGCAAAGATTCTTGGCTACTTGATAGTGCTTGCACCAATCATATGACTTTCAATCCAAACTTTTCAACAAGCTGGATACTTCAGTCAAGGCAAAAATAAAGTTGGGGAATGGAGAAGAAGTTAAAGCTGCTGGAAAGGAAATAATTTCAGTTCAGACTAAAAGAGGTACTAAGTTCATTGATGATGTTCTTTTAGTGCCTGAATTAGATAAAAAATTATTGAGTATAGGGAAAAAGATGAGCAAAGGTAATCCCTATTCTTCAAGGGAAGTTGTTGTGCTATTTATGATCCTAGTAACATTGAAATAGCTAGGATCGCTATTAAAAATAATAACTTTCCTTTACACTAGAAAAATGCTAAAAATCATTCATATATGAGTAGTACTGATGAATCTTGGCTTTGGCACAGAAGATGTGGCCATTTTAACCTTAAATCACTCAAATTTATGAAATCCAAAGGCTTGATGAGAAACATTCTTGCTGTTCACATTCAACGTGAAGTTTGTGAATGTTGGCAGCTATGAAAATTAAAAAGACTTCCTTTTCCATCTAATCAAGCTTGGAGAACCAGTGAGAAAGCTAGAATTGGTGCACACTGATGTTTGTGGACCAATGAGAACTCCTTCATTGAGTCAAAACAAGTATTTCATCTTGTTTAAAGATTATTTTACCAGAATGACTTGGGTTTACTTTCTCAGCAGTTAATCTCAAGTACTCTCTGTGTTCAAGAAATTCAAAAACCTTGTTGAAACTCAAAGTGACTGTAAGATTTCGACCTTGAGGTCTGACAATGGCAAGGAGTATACATTGACTTAATTTAATCAGTTTTGTGAAGATATGGCAATGGAACATCAACTCACTGTTGGTTATACTCCTGAGCAGAATGGAGTTTCAGAAAGAAAGAATAGAATAGTCATGGAGATGGCTAGATGCATGCTTTTTTAGAAGAATTTGCCTAAGAAATTTTGGGCAGAAGTTGTGTATACTGTAGTTTATTTGCAAAACAGATAACCTACATGAGCTCTTGATGGAAAAATTCCCATCGAAGCATGGACTGGAGTTAAACCCTTCTGCAAAACATTTGAAAGTCTTTGGTTCTGTTTGTTATTTTCATGTTCCAAATGTGAAGAGGGATAAGTTTTCAGAAAAGGCAGAGAAATGGGTGTTACTTGGCTACAGTTCTCAATCCAAAGGTTATTGAATTTTTAACTTGAAAACTGAAAATATTGTGATTAGCAGAGATGTTAAGGTTGATGATGAAGCTTTTTGGAATTGGGATGAAGCCAAAGTTGAGAAGAAAATTTTTGTGTATGCTAAGCAACCTGAAGATGCATTAGATCAGGAAACTACAAACCTTGATTCTGATGTTGACTTTAATAATTCAGCAAGTGATTCACATGAAAGCAGTACCTCAAATCCAGAATCTCCCGTGCTCAAAACAAGATCATTGGCAAATATCTATCAGAGGTGCAATAAGGCTATCACTGAACCAACAACCTGCCCTGAAGTTGAAAGATTTGAATCTTGGAATTCAGCCATGAAAGAAGAGCTAACAATGATTGAGAAAAATCATACCTGGGGCGTTGACGGATAGACCATTGCATAAAAAAGTCATTGGTGTCAAGTGGGTGTATAAGGTCAAGCTCAACTCTGATGGGTCAGTCAATAAGCATAAGGTCAGGCTAGTTGTCCAAGGCTATTCTCAGCAACCTGGTGTTGATTATGGACACTTTTGCTCTAGTAGCAAGACTGGATACAATCAGAATTCTCATTGCTTTAGCAGCTCAGAGAAGTCAGAAAATTTATCAGCTTGATATTAAGTCTGCCTTCCTAAATAGTTATCTTGAGGAAGAGATATATGTAGAGCAACCTGAAGGTTTTGTTGTTTCTGGAGGTGAAGATAAGGTTTAAGAGTTTAAAAAAAAGGCTTTTTATAGCTTGAAACAAGCTCCAAGAGCATGGTACAATAAAATAGATTCACATTTGTGCAGTCAAAGCTTAAAAAGAAGTGAGAATGATTCAACCTTGTATGTTAAAAAATTCTCTAATGAAGATGTGTTGATTATTTCATTGTATGTTGATGATTTGCTTGTTATTAGGAACAATTCAAAGATTCTGCAGAATTTCAAGCTCGATATGCAGCAGGAGTTTGAAATAACAGATCTTGGTGAAACGAAGCATTTTCTTGGGATGCAAATTTATCATACTCAAGCTGGGATTTTTATTTCTCAGCAAAAGTATGCTCAAGAGATCTTGAAGAAATTCGAAACTCCTCTGGTTCTAAATGAAAATTTCTCTAAAGAAGATGGTGCAAAGAAGGTTGATGCTTTTGTTTAAACAAGAGCTCCCATGCTTGAAGACGGCCACCGTAGAAGAAAATATAGTAAAAAAAAAAAAACCTCATCTTTTTGGTCTCTTAAACGTGTATTTATAGAATCCTCAACAAAACCTTAACAATTGAACATGTGTCTATTTTCAGCCGTGCAAATCAAAAAAAAAAAAAATCAGAATTTAATAGCTCATTCACGTCTGCCACGTTGAAATCACGCACAGCTTGACTTTTGTCTACTAAAACTGTCATAACTTTCTCTAGAAAAATTATATTTACGAGCCGTAAAATTCTCTAGAAAATAAACATTCGGATCTTTCCATGTATATATGGGTAGAGTATTGTACTTAATAGCTACCAGACCTGATCTTATGTTCTTAGCTAGTTTATTGTCCAGGTTTATGAAAAGTCCCAGTCAAATTCATTTTGGAGCTGCCAAGAGGATGTTAAGGCATTTGAAGGGTAGAGTTAACTATGGCATTTGATTTAGTTCTACAGAAGATCAGAGTTTGAGAGGATTTGTTGATAGTGATTGGGTTGGCTCTCCTGATGATATGAAAAGTACATTGGGTTATTGTTTTTCATTTGGCTCAGGAGTATTCTCTTGAATTTCTAAGAAGCAAGAGCTTGTGGCTCAATCTACAGCAGAAGCAGAGTATATTGGAGCTGGATCTGATGCAAACCAAGCCATTTAGCTGAGAAAAATAAAGAATTGGGGAAGAAGCAACTAAAGGCTACAGATATTTTTTGTGATAACAAGTCTACCATAGGCATTGCTAAAAATCCAATGCAACATGGGAAAACTAAACATATCGAGGTGAAGTTTAACTCCATTAGAGAAGCTGAAAAGAATGATGAAATTTGTCTGGTTTACTACAGATACGAGGAGCGGCTTGCAGATATCTTTACCAAAGCTCTTCCTAAAGCAAGGTTTAAAATCCTTAGAGCAATGCTAGGAGTCTCATGCAAAAATCTGAAGGAGGAGTATTAAGGATTGAGATTTTTCCAGAAAATCTGCACCTTTTCCTGATAATCTGCACTTTTGTCGTTGACTTTTGATGATGTATTTTGTGTTAGTCCTTGTTTCAAGGAAAAGTTTGTTTGAAAAGTTGTATCTTATGTCTCCTATAAAAGGAGAACTGCTTCTGTATTGAAAAAACAAGAATTCTGTAAAAGAAAATTTTCTGGTTTAAAAATCTTTCATGGGGGAATCTGGGGTGCTGGTAGCCCTTCTTCAAAGCCATTGATGGCAAGGGGTCGCAGTATAACTCTTGGCTGTCTTAAGGGATTGTTGAGCTTCTGTACTCTGGGACCACCACGACATTGGGGTCTCCTTTAGTCGTGGACTATCCTAGTTGTCCTTCTTTCTGCATGGCTATAGAAGGCCCATGTCTGATTCTTAAACAATACTTTTGTTATATCCATGCCAAAGCAATCTCATCCATACTCTCTTGACTCATCCGTTCAACCTCATGATTCATAGGGGAAGATTGGAAAGGTATGACAAATAATGTCACAAAATCTACAAAATTTGCACTCTTTCAAATCTGAAGTCCACCCACCGCATGAATTCATCATCACGTAACAACATGACCCCAGAAATGAGAGTGCACCAAGGATTAATACAGACTCGAGCCCTGGAATATCTAATATTCCTTCAAGGATGTGGATTCCAATCTATCCTTGCCATTGGTCACACCACCGCTGCCAAGCGCTCTGTAATAGAGGGATAAAGGTATTGAAGAGGAAGTTGATGCAGTTGCACCTATATATGCGTCCTACAAAGCACTAAATGAGTAATGGTTAGATTTGGTCTCCATCTATCCACCACAAGGAAACCTCCATCCAGGGACCATGGGATGTCACTCCAAATGAACTCATAATCCACCTCACTTTCAAAATAGAGGATGCAGAAGTTTTTGTCATGACTAACCACCATGATTACCATGCATTTGCCAAGTATTATTAATCAATTCTTGCATATAGTCGGAGGAGAAACTTTTGGAGTCTAGGAGTACTATAAGGCAACTCCTCCAAAAATTTCTGCTTTCTTCAAGTTCTTCTATCGGAATTGGGATGATTGGACCTCTACGAGCCCTAACTATGGGTTCCACGTCTGTGTTGATTTTGGAAGTGACATCTCTTGTTTCCTCAAATTCTCCCATGGTATCCACTGTACTATTGTCACTCCAACTACCTTCCCTATTTCAAAGACCAAAGGAATCATGAAGTTGGTAGTTTTGACTGGAAATATTTGGGGGATTTGGCTCCATTTTAAAGGGACCTGGATGTAGACGTTTAGCTTTCAATGGCCATAAATTTTCAGTGAGTTCCAACGCTGAGTAGGAACTTCAAGTTTTATTTTATGGCAAGACATTGCATCTCAATGAGACTTAAATAATGGGTTATGTTTATACCAAAAATAATTTAATGTTGTGGCATATCTTGATTGGGCCACGTGTAAAAACCCTAACAAGTAAGAGAGAATACAACTGAAAAAGGAAGAGGTGTGATAGGAGCATTAAATGAGATAAGACGATCAGTAATCAAAAAGCCCGCGAAACAATGACTTTTTAAAAGAGAAGTTTGAGGGACGACACCGAGACAAGTAATAAAACTCGTGGGTTCGAGGCTGATAAGCTTGAATGAACTTTCAATACCTCAACTTTGAGCATGATGGATGAGTCGTAACAGTCAACTCGGCTATTCAAGGATTGAGGATAATCCAAGAGTCGTGCATTTAACTGGCTAAGGTAAAAGTGGCCACGATGAAATACGACTCACATAGTGGAGTTAAATATTTTGACACGTGGCATGTTCTGTGCATTTAATCAAGAGAACATGAGGAAGTGGAAACGTGGGAGACTCTTGGGAAATATCAACACAATTGTCTAAGTTTGAGGCAGTATAAATAGCAGCAGAATCAATCATAAGAAACACACAGACACTCCTCCAACAATCATTATCTTTCTGGATTTATTTTCCAATTGCAATAGGAATAGTTGTACTATAATTATAGTTGTAACCCTTCTCTATCCCTTTTCTTTGTTTGTCTCGAAGTTGATCCAAGCTAAGGTTGCATTAAAGGCTTGGCCTACATTACAATGAGCTCCAAGAGTCTGTACTTGGTAATTTGACATTTTTATCTTGTAAACCCTTTTGTATCAGAATTGCTTTCAATATCAATATATTGAGTTTGTTGTTACTGCGCATTTGTTATTTATCTTGTTCATTAACTTCTAGATTAAATTATTTTCTTTGAATTTATAATGACATGTCGTAAAGTTCTCTTAATTAAGGCAATATTGGACCCTGCTAGAGGAGTATTGTTCCAATCGAGTCCACTTCAACCTCGATTGACACATAAATTAAATCTTGCTCCAACAAGATTTATGGCAATCACAGTGGGAGTAAATCTAGTATATGCCAGTTACTAAATCAGTGACGAAGAGTATGGCAAATCCGGAAAAAGGCTCCTGCTTCTGATGTCTCTGTAAATCGCTTAGAAAAATTGGATCAGGACATGGGGCAATTACACTCCCAGATGGATATGTTGGTGGCTAACTAATATCAAACCAGGGAGGAAATAGCCCAAACAACTTGACAAGTAACTGAGTTGCAGAGCCAATATAAACCACAGATGACTCAGCAACAAACTCAGAGCCAACAGCAAATGGCTCAAATTCTAAAGAAGCTCAACATGTTGATGGATCAAAGACCACATCATTAGGCAAATTTCCTTATAAAAAATAGTTTTTCGCAACATTAAGCAGAATCCTCTAGGGCATTCCCTAGAGGAAGTGATTTTGACATGCCTATAGCTTATCCTTAAGCTTCACGTAATAGTAAAACAAAAACTCTCACCACAGATTTGAATGCTATATAGGTAACTAATGTAGGAACTACTGAACCAACGAAACCTCGAATCATGCATGCTCCACCTACCAAGAGACAATCACCCCTTGGAGTCGAGCAACCTATTGGAGTACAGATGCCACCTAAACCCATGATCCAAGCACCAGGCTATCATCTTGTCATACTGAATCATGTGGGATTTCCCAATATTCTCCCAAGGACAACCAAACATCTAGTAGGAGCAAGATCGAGCCAATATCGTAGTCATCCAAACCAAAGGTCCATTGGCACAACCAGCCAACCCAATATATCATTGGCACAACCAATCCAACCCAATATACCATTGGTGCAACCAATCTAACCTAATGTACCATTGGCGCAACCCATCTAACCTAATGTACCTGTAAACCGAGATTCAAAACCAAGAGGGGGTGAATTTGGTTTTAAAAACTTTTGCTAATTAACTTGCAAGTTTTTAAATAATTAAATACACAAAGAACGCAATCAAATAATATGCTTGAAAGTAAAGGAATTTAAGGAAAAGAATATGCAAACTCCGTTTATAGTGGTTCGACAATATCAGAATATCTCTAACCCTACATCCACTCTCTTCAAGGAATCTCCTTGAAGCAATCCACTAAAACCTTTAGTCGTGCAACTTCACCGGTGTTACACAAACCTTACAACCGATCTCTTCCTCACGAAAGCTACAGTGAAGTGTTTAATCCTAAACACTCTAAGAGTTATGCAAACTCTTTCCCTTTACAATAAATGGAATTTGTTGTAAAGTAAATGGTAGAGAGATAACAATAAGTGCTTTTACAAATGAACAATATCTCTCTTTCAAGAACAAGCTTGAAGAATGGCTCAATAATAAACTTTTCAAAGCTTTTGAGAATTAATGAGTTATCTTGTGAATTGAATGTATTATCTTGTTGTTTAAATGCTCATTAAAGTGGGCTATATAGCCTTGAATCAATATGGTCGTTTGACACCGACTTGGTAGGTTTGGGGTCTTAAATGCTCAAGTCCCGCATCTCTAACGGTCATATTTTTGAATTACCAGTCGATTGGGTCAAGTGATGAATTTTTCACTTTTTAAGCTAAGGAAGAGTACCTGTTGACTAGGTCAGAGGACTAGTCGACTGGGTGAAGTTATCAATCGTCTGGGAACTTTCTGTCCCATATCCCAGTCGACTAGGAACTTTTTGTATTTTTAGTTTTGTCAAAGTCTTTTGTAAATTGAGCCACAAATCAAGCTATGTAATCGAACATTAGAGATTTACAATTATTTCAATTACCTTAATGCCAATTCTAGATCTTCTATCTTGTTTTGGTGTCTGAATCGCATTGAGTTCTTGCATATTGTTTCTGTACTGAATGCTTTTACTACTTAAACACTTAGATAAAATTGTTAGTGCAATTAGAGTAGTATTTTGTCATTATTAAAATCAAATACGGGTCAACAGTACCATTGGCACAACCAAACATACTCGAACAAGTTAGAGTTCGGGCTCAACAAATACCACCCGAAAACTATGAGGCTTATCGAGTTCCCTTAGTTCCACCACCTTTGAACCTTAATGATCTCGCACACGGTAATCAACCTTCTATCCCACATCAAATACTGCCTAGGCTTGAGTAGTTCGAACATCTATATAGGTATGGAATCCATAAGGTACAAAGGCCCGTTTATAGGAAACCTTACCCTGATTACATAGACAAAAAAAATTTGAGTTTTCCAAAAACTACAAAATCCCTAACTTCACAACATTTTCTAGGATGACGAGAAAACGGCCTTAGTGTACCTTGGACGTTTTACCATCCAATGTGGAGAATATTCTAACCATGATTTTATGAAGCTTCGTTTTCTTCCAAATTCTTTTACATGAGAGTCATTCATGTGGTAAATTAATATCCCTTAGAATTCGATCATGAATTAGGATGACATTCAGGAAAGGTTTCTGACTCAGTTTGCTCAAACTATCATCGTTTCCATGGCTGATTTAGCTAGGCTGAAACAGCAACAACATAAGACAGCTAAAGATTATCTTAATCGCTTCAAGTGGGCTCGAGCCAAGTGTAATATCGGTTTGCTTGAAGTTGAGTATATAAAGCTAGCCCAGGATGAGTTGAGCCTCGAATTCTGTAAGAAGTTTGAGGGAATGATTTTCCATGACTTGTTTAAGCTAACAGAAAGGGTTGCTCGATATAAGTATATACTGAAGGAAGAATGAAAAAAGATGACTTTATCTTATGAGATATACTATTATGATCCCAATATCGAGGTGGTTGTAGCCAAGTTTGTAGGTCGACAACCCTTTATATGTGATGCTCTGACAAAGAAACAAACTCAAATGCAAGAGTCCAATATACCCACTGCTCTAATGAGGTTATATTCCTTTGTTATAAGTAAAACAAATCAAATTTTTGATATGTTGTTGCAAGCTAAGCAACTTAGATTAGTAGGGTGACACAAAATTCCCTTAAGTGAAGATTTCCAATGTAGAAATTTCTTAAAGTCCCGTAGTTCTTTTACTCACTCGACTAACAAGTGCATCATATTTAGAAATCTAATTCAAGATAAGATAGATCAAGGGATACTTAAATTCCCCAAGAAAGAAACAGAAATAACATAATTTGATACTAACCCATTCCCTGATTTGGTTAATGCTAACATGCTTGCTTTAAATATTTCTCAATTGTCGCAAGACAATAAAGAGCATACTAATCCTCTACGTTTACTTTCAGGAACAATCATGAGTACTTCGAGAAAGAAGACTCAACAAAAAATCCTAAAGGAATGGTATAAGGCTTAGGATCCTAAAGTCGGATTGCTATGAGGACCCTCGGAAAAGTTTGATTATTATATCGCATACTCTAAAATGGTAGATCCTATACCATTCAAGGAGATCAAACCCATAGGATGGGGAGATGAAGATGATGACCAACTAACAATGGTTGAAGATGAAGAGCTGAATCTAAAAATGGTTGTAACATCGAGACCAGCAACTAGGATCCTAGATCGATTTTCCTAGTAACCTTACCCGACACCGAGAACATCTTATGTGCTGCTTGTTAAGAGAAAGTGACTGTGTTGTTCATGGAACAGATGATGGTAAAAGACCAGGCAAAGGTAGAAGAAAAGAAACTAGCTTGAGCGAAAGGACTACTAACTACCCCTCGACCCACATCAAGTCTGCGAATAACCAGTGCTCGAGGAAGAAAGGGTGGATATTCACGAAGAAGAGGCTAAGCCACTTCGAGGATTAGGCCTTATACACGACTGATGTTTGGACGACAAAAGGAAGAAGCAACATAAGTTGTGGTAAGGAAACTAAGAACCTTAAAATTGCCACTAACGGAACCAAGAAAGTGGTACCAACTTCATATCAATATAAAGGAACATCTGAAACTGAAATACAAATATGACTATAACCCAAATTTCCCCAATGTGAATCGAACGCAACGAAGAAGATGGTTATGCCAAAAGACTGCTAAACAAAGATAAAATATGGGAGAAGAACAACCCAGAGCATCCCAAAAGGCTAGGGAAGATAAGAGGCTTGAAAGAGGAGTTAAGACTCCTAACTCGGAGGAAAAAAAAGGAAGTCAATCAAACTCAAGAGGAACAAGGGAAGAAAAAAGTCGCTAGCTCCGCGTATAGGAAAGAAGTAATAGTTATCTTTTCAGATGGAAGTGATGACGAGGAAGAAGTGTACTTAGAAGGAACCCTTACCCGGGATGGGGAGTTCATCCTAGTTTCAAAAATGGGTTTCATATCAACCTTGTCACAAGAGAAGCCAAGAATGAATAGATGGAATCCATGGGCATCGAAGGGCCCATATATATTATGAATATGGGAACAACGAACCAATAAGAATAGATATCGAGGACTCCAGAGAGTTTAGAAGAAGGACAACCTCAAGGAAGATTCCAACCATTGCAGTGCTAAAGATGATTCCCTAGAGGATGAAGAGGATTTAGGTGAAGAATACCAGGCCAATGACCTCAAGAAGAAAGACTCAGCAGAACAAGCCATGACCGTGGACTGCAACATGGTCATTCTTTTGCCCTCTTCCTTCCAAACAGTGCACAATCAACCACTCGAAGTTGAGGAGGTAGACATCGAGGATGTAGGAACAATCAAGGAATAACCACAAGAGGTTGTATGCATATAGAGCGAAGAACTATGGACATAGCAGATGAGAATGGAAGAAGTGACTCCCAGGCTCGATACCTTAAACCATTGTTTGTTAAGGTTCATATAGAAGGTAAGCCTATGAATCGTGTATTAGTTAACAATGGTGCAGTAGTCAACATACTACCACATACCATGCTCCGCAAACTGAAGAAAACATAAGAGGATTTAACCCTTTTGAGGTCTCTGTTTACAAGTTTTCATAAAATACAATCAAAACACAATGAGTTATCCCCCTCGAATTACAAGTTGAAAGTCGAGTCATAGTAGCTTTCTTTTTTATAGTTGACTAAACTTCAAGTTACAACTCCTTATTAGGGCAAGATTGGATTCATTCCAATTATTGTGTACCATCATCATTGCATCAAGCACTGGACGAATCAAAGTTGGCCACATATGTGGCTGAACAAAAAGTAATAGACCAACACAAAGTCGAGAGTATAGAGAGCCTCAATAAAATAGAACTAAAAGATCTTTAACCTGCCTCAGTCAACTTAAAGACTTGAAGGCAAAAAGACAAGATCGCATGGAGGATGTTGATCTAGGTGATGGAGAGGAAGAAAAACCAACCTTCATCAACAAATTACTTTCTTAAAGATCGAAATAGCAACTCACATCTCTTTTGAGATAGTACAATGATTATTTTGCTTAGGACTATAACGAGATGTTAGGATTGAGTCGAAGCATGTTATAATATCGACTACCCATCAGGAAAAGTTACAAACCATTCCAGTAAGCACCTAAAAGGATGCCTACAGAAGTTATCCTCAAAGTTAAGATAAAGATCGAGCGCTTGCTAAAAGTTTAGTTCATTTGAATAGCCAGGTATATAGAATGGCTTTCTACCATAGTTCTAGTAATAAAGAAAAATGGCCAACTCAAGGTATATACGGAGTTTAGGAATTTAAACAATTCTACTCCTAAAGATGAATACCATAGGCCAGTAGTTAATCTGTTAATAGACAATGTAGCTTGCAACCAAGTGCTTTCCTTTATGGATGGGTACTCTGGATACAATCAAATTTTTATACTCCATAAGATATACATAAAACTACCTCCTGTTGTCCTGGTAATCTAGGGGCATTTGAGTGAGTGGTAATGCTCTTTAGATTAAAAAACATAGGGTAACTTACCAGTGTGCTACGAATCTAATTTTCCGTGACATGATTGGAAAATTTATAGAAATCTATATTGATGACATAGTAGTGAAATCACAAGAATTTGCCTCACACCTCGAAGCTATAGAAAGATGATTTAAAGGAATGAGGGTTCACCATCTAAATTTAAATCCTTTAAAATATGTGTTTTGCATGAAAGGAGGGAACTTCTTAGGATTTCTTGTTCATAGTCAAGGAATTGAAATCGACCAAAACAAAGCTAAAGAAATAATTCAAGCTAAACTCCTTTCTAATAAGATGGAACTTTTAAGGCTCCTGGGGCAAGTGAATTTTCTAAGGTGTTTTATTGCTAATATTGCAGGTAAAACCAAAGTGTTCTCTTCATTATTGAAGCTCAAAGGAGAAAAAGCTTATATATGGTAATACCACCACCAGAAGGCTTTCAATGAGATAAAGAAATGTCTCTCGAACCTTCCGGTCTTGATCCCTCATCAAGAAGGAAAACCATTAAAGCTTTAAATATCTGCTATAATAGATTCGATAAGAATTTTGTTAGCTCATGACAATAAATGTAACCTCGAGAAAGCTATTTTCTATTTAAACCATGCATTAAACTCAATGGAATGCAAATATTCTTCGATTAAAAAATTATGTTTAGCACTCTATTTTGTTGTGACTAAATTACGTCATTATCTTTTAAGTTTTATGGTTCATGTGATTGCTCAAACTGTTCTAGTTAAGTAGATGTTGTCATGACTCATACTTAGTGGTAGAATGGCTAAATGAAGTCTAGCCATTATTTAATTCGACTTAATTTACATTCCTCAAATGATTGTTAAAGGACAAGCCTTAGCTAATTTCTAGGGTGATCATCCCAACATAGAATTAGAAATCACTAGAGAAATCTTGTTTGTAAGTTTGGCCCCATGAAAACTAAATTTCGATGGATCTAAAATAGAAAAAGAAAGTGGGATTGGTATCTCAATTCAATCCCCAACAAGAATACAAACAGATTTAGCTTTTACCCTCGAGGGGAATTATACCCACAATCAAGCTGAGTATGAAGCCTTGATATTGGGCTCATGGTACTTAAAGAAATGGGAATTACTTCGACAGAAATTTAAGGAGATTCACAGCTTGTTATCAAGTAATTAACATAAGAATACAAATGTGTGAGTGTCATGTTGGCACCGTACTAAGTAGAAGCGCAACAATTGCTTAAATAATTTGACAATATAACCTTACATCATGTATCCCGAGAGGAAAATTCAAGAGAAAATATGTTGGCTCAAATGGCTACGGAGGTTCTGAATCCTAAGTTATTGGAGAAACAAATTAGCTAGGCCAAAGAATGTTCCTTCCTATCCCTGATACAAAACTTACAACGAATATTTTTACCGTCCAAGTTTATTAAGACAATGATTGGAGAAAACCAGTTATAGAATTCCCAATGAATCTAAATAAGAAATAGAATAACTCTTTGAAGTTAAAAGCTCGATTATGTTCTTTGGGGACAGAATGAAGAGTTGTATAAACAAGACGCTGAAGGATTACTTCTAAGGTGTCTAGGAACATAGTAGTCACTACAAGTCATGCTTAAGGTGCACGAAGGAATTTGCAGTGCTCATTAATTAGGACTAAAAATGTGTTGGTTAATATGAAGGTATGGATATTACTGGCCTTTAGTTTTAAAGGATTGTCTCAAATACTCTAAGGGTTGCCAAGCATGACAACGACGTGGGAACATACCTAAAGCTCCTGCTAGCCCCTTACATTCAATAGTCAAACCATGGCCATTTAGAGGATGGATCATTGACATAATTAGAAAATTTTACCATACTTCAAGTAAAGGACATGCATTTGTGTTAGTGGCCACTTATTATTTTACTAAATGGGTAGAAGCTAAGTCATATAAAGAAATCGATGAAGTTCAATTTATCAAATTTGTCCAAGAGATGATAATTCATCGATTTGGAATCCCAGAATCTTTAATTGTGGATAATGTGTTAGTCTTTAAAAAGCAATGAGTTCGAGCATTCTTGCAAAATTATGCAATTAAGTTAATAAATTCTAGTCCATATTATGCTCAAGCCAATAGTTAGGCTAAATCGACTAATAAAATTAAAAAAAAATAATAATCTGAAAAAGTAATAGATCGAAATCGTAGAAAATGGGATGATTTGTTATCTGAATTCTTATGGGCCTATCAAAAATCAAAAAGATCAAGCACTGGGACTACCCCATTTGTTTTAGTATTTGGTCATGATGTAGTTTTTCCTATGGAAATTACCATTAAATCATTAAAGGTGGCCAAGCTAAATGAGTTAAGTGATATATATTATCATAATGCTATGTTGGCTGAGCTCAATGATCTCGAGGAAGTCCAAGCTAAAGCATTAGATAATATAATGCAACAAAAGTTAAATGTTGCTAAGGCTTATAATCGAAGGGTTAAAATAAAGTCTTCACAGAAAGAGACTTAGTTTGGAAATTAATTTTGCCACCTGAATTAAATGATCAAGAGCTAGGCAAATGGTCTCCCAATCGGGAAGATCCATTTTTAGTGGTCAAGGTCTTAAGTGAGAACACATACAAGCTCATGTCCATTAACACAAATTATCTATCAATAGAAAATAATTGAAACCATATATGGAGCCAAAAATGGAAATGAAATTCTATCATATTAAATATTGAGTCTAATACAAAGAAAAGTTTGGAAGAAAATCCAAATTATAAAATAACAATAATAATTAGACTCTGTGGTGTAAGAAGTCAATTATAACTGCCCATTTCGATTGGATATAATAAGTTTAGTCAGCCACATCATGATGAATCTCCATGATGGTCTGATGGATAGAGCTAACTTCCCCTTCATGAATTGATGGAGGCAGAGTAATTTTGCTCGAGAGTCTTTACTTTTCTTGATAGACCTTCTAGATGGGCATTGACTTTCTCGAGTTCCCATTCAAGCTCGCTTCTTCGAGCCTTAGCTCGTTTGACCTCTGTCAGAATGCTCTCGAGCTCCTTTCGAAGGTTATTAAGATCGCTCTAAGAACACTCGAACTCCTGATAGTGTTGCTACAATTGTTGTTGTTTAGCTTGACTCTCGTTAGCTAGCAGCAATAGTCTATCAAAATCCTCATGCAAAAGGCGTATAGCACGGAGTCGATGCTAGGGGAGTTGAGTCTTCCTTTCCAACAACCAAGACATAAACTAACATATTTTTGCCTGTGCATTGGTATCTTTACAAAGGGACTCCCAGCCCTGATTCACCATCTTCGACTTGAGAAGCAAATGTCCTATTACGTCAGAAGAGGCATCCTAGATTCGCGCACCAGCCATAAGAAGGTTGGGAAATCTGTCCTGCATTTTCTTGAGCTCAGCCTTTGGTGGAGAGGCTTTCTTCCCTTCATCTTCTTTTGAGTCCTCCTTAGCAGCTAAAAGGAGAAACAAGGCTAATTTTTTCCAGTAGGATGGGAAACAGTTTCCAGCTCTATGACGAGGCTACTTTCAGCCTCCTCAAGATGAACTTCTTCCTCACTAGGAGCCTGCATAAAAATAAACAACAAGTTTATAACAAGAAACAATTATACTGATATTAAAAAAGTCAAGATCAATGATTATACTTCGAGTGTTGGAGGCTCAACAATCAATGATGTACCACCAGCCTCTATGGTTGAACCACTAGATTAGGAGAAGTTAGGCCCTTAAGGCCATTTCCATAACCTCATACCCTAATGCTACCTCCATCAATTCATCACCACCACTTGCCTCAACCACAGCCAAGGTCACATCTCTATAGTCGGAGAGCTCTTTCACAAGCTCTCTTACTTCTCTTTCTTCTTCCTCTTGTTTTTTTTGTTTCTTTCATTTCTCTTATCCTCTTTTCCTCTTCCTTTTTCAAATTCCTTTCCTCCTTGATCATTCTCCTTATTTCTTCATTCTTTATTTTTTTTTCTTTTCCCCTACTATCTCAGTATCATCTAAGACTCTTTCACCCTTCTTGTCATTTCTTTCGTAGTCCCCCTCTTTTCATCTTCTCTTCTACTATATCTTTCCCTCTTTTCTCTTTCTTTCCTTTTTTTTGACAAGTCCACTTATGCTTGGGCTATAAGTGATCGTTGATGCTTTAGAGGTCATTCTTCTTCTTCAGACTCGGACTTTTGAGAGCTAAAGACAGTCTTTAACTTTGGGGACAAACCAGATAGGTGTTTGGATTTCTAGTCTGAAAAAAGGAAAAAACACAAAAGATGTATCAACATAAGCTCTGCAAATATCAAAGTAAAATAAGGTAAGAGATAACGTACTCATTGAAGCAAGAGTCTCAATATCTTCTTCTGTAGACCTTGTCTTCCTCCTCTTACCCATTCTATCTCCCATAGCTTATTCATAAAAACTGTTGAAGAGATCAACCATCCTCGGCTGAATCGATCTAGACATGAACATGGAGACTGTAATACCCGTATTCGTGAATTAAGAGTAAAGAAGTAATTTGATAATATGTCATAAAATTTAAATAATATATGTGAAGGATTAGAAGCGAACAGTGAATGGCAGCTGTGAACAGTGAAGTGTACAGTGAACAGTGAATTATACAGTGAACAGTAAAGTGTACCGTGTACAGTGAACAATGAATGTCGGTGTGAATAGTGTACAGTGTACAGTAAATGGCAGCTGTGAACAGTAACAGTGAAAAAGTTTAACTACGGTTCCACTATTAGTGTTTCCTTCTGGTAATGAAAGATTTGTGGTGTATAGTGATACGTCACAGAAATGGTTGGGATATGTGTATCATAGGAAGATTGTGGGCTATACTTATAGACAATTGAGGATTCATGAAAAAAAAAATTCCCTATTCATGCCTTAGAGTTGGCTGTTATATTGTTTACTTTAAATATTGGAGATATTATTTGTATGGAGTCACTTGTGAGATAGTCATGGGTTATAACAGTTGGACATACTTACCTACCTAGAGGAAGTTGAATTGGAGGTAGAGATGGTGGATGGAGTTGATAAGTAATGATGATTATACAATTCACTATCATCTAGAAAATGCGAAGGTGAGAGTTAATACATTGAGTAGAAAGCCTACAAGAAGTTTAACCACTATGGGGATCCTGATGTGAAATTGATGATAGATTTAAAAGAGATAAGAATGAAGTTGAATCTTAGTGATAGGAGATTTTGAATATAGTTGTACAATTGTCCATAATAAAATGTTTTAGAGAGGCAAGGTTAGGATGAAGAGATAGAAAAGATTCAACATTGAGTGCTTACTAGAAAGCATTTTGAGTTCAAAATCTGAAATGAAGAAAGTTTGGTGTTGGTGCATGGATGGTGTTCCCACTAATGCAAATAGTGAGAACAAGTAACAATAAGATGTATGCAGGATTGAGATAAAATTTTCTGATGAACAGGATTGAAGAGGGATGTAGCTGATAGAAAGAATAATTACGATACTAGAAGATATATTAAGGGAAAAGGTGATGAGTCTCTTAGTAAATTATGATTGCTTACATGCCATCAATTGAAATTGCTGATAATAAGCAGTAACAAACTAATATTGGGATGACACTGATTTAGGCATTGTATGGTATCTGGTCTATCTATTATTCAGCTAACAATAGAGATGATCAATTAGAGAGAACCGTAAAGCAGCCTAGAGTAGACCTCTTGAGTCTCAAGTAGGTGATTGAGTGTATGGAAAAATATCTCAATGAAAAGATGTATTGAGAATAGAAAATGAAAGTTGAATCCGAGGTATGTGGGACCCTATGAGGTTGTTGAGAAAGTTGGATTAGTTGTGAGTAACCTGGAATTGCCTCCATAATGAAAACATTTATATAATGTATTTCATATTTCACTTTTAAGAAAATGTTTACATGATATTTCGAGCTAAATTATAGAAATTCAGAAAGATTGGGCTTATTTACAAATACCAGCGAGAATTTTAGACAAAGAGAGCACGTCCTGTGTACTAGAATAATTTCACTAGTTTAAAGTTTGGTGGTGGAATAAGTGTGTTGAAGAGATTTTCGTAAAAGTGTAAGGCAAGTATGAAGAAATATTATTTATCTTTGCTCTGAAGTAAAGTAAAGAAATTTCGAGGACGAAATTTTCGTAAGGTGGGTAGAATTGTAATACTCATATTCGTGAATTAAGGATAAAGAAGTAATTTGATAATATGTCATAAAATTTGAATAATATATGTGAAGGATTAGAAGTGAACAGTGAATGGCAGCTGTGAACAGTGAAGTGTACAGTGAACAATGAATTATACAGTGAACAGTGAAGTGTATAGTGAAGTGAACTGTGTACAGTGTACAGTGAATGTCGTACGTGAATAGTGTACAGTGAACAGTGAATGGCTGCTGTGAACAGTAACAATGAACAGTGAATATCGGCAGTGACCAGTATGATGAATAGTTAAAAAAGTATATATATAAGCACAAGCATAAGAGACCAAACGATTTCGTTCGGTTTCTTTCAACTTCTTATGTGTTTTCTCAAAGCAATTGGGGACTTAAAGAAATGCTGAAAGAGCAAAATTTTGAAGAGATTTTCTGTGGAATTTCATAAGGATCATGAGAAGCTATCAATATCTCAAGGTAATAGCATACTGTTTATTTTGAATTTATGATTTTTACGACATTTAAATGAAGTTAAAGTGGGAATTTTCAAAGTGTGTAGTTTATGAAGAAATAATTAGAAATTGAATACAAATATTATGTTAGGTGTTGGCGATCAACGATAAGAGGAAATTTCGGAGAAAAACGAGAAAGGCAAGGAGGTGGTCCACGGGTAGCTTTAAGTGCTACGTGGTGAGTTGGATTTACTTTAAGTAGTCTAAATGAAAAATCGATTATTTGGTGATAATATTAAATTTAATTATTCAAGTATGCTTGGGTGATAGACGAAAAATTGATTTATGGGTATGATAGAAAATTTGGACATGTAGAAATATTTCTCGGTGAGAAATAATATTTTTGGAAATTATAAGTTTATTTGAGAATAAAAGCAATAAATAAATTATTGATGAGATATATTGATATTTTAATACGAATTATAATGAGATGAATTTTAGTTGATATTGATAAGTTTTGATGGATGAGTTGATGTGATTCGAGATAAATTTTAGTGGATCTTGTCAAATTTTGATGGACGATTTGAGATGAATTTTAGTGGATCTTGACAAATTTTGATGGATGATTTGAGATGAAATTTAGTGGATCTAGACAAACTTTAATGAATTATTTGATGTGATTTAGGAAGAGAAGAATTTAGTGGAATTTTTATATTATTTGATAAAAATTAGGATAGCCAATTTAAGTGGTTTGAATTTTTATATTGTGGTTATATTACTGTTTCATATCATTGTTCATGTGCATATGCATTTAATAATATAACCGAAAGAACCAGGAAAGCAGCCGGTCTAATGAAATAACCATGACAGCTGGTATATGCTGGAAAGAACCGGGAAGGCAGCCGGTCTTATAAGAATGATAGAACCGGGAAGGTAGTCGGTCTAATGAGAATAAAAGAACCGGGAGGGCAGCCGGTCTAAGATAATAACAACCTGTCGACAGGTGGGAAGACGTTCCTATCATATGCATTCATTTCATTGCATCTGTTGTAATTATTATTGCATTATTGAAAAGCTGAGATGTGTATATTGTTGTGAATGATGGCCGAGTCTCATAAAAAGAGATAGTTATGATGATAAAATTTTTAAAAAGCTAAGATGTGGTATAGTGTTGTGAATGATGGCTGAGTCTCATAAAAAGAGACAGCTATGATGATAAAATTATTAAAAAGCTGAGATGTGGTATAGTGTTGTGAATGATGGTTGAGTCTCATAAAACGAGACAGCTATGATAATGAGATTATTGAAAGAGGCAGTTATGATGATAATATTATTGAAATACTGATGTGTAGTATGTTATTTTAAAATTGTTTATAGATGATTTGGTTTCACAGAGAGAGACAATTATGGCCTCTAAATGATGGAATTTATGTTGTGAACCTCATTACAAAGTAATTATGAGATAATTGATGGTCTTAAGGTGGACCAATGATTGAGAAGAAGAGATTGATAGAGAATGAATCTCATGACATGTGAAATGATAGGAGAGTGCTAGTATCGAGGGTATGGGATATAAATTGATTAAATATTTATAGACAATTTATGCAAATGAGTACTTTTAGTAAATTTAATTCACTAAGCTTGTGAAGCTCACCCCTCATTGTACAATGATTTTTAGGTAGCAGGCTTGACAAATAGTCGGGTGAGTTGAGGTTCAGAAGAAATCATTTTCTGTAAGCCGTGTACGTGTCATCATCCTCAGACTAATGGGAAAAAATAAAATGAAAAATTTATTTGTAATATTCATGCATTTCACACTGTATAGAATGTTTAATAATTTGATTGATATAAAATATCTATTTGGTTTATTTTATTTTTATGGTTGTATATATATGTCGTATTGGGATTCTCAAAATGTGATGATACCGTCTCAGGGGTGGCCAACCTGGGATGGGTCGTTACAAAGACATAGGTTTTCCACCACTGAAAATGGAAAGTGTTGTGAGGAGCATTTTGAATAAAACGAGGGCACTAAAAGGAGTATTCAACCTTGTTATTGGAATAGGCAATGTCTCCTAGGTTAGTATAAGTAGCCATCTGACTTCAAGAAGAACCCCTAACATAATAAGGTGGCAGAGGAATAGTTTGGACCATACCAAACTGCTTGGCTACCTGAGCAGGGGAGTAAGCTTCTAAACATCTCTTCTAAGGAACAAAAAAGAAAGTAACTAGCTTCCTAGAGAGATAGAACCTGACCAAAGCAGAAGAAGCTCAGTTACCATTATCTTCATTTGAGGGGTTTAAAGTCTTGAAAAGCCTCAAACCATACAACTCGCTCTTGAAAGGCATAAACTTGATGTTTATGAAGTAAACTTTGAGCAAGTCATCGAGGCAATCTTTGAATGAAGGTTGAGGATGCTAAGAATCATAAATCCCCCTGTAAAAGAACTTGGTATAGCAATATAATTGAGTAGTGATTGGAATGAATGGTGGAAAATACACATAAGCCCACACCTGAAAGAGCCATAAGGGGCCATCCAAAGAAGAAGAAACCCCCCTCTTGTATATATCATATATACATCTATACAAGTTGGTAACTATAAACTATGTCAGGCTAATTGTCTTGTCGTGAGCCAATGAGTTTGCAATTGCCAAAAACTGTTTGGTGACTCATTTGGCGGAAACACACACCAAGTATTTCTAAATAAGATATAAGTAAAAAGCTGTCAACTCTACTGGGAAGACAAACTCTTCCTACTCGGCCCATTTGGTCAAAAAGGAAAACACTTAAACTTAGATGATTTTCCACTAGGAAGACAAACTCTTCCTCACCTATTGACATGTGAGGATGCATAGTACCTAATGGTGAGATGTTCAAAAGTGCAAATATATCTCCGATTATGACGGTAAGCTGCCTAGTCAGAAGGTGGAAAGTGTTTGACACTAGTAACCAAAAAAGTAATAGAGTGCTTAGTAGAGGATGGTTCAAAGACATGTTGTGTTTCGAGGATTAAACGACTTCAAACATATATACATCTCATAGCTCCTGGTTGCAGTGAGAAATAACTTTTTCTACCCAAGTAGACCATATGTTGTTGACATGGCAAAAGGGTGCATTTGGAGTTTCGACACACCAAGAATTCCATGATAAAGCTTGGGGTTCTTTCTGAAATAGAGGGCAATCAATGATGTCATGTGGATACATAGCACCCAAAGCTATTGGTGCCTCATTAGAAAAAGAAGATTTGTCCACAACGAAACCTATAGAGGAGGGAAGGCTCTCAGTGGGAATAGTCCAATCATTAACAGAAAAGTCCCTAAATATAAGATTAATTGGGTTCTTATACAGCTGAGCCTGTTCTCAAGAAGATTGAAAGAGGTTTACTACTCATTGGTCTCTTTCTCTGGAGCTTAACATATACAACCCATTTTCCTTTACCAGGTGAAAGTATAATGAAATAGCAAGCTGATTGTTCAGGGGAGACATCACAATTGCGAATGTTCTTACCTTTAGCAGCCATTGAAAGATTGAAGAAATTTAAAAGAGAATAAATGAAACAGTAGACTAAAAATTGATGCAAGAATTTGGTAATGTTAGGGATTGCAAAGAGAATGTTTGAAGAAAATCATAAGAGGGGATAAGGTATTTATTAGGTATGGAAGTACAATCGATGCAAATCTCTAAAGTGGTTAAAGATCCTATGTAATCACCCTCAGTGGTTCTCATCTTTAAACCAATCGTGTGCGGGGGGCAATTGTTTATACCAAAAATAATTTAATATTGTGGCACATCTTGATTAGGCCATATGTAAAGGCCTTAGAAAGTAAGAGAGAACACAATTGGAAAATGAAGAGGCGTGATAAAAGCAGTAAATGAGATAAGACGATCATCCATCAAAAAGCCTCGTGAAACAAGGACTTTTAAAAAGAGAAGTTCGAAGAACGACATCGAGACAAATAATAGAACTCGAGGGTTTGAGGCTGATGAACTCGAATAATACCTCAACCTCGAGCATGATGGATGGGTCGTAACAGCCAATCCGGCTATTCAGGGATCGAGGACAACCTAGGATTCATGCATTTAACTGGCTAAGGTAAAAGTGGCTATAATTAAATACTGCTCATGTAGTGGAGTTAAATATTTCGACATGTGGCATGCTCAGTGCATTTAATCAAGAGAATGTGAGGAAGTGAAAACGTGAGAGACTCTTGGGAAATATCAACACAATTTTCTAAGCCTGAAGCAATATAAATAGCAGCATAATCTACCATAAAGGACACATACAGAATCATCCAACAATCATTATCTTTCTGCATTTACTTTCCTTTACTTTCTAGTTTCAACAGGAGTAGTTGTATAGCTGTAACCCTTCTTCATCCCCTTTCTTTACTATCTCGAAATCAATCTAAGCTAGGGCTGCATTGAAGGCTTATCTTACATTACAACGAGCTCGAGGAGTCTGTACTTGGTACTTTAAGGTTTTAACCCTGTAAACCATTTTACATCAGAATTGCTTTCAATATCAATGCATTGGCTTTGTTGTTACTACACATTTGTTATTTATTCTCTTCATTAACTGCTAGATTAAATTCTTTTCTTTGAATTTATAATGGCCTATTGTAAAGTCCTCTTAATTGAGGCAGTATCAGACCAATCTAAAGAAGTACTATTCCAATCGAGTCCATTTCAACCTCGATTGATGCATAAATTTAATATTTCACCAGCAAGTTCTAGCCAAATCTTATGACGATTGAGAACTAAGCTACCCAATGCATGTAGTCCATGAATAGGTCTCTCTCTCTCTCTCTCTCAAACAAAAGATAAAAACAATATTTTTAAGCATTTCAAGATTTAACTATATTAATAAATGAGGGATTATGGGAATCCAAGCAATTGAGAGGAATCAAACCCTGTTAAGGTTATATTTGTAAATTGGACACAACTTTTGGGTCAAACACAAGATCTAAAATAAAAAATCATATCATTGGTTCCAATCACATGATAGTAAGTCAAGGGTTGAACAAGTTTTAACATGTCTCCCTACCATTCTTACATTGATTGATTGGTGTTGGACTTTTTCTTTAAAAAAAAAAAACCAAAAAGGCACACTCGATTGTGGTTAATGGATAGTCGACTGTCATATTGGACAGAAACTTTTGACAATCAATTGTGGTACAAGACAGTCAACTATCATACCGATACTTGACTCCAATTTGTTCAGACGCTTAAGACATTCGACTGTGGTCAGTTGACAGTCGATTGTCAGTTCGTTATTTTAAAAACTTTAAACTTTCCAACAACTTTTTCTTTAAGAATTGTGTCCTTTAGTTCAAGAGTTATGTCTTTTAATTCATAGTTATTTGATTTTCTGACTGTTGGAGGTTTGGAAAACATTATAAATACTTTAAATAACTTCTCAATAACTAAATTTTATCTCCAGACCTCCTTTTATTCTTCTCTTAATTTTCTCCTTTAGTATAAATTTTGCAGCTATTGTTATCATTGTTTTAAGGAGAGTTCTTAGGAGATTCTTCAGACTTGTTATCTATAGATTTGAGAGACTTTGTTGTATCCTGAATGATATTTTTCTTTAACCTGTTAGCAAACTACTTAAGAAGGAGGAAAAATAAAGCCTTAAAGAAAACAATGATTATTGTGCCTATGTTGTTCAAAAATATATACCTAAATTAATAAGCAAATATTTGAAAAGTTTTACTTGCAAGTGCACAAGGTCAACAGTAGCATAGTGTGCAAATGCGAGATCATCACCACAAGGATTGGCGAATTTCGATTTAGAATCAGTTTCGCAATATAAAATGATAAAAATAAATATTGAGTTTAGATTGATAATGATAAGAATATAGGGCTTTGATATCCACCATTAATCATATTTTCCCAATAAATAATGTGCCAATGCTTTAGTCATATTATGATTACCTACTGTTTATCAACCTAAGAGCATGGTGTATACTCCTTAAGCTATTGATTTCCCTAAGCAACAAGTTAGGTATAGTGTATACTCTAAATCTTTTCTTTCTTAAGGGATTTAGCATGGTGTATACTGAGTTGTTCCTTAAGAGAGTATAAGATCTGTGAAAATCGAAAACTACATGAGACCTAGGGCAAGTGTATACTCCCAGTTTCCCATGTTGATTAACCCAAGAATCCGGTAGGGATGTCTTTTGTTACTATTGTCAGACCCAGGACTCGGTCATCCAAATTGATCTAACTAACTAATCCATACCACATGCATATGTTGATCAAGTAAACACATATGAGGAATTTAAATAAAAACAGGCATTAATCAAGCTAAGAATCATAACACAACTATCACAAAGGCAACAATATTCATACATGGAAAAACATAATTATGGCGTCAATCGAGCCCTACTAAGAAGTTAGTTACACATGATTGTGATGCTAAACATCTTCATAATGTAAAGTAAAAAGAAAAGAATAAACCTGAAAAATACTATAGAGAAGAGTCATCAATTCGTCTCTAAAGCTTAAAACTAAAAAGATGATTCAAAAGTACTGTTTCTGTGTTTTACAGGCCTATTTATAAAGTTCTAAGGACACCTCGAAACCCTAATTTCCAAAACAAGACTCGGACTCTTCTTTCCAAAACTGGCTCTACCATTTTACTGCATGTATGTGCTCGATACCATGCTCTTATGCTCGAGCGCAGGGTTGCGATCGAGCCTTCTATGTGTGCGCACGAGTGCTTGTGCGCTCAATCACAATCTTTTGTGCTCGATCGCACTTGGCTGCTTTTAGGACTTTTAGATTTCTTCGTTTGAGTTCCAAAATGCCACTTTTCTCTCCAAAAACCTATAAAATCATGGAAAACACAAAAATGAAGTAAAACAGAATAAAATACGTAAACAAATAGCTTAACAAATGTAAATTAAGGGGCTTAAATATAAATGTTTAAGCACTTATCACACCCCCAAACTTACATATTGCTAGTCCCTTAGCAATACAAAATGAAAAACTAACTGAAAACAAAAACAAAGATAAATTCATCATTCATGATAGCTACAAAACCATGATATTTATTTATGAGCAGACTTAAAATATAAACACATCTTCGCAATGAATAAGAGTTTTAAAACCTAATTACTTACTCGAGGCTGGTTAAAGCATCACAAGTCTAACTTAGTGTGTGGTGAATTAGCACATAAAAGATGAAGCTTCCAAATAAATCTAATGCGTAGTGTTTCGGTGTCTCAACATTCATCGAATTTTCTATCAGAATGAACAATACTGGCATAGTTTTATTTCTTTCTTTTTCCTTTATTGTGAGATTTTTGCCATGTTGAGTTCCCTTAAGCTTTCTAATTAACCAATGTAGCGAGTGTTTAGCCAATGATTCCCAAACCATATGGTTTTAGGGCATTAGGTGTAAAGACACCCCTAAGGACTTACTAACTCGAGTCAAAAAGGCTACGAAACTAATTGGTCTTAATGCTGCCAAGCAAAATTCCCACCTTTTGATGTGAACACTCACTGCTTACTGAGGCAAGAGGTCCAGTTATTTAGTGAAAACTTTATTTAATGATCATTATAAGCACAATTCTCACCTTTTGACGTGAATACTCACTGCTTACTGAGGCAAGAGGTCTAGTTACTTAGTGGAAAGTTTATTTAATGATCATTAAGAGCATTTTATTTTCTCTTTTTGAGCAAAAAAAAATTTCTATTTTTTTTATGCCAAGGTGTTCTTCTAACAAGTTATTCGATTACGGTTAATCCATGGAAGCATACACATAAAAATTATATGTCATACCCCACACAATTATGTGCTAATGTGCTCGTGTCAGATTTAGGTCAAACTCATGAATTCTTAAATGCCTTGAAGTAAGTAATTAAACTTTTAAAACTTATTATTAGACCATGTGTTCTAAAGTTTAAGCATACTGATGAAATCTTTATCGTAATATTTGTTTAAATCAACCAAAATTTTCAGAACAATATGAATATGCATTTATCTTTTAAATAATACTAAAAAAACTGGGACAGAGTGTGTGAATGTGTCTCCCATATCCCCAAACTTAAATTACACATTGTCCCCAATGTATGAGTGACATGGAAATATCTAACCTGGGAGATGAAGAACTAGATAGATGGCATGGCTCATAGCACACCCCTAAACTTGAACTAATGCACACACATTGTCCCTGAAAAAGAAAAACAAACGTAATACTGAAAATAAGAAATACTAATAATAAACAGTTATAAAAGTAAATACTAACAATAAATGTAAAAAAATACTATAAATAAAAGGATATGTTGTGCAGTTGTTGAGCGAAAATATACTTAAATAAATAAGTAGATAATCGCACTCGTTTTACTTGCAAGTGCACAAGGTCAACAATGTAGTATAGTGTGCGAAAGCAAGATCATCTCCATAGGGATTGGTAAAGTTCGGTTTTAGAATTAATTTCTTCAAAGTAAAAAGAAATAAATAATTGTTGAATGTGATTTGATAATAACAAAGACATAGGGCTTTGATATCCACCACTAGTTATACTTTCCCAATTGTATAATGTATCAGTGCACTAGCCTTATCATGTATACCTAATGGTCACCAACCTAAGGGCATGGTATCTACTCCTTAAGCTATTGATTTCCCTAAAAAACGAGTTAGGCATGGTATCTACTCTAACTCTTTTCTTCTTTAAGGGGTTCAGCATGGTATCTGCTTGAGTTGTTCCTTAAGAAAGCATAAGTACTATGGAAATCGATAACCACATGAGACCTAGGGCATGGTATCTACTTCCAGTTTCCCATTTTGATTAATCCAAGAATCCGGTGTGGATATCCTTTGTTACTAATGTTAGACCCAAGACTCGGTCATCAAAATTGATCTAACTAACCAATCCATACCACATGCATACGTTGGCCATACACATACATATGAGGAATTTAAATAAGCACAGGCATTAATCAAGTTAAGCAACATAATAAAGGCTATTGGTAAAGATTGATCCATGAATAAATATATGAGAAAACATAACTAGGGCTTCAATCAAGCCCTATAATAAAGTAGTTACACATGCTGTCTAAAATAAACATCATATATAAACTAAACATAAAGAGAAGAATAAACCCGAGAGAAGAGGCGTTAATTCTCTCCTAAAGCTTACAACTCCAAGTAAAAGATAAGATAAGTGTTCTCTAAGTTGTGATGATTTGTGTGTGCTTTACAGGTGTATTTATAGGGCTTTGAGAAGTCCTAGAAGGCTCATGAGTTCCTAAACTTTCCTAAAATACAAAACTCCCTTATTTCCAAAATAAGGTTCTGCAGTTTACTGTTCACACCCGTACATGTGCACTCCATCGCATGTGTCGTGCGCTCAATCGCAGTGCTGTGCTCGATCCTTCATATGTGTGCACGATCGCAATGTGCGCACGATCACAATGTGCGCTCGATCGCAATGCATGGTACAATCGATCGCAGTTTGTCCAGAGGTTGCTCCAGGAATTCCAGGCTTCTTTCTTTAAGTGCCAAAACTGCTTCTTTTTCTCCAAGACCTATAAACACATGTGAAACACACAAATGAAGTAAAATGAACTAAATTAACATAACTAAGGACCTAACAATGGGCTTAAATATGAATATTTAAGCACCTATCAGTGGTGCCTCCCATGAGTGCTAAGTTTTACGTCTTCAGCCAGACAGTGCACCTCTCTCACTGCTGGTCTCCAGGTGGTGCAGTCGATAAAGTGCTAGGGACGGGAGATAGTCGATCAAGAATGACCTGGAGCATCACCTTCTGCCTCACAAAGCGTGCCTCTAAGCCATCGATGCGCTGATGCACTAGTAATGTCCCCTCTCTATCCTCCCAACAAATGTCAGAGGGCTCACACTGAAAAGATGACATCTCCTTGAGAATGTGTCGGTACTCAGTGGGCTCCATGTCTGGATAGTCCTCCTCCCAAGTATGGCTCGCTGTGGGGCTTTGTCTCCATGGGATCATCCTACACTCACTCAGCAGCAGGTGCATGCCCTTAGGGTCCTCTGGGCATATGCGAATGGCTCAGGGTCCACTGACTCTTCCCAAAGAATGGGTGGTCACTCACCGGTCCATCAATGGAGGAGTCATTGATCTCTTTCTTCTTGAATATGTGGCTGAGAAGGAACAGGAAGGGGAGCCCCCATGCATTCACCGTGGTGGTCTGATAGCCATAGTTATAGTCCCAAAACTTATAGAGATGGCTCCAAATGACAGCCAGGATGGAATACTAATGGCCTTTGTGGAATACATATAAGGCCTGTAGGAACTGGTCCCTTCTCTGGGTCTTATGCCCCAATGGGCACACATTCTGCTGGAGGATGGAATCCACGAACCAGAGTCGTGGAGGTAACTTGGACCAGCTCCCAGTGTTGTTGTGCCGATCGGCGTACTGACCAGCACATATGTCCTCAATGATGGAGGACAAGGGGAAGGACTTCGACTGCTCCTCCATGTGGGTGTCCTCAAGAAGGGACTCATCACAACAATGAAGAGTAGCAACTATATCAATAGAGGTCACATCTATATACTTCGCCTGGATCGATGAAGACACGACCCCCGGCCTGTTGCAGTCGAATGATAGGTTCGCATAGAACTGAACACAAGAACAAATAAGCTTAAATAGCCTCTTCAACCCCCGGTGCTTGAACTCTTAGACTGCCCATTGAGTGGCTTCCAAGTTCTTAAAGTCAACTTCAATGTTGAATGTAGTTTCGAACAAGATTTCTCGTTATTCGAGACTAGGCACGGCTGCCCAGGGCATGGGAGGTGGAGGCAACTTGTTTTTGCATCCTGGGCAAGTTTCTGTAGAAATTACACTCGATCACACTCTTCTATGCTTGATCGCACTTGGCCTATGCACTCGATCACAATCTTCCTTGCGTTTGATCGCACTTACTGAAATGTGATTGAGGACTTTGATCGAACATGTTATGTGTTGGTGTAGACCAAGTTAGGGCTTCTTCACTGCAAAACTTGCTCAACCCCTTGTAAAAGGACTAGATACAACCCAAGAGCATAAGAGAGAAGATATATATGAATTCAATTTGTTAAAAAAATAAGTAAATCAAAGAATATCCATAAATGGGGGATATGAGAAATAAAGGGAAAATGGGCATGAGTGAATACCTAGTATGCAGTGGTGTAGGGGGGTTAGGATGGTGGTGTGGAGGTGATGTGGTGGTGAGAGATTGGGTGGTGAGGGTTAAAGTCTCGTGCGAGAGTGAGAGTGTTGTGGGCGAGTGCTATGGGCGAGTGAGAGTGCGAGAGAGAGAGAGTGTATATGATTGAGAGTGGATGTGAGGGAGAGACAATCTAACTTAAAATATGCACGTGACTTTCTGCCTCGAGTGTGCTCAATCGCACTGTAAAGTGGGCTCAATCCCACTTGTGTGCAAGTGTGTGCATTGGTGTGGTGCGCTCGCACGCCATGGAGCACAAGGTGAGAGTGCACTCGAGCACATTGTGTAGTGCGCTCGATCGCAAGGGCAGAAAGTGCTAACAACTAAATAAACTATAAAAAGGACTACAAAATTAAAATAGTGAAAACAATTAGCAAAAATAAAAATGTATTGTACTCAGTGGCCTCAGTACCACTGACCTCAATAGAGGTGCTTGAGCTACACGTTTATCAAAGTCTAAACTGTTGAAGCGCTCTTTATAGTAGCTTTAGTGCTACTCTCTTGAAAGGGGGCACTTAAAGTCCACCTCATGTGACTCAAGTGCTCTCGGTTATGCTGCATACCAGACAGTTTGAAGTGCCAAATCTTCATCTCTTGGTGGTAAGTTGATTTCAAGGTATGGCTTGACTCTGTGTCCATTCACCATGAATGTTTGATTTCCGTTGGAACTATGGATCTCCAAAGCACCATGAGGAAAGACTTTGGTGATTACATAAGGACCAGACCATCGGGACTTGAGTTTGCCTGGGAACAGTCTTAATCTTCAGTTGTAGAGCAACATTTTTTGTCCCACATGAAATTGTTTCCTAACAAGTTATTTATTATGATAGGCTTTTGTTCTTTCTTTGTAGAGCTTGGCATTCTCATATGCATCATATCTTAATTCTTCCAGCTCATTTAAGTGCAACTTCCTCTTCTCTCCCGCTTACTTCATGTCAAAATTGAACGGTTTTATGGCCCAATATGCTCGATGCTCTAACTCCACTGGTAGATGGCATGCTTTCCCAAACACTAAGAGGTATGGAGACATGCCAATCGGTGTCTTGTAAGCTGTCCTATATGCCCATAGAGCATCATTTAGATATAAAGACCAATCCTTCCTACTAGGATTCACAGTCCTTTCCAGGATGCCTTTGATCTCTCGGTTACTTATCTCCACTTGGCCACTGGTTTGAGGATGATATGGAGTGCCAACTTATAGATGATCCTATATTTTTTGATGAGTGCAGCAAAAGAGTGATGATAAAAGTGGTTGCCGCCATCACTGATGATTGCTTTTGGAGTCCCAAACCAGGTAAAGATGTTATCCTGTAGAAACTTCGCAACCACTTTATGATCATTAGTTTTTTAGGGGACAGCCTCGACCCATTTGGACACATAATCCACACCCACAAGATTACATAAATAACTATAGGAGTTAGGGAATGGACCCATGAAATCAATGCCCCATACATCAAAAAATTCTACTATATGAATATTTTGTAAGGGTATCTGATTTCGGGATGAGATGTTACCTGTCCACTAGCATCTATCACATGAGCTGTAAAATGAGAAGGCATCTTTAAACAAATTAGGTGAATAAAAACTGGATTGTAATATCTTAAGAGCTGTTCTCTTGGCCCCAAAATGTCCTCCACAAGCAAACTGATGGCAATGTTGTAATAAGCTCAAATGCTCCTCCTCGAAGACACACCTTCTGATGATTTGATAAGGATATAATTTGAATAGGTAGGGGTCATCCCAATGGTAATGTCTAGACATAGATATCAACCGCTTCTTTTTTTGACTGGTCATACCTGGAGGAAAAACCTTAGCGGTTATATAATTTACAATATCAGCAAACCATGGAAGTGTTACCTCTAGTGCGAACAATTGTTCATCGGGGAAGTTCTCATTCAAAAGTAGCTCATTTTTTTTCATCCTCATAAGGTAGCCTAGACAAGTGATCTGCAACCACATTCTCACTGCCTTTCTTGTCTTTAATCTCCAAGTCAAACTCTTGCAATAGGAGTACCCATCTGATTAACCTAGGCTTTGCATCTTTCCTAGAAAATAAATATCTCAGAGCAGCATGATCAGTAAACACAATAACCTTATAGCCAATCAGATATGATCTAAACTTCTCTAAAGTAAAAATAACAGCTAACAATTCCTTTTCAGTAGTACAATAGTTTAGTTTTGCATCATTTAAAGTTCTATAAGCATAGTAAATAGCATGAGGTACCTTATTGACTCTCTGGTCTAAGACAGCTCCCAAGGCGAAGTCACTGGGATTACACATTAGCTCAAATGGAAGACTCCAATCAGGTGCCATCATTATTGGTGCAAAGGTGAGCACGTTATTCAATGTGTTGAAAGCTTTTATATAGTCATCAGTCCAATCAAACTTGGTATCTTTAGCTAACAATGCACAAAGAGGTCTAGAGGTCTTGGAAAAATCCTTAATGAATCGTTGGTAGAATCCAGCATGTCCAAGAAAACTTCTGACACCCTTGACTGTTAGAGGATGAGGTACTTTAAAATGATGTCGATTTTAGCCTTGTCTACCTCAATACCTTTGTTGGAAATGGAATGACCCAACACAATGCCTTGCTAAACCATAAAGTGACATTTTTCTGAATTTAGCACTAAGTTTCTTTCTTTACATCTCTTTAGGACACTCTCTAGATGATTGAGGCATTCATCAAAATTAGAACCAAATACACTAAAATCATCCATAAATACCTCGATAAATTTTTCCACCATGTCGGAAAAAATACTTATCATACATCTTTGGAAAGTGGCTGGTGCATTGCATAAACTGAATGACATCCTTCTGTAAGCAAATGCGCCAAAAGAGCATGTGAAGGTGGTCTTTTCTTGGTCTTTTGGTGCTATGGCAATCTGATTGTAACCACTATAGCCATCCAAGAAACAATAGTAGCTATGGCCAGCTAATCTCTCTAACATCTGATCAATGAAGGGCAAAGGGAAGTGATCTTTTCTGGTCACCTTATTTAATCTTCTGTAATCAATACATACCCTCTAACCAGTTGTTATTCTTATAGGTATGAGCTCCTCATCTTCATTCTTCACCACTGTGATCCCACTCTTTTTTCGGAACAACTTGGACCGGACTTACCCATTTACTGTCTAAAATGGGGTAGATAATGCTAACATCTAATAGTTTCAATATCTCTGCCTTTACTACCTCTTTCATGTGTGGGTTAAGTCTTTTTTGAGCATCCCGAGTGGGTTTTGCTTCATCCTCAAAGTAGATATGATGCATACATTTGGCTAGACTTATCCCTTTCATGTCAACAATGGTCCATCCAATAGCATATCTATGATCCCTAAGAACTCTCAATAGTTTCTCTTCTTCCTCAATGCTTAAATTGGCAGCAACACTCATAAGTAATGTCTTATTCTCTCCCAAATAGGCATAAGTTAAATGCTCTGGCAGCTGCTTCAATTCCAAGTTTGGTGCTTGGACAATAAAAGAGAGAAGAGTAGTATTAGTAGGTACCAGAGATTCAAATGGAGAGGCATACTTACTTGGATGTTTTGGAGAGGCCTCAAGGAGGTACACAGTTTTAATGATGTCATCAGTAACATCTTCAGGTTCTTGCTCAATATCCAATTTTGTGAAGCCATGGGTAAGGGTAGTTTCCAATGGATCAATGTGATGGACCTGAAAAGTTTGCTCAACAAAACTTTGCATTATACATACATTAAAGCATTCCATATCATCTTGAGGTAATTTTAATGCATCAAATATTTTGAACTCTATCTTCTCACTATTTACCTTCATACTTACTATACCCTTTTCACACAAATCTTTGTATCAGTAGTTCTCATAAAGGGTCTTCCTAAGATAATGGGCAGAGGTAATGGCATAGGGCATTCTTCCATATCTAATACAATAAAATCAGTAGGTACAATAAACTCACCTACCTTTACCAAGACATCCTCAAGAATACCTCTAGGTCTTTTGATGCTTCTGTCTGTCAATTGCAAAGTGATGGAAGTTGGTTGAAGCTCCACTAAGTCTAGTGTTTCGAATATTGTGTATGGCAACAAATTTACGCCCGCTCCTAAATCCAGTAATGCATGCTTAAATAGTTGGTCACATGTCCTGCAAGGAATGGTAAAACTACCCGGATCTTTCACTTTTGGTGGTAGTTTTCTTAATAGCACAGCACTTACCTCTTCCGTTAAAGCTACTGTCTCGTGTTCCTGAAACTTCCTCTTATGAGTGCAACAATCTTTCAAAAATTTAGCATAAACAGGTATTTGTTGAATTGCATCTAATAAAGGAATGTTTATTTCTACTTTCCGTAAAGTCTCAAAAATATCAAGAAGTTTATTTTCTTTCTTTTGCTTTACTAACCTTTGCGGGAATGGTGGTGTATTCACCTTCTCCACTTCACTTACCTTTGATGCAGATAGTTTCTCTAGAGATGCTTGTGTAGACTCATCAGTTCCTATGACCTTACCATTTCTGAGAGTTGTAACAACCTTCAGTTGCTGGTGCCCTCTTGGATTAGGTAGTGTTTAAGTTGGAAGCTCACCTTACTTTCTGCCACTCAGTTCCTTAGCCAATTGCCCCATTCGTACCTCTAGTCTTTGAATGGCTTGTTCATGTTTTGCAGTGGTTTGTCTTAGCTCAGTCTGAAATTGCCTTTCATTTGCCATGAACTGATCTTGTGAAGTTATCAATTGTTGTTGCTGAGTTGCCAATTGCCTCACAAGACTTTCTAGGTCATTTTTCTTCGATTCGGGAACTGAGTGGGCTGTTGGTTGGGAGTTCTTTTGCTGCCCTTGAAGGTTCAGGGCATTCTGATTGTTTCTCCAAGAGAAGTTGGGGTGGTTTCACCATCCTAGATTGTAAGTGTTTGCATATGGTTGTTCTTTAGCGGATAGTTGTTTGGTCCCACATAATTCGCTTGCTCTGGATCTGCAGATGAATATAAAGGGCATGTCTCAGTATTATGATCAAAATGAGAACATATAGCATATACCTGGAGTGGTGTAGCTGGTGGACTAGGTGAGACGTTCTGAGCAGTCATGGCTTTAACAAGCAGATCTAGTTTCCTCTCCACAGCAGCTATTTGGGTAGAGGATCCACCACTTAGGGTCACTTCATACATACCTTTGCTCTTGGATCCTTGTCTACCTCTAGAGGAGAATTGCTGGGTGTGCTCACTTAATGTCTCGAACAGCTCCATGGCTTCTTTGCTGCTCTTCTCCATCAGCATGCCTCCACAACCTGAATTTATAATACTTTTATTAGTATCACTCAAACCTTCATAGAAAGCTTGTACCAGTTCATCCTAAGGTAGATTGTGATGTGGGAATTTGAGTAGCAGCTCATTGAAATGTCTCTTTGCCTCAAAGAACTGGTCTTCATCCTTCTGTTGGAAATATTGAATCTCCTTCCTCATTTGTCTTGTCTTTTGAGGTGGGAAAAACTTCCTTAGGAACTTACTGGCCAACTCTTCCCAAGTGTGGTTAAAAACTGTAGGCAATAAATTATACCATAGTTTAGCATTATCTTTTAATGAAAAAGGGAAAAGAATTAACATGTTTCCCTCTTGGTCTAGGCCCCGGATATGCTGGAACTTGCAGAGATCAAAGAATTCCTGAAGTTACAAGTGTGGATCCTAAGCAGGTGTACCCCTAAAGTGAGTCAATACACTGAGTATCTGCAGAGATATGTAATAACTGCCTTCCGCCTCTGGTTGATAAACAATGCATGATGGCTGGTCGAGGTTTCGTGGGATGAAAATTTGCTTCATAGGTCTTCGCTCAGGTGGTTGTTGGTTTTCTTGCTGTTCCGTCATTGGTACTTCTCCCTCGAATTCTTCTTCTACCTCCTCAACATTGTCTCTAAGCCTTTGTGTAATGGTCCGCTCAAGCTCTGTATCGAAGGGAAAGAAAGTGGGATTCCTGGATGGAAACCCTTGCATGAATCAGCAAAACCGCTTCAGTGCAGCAGTTTCAGTGCTACTGCTCGGGTAGCCTCTGCCTCAAATGCGCTCGATCTCACAAAGGAGTGCGCTCGATCTCAATGCCACAGATGAAACAGCTGTAGTACCTAAAACAGAATAGAAAATGAAAATAAATTAGGTTTATGATGAAATAGAATAAAATAGAATAGAAAAAATAAAAATGAATGAAAAATAATCCTAAAAAGAAATTTAGCGCAATCCCCGGCAACGGTGCCAAAAACTTGTTGTTAAAAAATATATACCTAAATTAATAAGCAAATATTTGAACAGTTTTACTTGCAAGTGCACAAGGTCAACAGTAGCATAGTGTGCAAATGCGAGATCATCTACACAGGGATTGATGAATTTCGATTTGGAATAAGTTTCCCAATATAAAATGATATAAATAAATATTGAGATTAGATTGATAATGATAAGAACATAGGGCTTTTATATCCACCACTAATCATATTTTCCCAATAAACAATGTGCCAATGCTTTAGTCATATTATGATACCTACTATTTGTCAACCTAAGGGCATGATGTATACTCTTTAAGCTATTGATTTCCCTAAGCAACGAATTAGGCATGGTGTATACTCCAACTCTTTTCTTTCTTAAGGGATTCAGCATGGTGTATGATGAGTGCAAAATATTGCATATTTTGGCCCCTTAATTTACATTTGTTAGCGTAGGAATTTGTTACTTTGAGTTGTATTCGTTGTTTTTCAGGTTTACAAGCACTGGGAAAGGAGTTTCACTAAAATTTCCTATACAGATTAGTCATTTTTGTGGATTTTACTGTATTGATTCAGGAAGAACCAGGAGATGAGCCATATATGCTTGGAAAGATCCAGAAGTCTATTTTCTGAGGGATTTTATGGCTTGAAAAAATGATTTTTTTAGAGAAAGTTATGGCAGTTTTGGTAGACAAGGGTCCAGCTGAAGATGTCTAGTGCGCTTGATCGCACCAGACTTGCGATCGATTGCAAGTGCGTGCTCGCACATCCCACATCGGTTAAAAATGGTTTGTAGTGCGCCAGTATGCGCTCGAGCGCACCAGAGTTCGATCGATCGCACTCGGGCAGTATCCCACAGCGAATTTGAAACACATTGTACTCTGGTTAAAAATTCTTTGTAGTGCGCCAGTATGCGCTCGAGCGCACCAGAGTGCGATCGATCGCACTCGGGTAGTATCCCACATCGAATTTGAAACATATTATACTCTAAGAATTCCCCTATAAAAGCCCCATCTCCCTTCATCATTCGGTGTGCAATTCCTGGTGCCATTTGGTGCAATCTGGTGGACGTCTACTAGCATTCTGGTAGATCCCGAAGGCTTTGCTACCACGAGGGGAAGCGCCGCCCAACAGTGAGTGGAATTTCTCCCATGTATAGTCAGTTTTAATTTACTGTTTTTTTAGTTTAATGTTTAGTACTTTTATTATGAACTCTAGTTTCATGATTATGAGTGGCTAAAATCTTCAACTAAGGTTGAAGATGAAGCCTCGCCATTGTTTGGCATAATAGTTTCAGATTTGTTTACACAATTCTGATGTTTTTCTTAGTATAAATGTTCTGTCAATTATTTAAGTAAAATTTTATGATTGATTGCGTTTAAATTGTTCTATTGGATATTCCATGTGTTTCATCTGATGGATACATCAAATTGTTTTTGATTAAATTAGATTTCCTTTGTGATTTGTTAAAAGCGGATACATTGGATGCTTTTGGTTTAATTGGGATATTTTTTGTTTTTTGTTTTAAGTTGGATTCATTGAATGTTTTGATAGGCTATTTTTAGAACATGAAGATATATGCTTAACTTCGGTAGGGTGGATTCAAAAACCTTAGTGTCTTTATTATTAGTTTTAAATCACTTTAGTTTAGTTTTTATTTGTTTTGCAACATATAATTCAAAACTTGGAACTAGGTTAAGATAAGTTTAGTTTAGATAAAATTACATTTTCACAACGCAATTCCCTGTGGATTCGACCTCGCACTTGCACAACACTATATTGCAAACGACTCATGCGCTTGCGAGTAATTTAAAACTCACAGCAAGTTTTTGGCACTGTTGCCGGGGAGTTGTTTGGTTTGTGAAAATTAAATTTTTGTCTGAATTAATTTTATTTTTCTACTAGTTAATTAGTATTTTTTTTGTTTGATTTTTTTTCTTCTTTTTGCAATTTTATTTTATTTTATTTGTTTCTATTTGCATTGGCCTATAAAAAAAAAATTATAGATATATAAAAAAAAATTGAAAAAATGTGGATAAATCCAGTGCCAGTTTCACAGTCTTTAGAGGACACCCTCAAGGATTTCATGAAGATGACCGGCCAGTCCATCAATACAACCAATACATTCAATGTTGATAGTTGTTCTATCTATACTAGTCCTATGCATTTAGTACAGAATTGTCCATCTACACCGGCTTTTGATGAGTATTCCATGGAACAAATGAACACTTTCAATGACTTTTGATGGCAATCAAATGGATCTTACTCCGAGACGTACAATCCAGGGTGGCGGAACCACCCCGATTTTTCATGGACGCAAAACCAACTGATGAATCAGAGAGGAGCCCCTTATCATGCTCAAAATCAATACCCTCCCGAATTTCCTCCACCAGTTCCAAGTTATGGTCGCTCAGCCTATCCAGCACCATCACCCGCTTACTAAGCTCCCATTCAAGCGCCAGTGTCGGTTTCACAGTCATTGGAGGATTCCCTCAATGATTTCAGGAAGATGACCGGCCAATCCATAAGTGAAGTAAGGAGTGCAACAATAGTAAACACCCAAGCGATTGCCAAGCTAAAGAGTCCAATGGGTCAAATCGCAAGTCACTTGGGTAAAGAAGAGAAGGGAAGGTTCCCCAGTCAACCTGAGCCTAACCCAAAGGAACAATTTGCAGTGGGAAATTCATCAACTCCTATGCACGGGCAGGAACAAGTGCAATTGATTATCCCATTGAGGTCTGGGAGACAAGTGGACAATCAAGTGGAAGAGAACCTAGCTATGCAACAAGGGCAAGAAAGTGGCAACAAGGAAAAGAGAGATGTTGAGCCATCTATAGCCACACCTATTATTAAAGATCTCTCTAGGTCGTTTGTACCTAAAGCGCCTTACCCTGAGAGATTACAAGCGCCCGAGAAAGGAGGGGAGTCTGAAGACATTCTAGAGACATGCTTTGCTCAGTTTGGAGAGGATTTAGATTTAGATAAGTTACTTAAGCAAGCGAATTCCATTTTTGAGTCTGCTCCTCAGAAGAGCAGTGAGATGGAGAAGACTGTGGATGAATCCCGCAGTGAGGACCCCCTTGAGGCATGCTTTGCTCAGTTTGAAGAGGATTTGGATTTGGATAAGTTATTTGAGCAAGCAAATACTACTTTGGAGTCTGCTCCTCAAAAGAGCAGTTAGACGGAGGAGACCACAACACCTGAACCTCTCAAGAAGGAACTTAAGCCTTTATCGGACAATCTTAATTATAAGTTCCTAGGTCCAGCAGATTCTTTGCCTCTGACTATAGCTTCAGATTTGGTTGATGCTCAAGTGGATAAATTATTGGATGTTTTAAGAGAGCACGATGAAGTTATCAGCTAGACTATTGAGGATATCAAGGTGATCAGCCCCTCGGTGGTGATGCACAAGTTACATTTGGAGGAGAATGCCAAGCCATCGAGGGAGCCACAAAGAAGGCTCAACCCAACTATACAAGAGGTTGTGAGGACTGAAGTGATAAAGCTGTTGGATGTAGGGATCATTTATCCAATCTTTGATAGCGAGTGGGTGAGCTCGATTCATATCGCGCCAAAGCAGGCTAGATTGACGGTAGTGATAAATAAAGACAACGAGTTGGTTCCAACTCGTGTGCAATCAGGATGGAGAGTGTGTCTAGACTACCATAAGTGGAATGCTACCACAAGGAATGATCATTTTCCACTCCTATTTATTGATCAGATGGTGGAGCGTTTAGCTGGGCACGATTACTAATGTTGGGTCTGGTTGAAGATGTTAAACTTAGTGCTCATGGGAGGCACCCCACAGCATATTTTTTCTGTGTATTTATTATTTTACATATTTATGATTAATGTTTGTTTTCAGTCTTTATTTTTCAGGGACAACGCGTACTTCAATTCAAGTTTGGGGGTATGCTATGAGCCATACCAGTCCAGCTAGCTCTCCATCTCCCAGGTTAGCTCTTTCCATAGTGTTCACACATTGGGGACAATGCGTAAATTAAGTTTGGGGGTATGGGAGACACATTACACACACTTTGTCTTAAATTTTTGTTGTTTTTCTTCATTTAAAGAAAATAAAGAAGGTAAATGCATGCTCATGTTATTTTGAAATTTTGGTTGATCTAAACAATTTCTATGATGTGATGTCATTGGTGAGCTTAAAATTTTTGAACACATGATCTGATGATAGAGTTTTAAACCTTAGTTACTTACTTTAGGCATTCGAGAATTCACATGTTTGATCTAATCTAACATGAGCACAGTAGCATATATTTGTGTGAGGTATGACATGTGATTTTAATGTGCATGTTTCCATGACTTAACTGAAATTGAATGACTTGTGGGATTAACACTTGGGCATAGAAAAGCATAAAAAAAAGATAAAAAAACAAATAATACTACTAATATCTATAATGATCATCATCAATAAACTTTCTACTGAGTAACTGGACCTCTTGCCTCAGTAAGCAGTGAGTGTTCACGTCGAAAGGTGGTAATTTTATTCATAATGATCATTGCGAAACTTTCTGCAGAGTAATTGGACCTCTTGCTTCAGTAAGCAGTGAGTGTTCACGTCAAAAGGTGGAAATTTTGCTTGGTAGCATTAAGGCTAGTTTAGTTTTGTAGCCTTTTTTACTCGAGTTAATAAGTTCTTAAGGGTGTCTTTACACCTAATGCCCTAAAACCATCTAGTTTGGGAGTCATTGACTCAACACTCGATACATGGGTCAATTAGAAAGCTTAAGGGAACTAAACATAGTAGAGCCTTATAATAAAAATAAATAAAATAAAATTATGCCATCATTGTTCATTCTGATGAGAAATTCTGTGAATCTTGAGACATGGAGACATTGTACATTGAAGTTATTTGGAAACCTCATCTGTATATGCTAATTCACTTTACACTGATTCAAGCTTGCGATGTCTTAGCCTGCCTATTGTAAGTAATTAGGTTTTAAAATTCCTATTCATTGCGAAGATGGGTTATATTTTTTAAGCTTGCTCATGAACGAATATCACGGTTTTGAGTGCTCCTTAAATTTTTGGATACTATGAGTGATGAACTTATCTTTATGTTCTTTGTTTTTCATTTTGTTTTTTATTTTGTTTTGCTATGGGACTAGCAAAATCTAAGTTTGGGGGTATTTGATGAGTGCCAAATATTGTATATTTTGGCCCCTTAATTTACATTTATTAGTGTAGGAATTTGTTATTTTGAGTTGTTTCGTTGTTTTTTAGGTTTACAAGCACTAGGAAATGAGTTTCACTAAAATTGCCAGAATTGCCTGTACAGATCAGTCATTTTTGTGGATTTTACTATATTGATTCAGGAAGAACCAGGAGAAGAGCCATATATGCTTGGAAAGATCCGGAAGTCTATTTTCTGAGAGATTTTACAGCTTGAAAAAATAATTTTTCTAGAGAAAGTTATGGCAGTTTTAGTAGACAAGTGTCAAGCTGGAGATGTCTAGTGCGCTCAATCGCACCAGACTTGCGATCAATCGCAAGTGTGCACTCGCACATCCCACATCGGTTAAAAATGCTTTGTAGTGCGCCAGTATGCGCTCAAGCGCACCAGAGTATGATCGATCGCACTCGGGCAGTATCCCACATCGAATTTGAAACACATTGTACTCCGGGAATTCCCCTATAAAAGCCCCATCTCCCTTCATCATTCGGTGTGCAATTCCTGGTGCCATTTGGTGCAATCTGGTGGACGTCTGCTAGCATTCTGGTGGACGTCTGCTAGCATTCTGGTGGATCCCGAAGGCTTTGCTACCACGAGAGGAAGCGCTGCCCAACAGCGAGTGGAATTTCTCCCATATATAGTCAGTTCTAATTTACTGTTTTTTTTAGTTTAATGTTTAGTACTTTTATTATGAACTCTAGTTTCATGATTATGAGTGGCTAAAATCTTCAACTAAGGTTGAAGATGAAGCCTCGCTGTTGTTTGGCATAATAGTTTCAGATTTGTTTATATAATTCTGATGTTTTTCTTAGTATAAATGTTCTGTCAATTATTTGAGTAAAATCTTATGATTGATTGCGTTTAAATTATTCTGTTGGATATTCCGTGTGTTTCATCTGATGGATACATCAAATTGTTTTTGATTAAATTGGATTTCCTTTGTGATTTGTTAAAAGTGGATACATTGGATGCTTTTGATTTAATTGAGATATTTGTTGTTTTTTGTTTTAAGTTTGATTCATTGAATGTTTTGATAGGCTATTTTTAGAACATGAAGATATATGCTTAACTTCGGTGGGGTGGATTCAGAAACCTTAGTGTCTTTATTATTAGTTTTAAATCACTTTAGTTTAGTTCTTATTTGTTTTGCAACATATAATTCAAAACTCGGAACTAGGTTAAGATAAGTTTATTTTAGATAAAATTACATTTTCACAACGCAATTCCCTGTGGATTCGACCTCGCATTTGCACAACACTATATTGCAAACGAATCGTGCGCTTGCGAGTAATTTAAAACTCACAACAGTGTATACTGAGTTGTTTCTTAAAAGAGCATAAGATCTGTGGAAATCGACAACCACATGAGACCTAGGGCAAGGAGTATACTCCCAGTTTCCCATGTTGATTAACCCAAGAATCTGGTGTGGATTTCTTTTGTTACTATTGTCAGACCCAGGACTTGGTCATCCAAATTGATCTAACTAACTAATCCATACCACATGCATATGTTGATCAGGTAGACACATATGAGGAATTTAAATAAAAACAGGCATTAATCAAGCTAAGAATCATAACACAGCTATCACAAAGGCAACAATATTCATATATGGAAAAACATAATTAGGGCTTCAATCGTGCCCTACTAAGAAGTTAGTTACATATGATAGTGATGCTAAACATCTTCATAATGTAAAGTAAAAAGAAAAGAATAAACCCGAAAAATACTATGGAGAAGAGTCGTCAATTCGTCTCCAAAGCTTAAAACTAAAAAGACGATTCAAAAGTATTGTTTATATGTTTTATAGGCCTATTTATAAAGTTCTAAGGACACCTCGAAACCCTAATTTCCAAAACAAGACCCGAACTCTTCTTTCCAAAACTGGCTCTGCCGTTTTACTACACGTGTGCTCGATCCCATGCTCTTGCACTTGAGCGCAGTGTTGCGATCGAGCCTTCTATGTGTGTTCATGAGTGCTTGTGCGCTCAATCATAATCTTCTGTGCTCGATCGCACTTGGCTGCTTCTAGGTCTTCCAGATTTCTTCTTTTGAGTTCCAAAATGCCACTTTTCTCTCCAAGAACCTATAAAAAAATAGAAAACACAAAAATGAAGTAAAATAGAATAAAATACGTAAACAAATAGCTTAACAAATGTAAATTAAGGGGCTTAAATATGAATATTTAAGCACTTATTAGCCTCAAAGTCTCATTTTGTTTTCCTTAATTTTCTTTGTTTTCAGTTTTTGATTCCTACTCCATAAATTTACTTACCAACAATTTTAAGGCTTTATTATTCCCATTGAAAAGATGGATCCAAAGTCTATTAAGATGGTGAATCAAGACATGGTGAAACTTCATCGATTTGATGGTAATAACTCTTTCTAATGCACAAGCTATTGAGAAGGTTCATTTGGAGACAAAGAAACACGAGGAGGATGAGTTGTTGTGCCGATGACACATCTTGGAATACCCTATCTAATCATCTCTACGACTTGTTCACTGAAGTCAAGTCTACAAGGGACATTTGGAACCAACCGAAATTCAAATACAAAGCTGAGGAAGAACGTGCCAACAAATTCTTAAATTCAAAATAATTTGAATTTCATATGGTTGATAACAAACCGGTATTTGAGCAAGTCCATGAATTGCATATACTAGTTAATAAGATTTGTTCCTAGATGATGGTTCTTCCAGAAACTTTTCAAGTGGGCGCAATTATTGCAAAATTGCCTCCTTCTTAGAAAGATTATGGTAAGAAACTACTGCATAAGACTGAGGATTTCACATTGGAACAAATTCAGAAACACCTTTTTATAAAAGACGAGTCGCTTTTATGTGACAATGGGAATTTGATTCCATTTGAGTCTAAAGTTCATTTTGTGGATGGGAATCAGTATAATAATCAGTATTTGCAAGCCAAAAAGAATGACCAATAGTTTAAGAAGAAGAAATCCCAAAAAGAAAAGAAAAAGGGAGACTACTTGCAGAAAATATGGTCACTTTACCAGACAATGTATGCATCGTAAGACATAAAGGGTAATGAAAACATGGTGGAAGAGGGTCTTATGGCCATGATATCTAAGATCACATAGAAAATGAGAAATTTGGTTGGTGGCTCGATTTAGGAGCAACAATTCATGTCAGCGAAGACAAGTCCTTCTTCAATAAATTTGAGTAAGCGATTGATGAAGTGCAAATAGGAAATGGTAAATGTGTCCAAGTTGTTGGAAAAGGAACTGTTGAGATCAATTTCACATCTGGTTTGACCTTGATTAATGTTTTATTTGTACCTAACCTTAAGAAGAGCCTTATTCTATTGATTTACTTTGTAAGAGAGAGTTTAAGGTAGCATTTGAATCCGACAAGGTTATCTTGTCGAAGAGTGGAATGTTTGTGGGAAAATAGTACTCCTCTGATGGAATGTATAAGTTGAGTATGAGTAATAATAATATTATATCTTACGCTTATACTGTTGAGTTATCTATATGGCATGATTACTAGGCTTATTTAAATTGTCACACCAAAAAGAATATGAAAAGGTTAAATTTGATTGAATAATTTGATACATATGCACATGTTGCACGCATTACATCTATTAGAATACTTATGGCATTGGCATCCATACATCATTTATATATTTACCAAATTGATGTTAAAAATGCTTTCTTAAATGGGATCTAAATGAAAAAGTGAATATGGAGCAACCCGAAGGGTTTGTCAATCCTAGAAATGAAGAGAAAGTATGTTAATTAGCTAAATCATTATTTGTTTAAAACAAACACCTAAGCAATGGCATGGAAAGTTTAATTATGTCATACAATCATTTGGGTTTATTCACAATAGTGTTGATAAGTGCATTTTTTCTAAATTCATTAAAGAGTGAGTGTTAATTTGTATGTATGTAGATGACATGTTAATTGTAGGAACTAACGTGATTTGTGTGAATAAATTTAAGAAATGGTTGTCATTTAGCTTCAAAATGAAAGACTTGGGTGAAATAAATATCATATTAGGCATTAAAGTTAGAAAGCATAGTGAGAGTTATACTTTAAGTTAATCTTATTACATTGAGAAAGTTCTAAATAAATTTCAGCACCTTAGTGTTAAGGAGTTTCGCACTCCATTTGATACAAGTGTTAAATTAGAAAATAATTCTGTTAGAATTATAACACAACTAGAATATGCTAGTACTATTGGTTCTTTGATAGATGTCATGCATTGCACTAGGCCTACTATTGCATTTGTTGTATATAAACTAAGTAGATATATTAGTAATCCCAGTGTAGAACATTGGAGAGTCATTAGCAGGATCTTTGGCCATCTAAAGAGAACCATAAATTTGGAGTTGTTCTATAATGATTATCCGATTGTATTAGAAGGATACACGTATTCGAATTGGATTACCAATGTTGGTGATAGTAAATCCACTTCTAGATGGGTCTTTACCCTTGGTGAAAGGGTTCTTTCTTGGGAAAGCAAGAAAAAAAATTGTATTTCTCACTCAACAATAGAATCTGAATTTATAGCTTTGGCAGCAACTGTAAAAGAGATATAATCGATACATAACTTATTGTTGGATATAAGTTTGTGGCCACATCCTATGCCTCCCATTTCCATTCACTGTGATAGTGAAGCTACGTTGTTAATTGCGTATAACAATACCTATAATGGTAAGTCCAAATACAATAGTCTGAGACATGATTATGTGAGACAATTGGTTCACAATAATGTAATCACAATTGTTTATGTGAAGTCAAGAAAGAAGTTGATTGATCCTCTCACTAAAGTTCTCTTTAGGGAGTTGGTGAGAATGACATCAATTGAAATGGGACTAAAACCTTTTAAAAAGAATCACCAGCAATGGAAACCTGACTTTATTCTAGCATTCCACTAGTTATAAGTTTAATGGGTAAAAAAAAAATTACTGATAAGTGATTGTTTAATATTGACAAATTGTTAGCCCCTAAGTGGTCAATTTTGTTCATTACTTTTTGTGTAGGACGAGTTATACTCATAATGAAGTCTATTACAGAATTGTAGTGTGTTCTAGTAGCGGAAACACATTGTAGACTTCACCTATATGAAACTTAGAAGTTGTACTGCTTCTTAAGAGAGTTTTAAGGTTTACTATCAAGAGAGTTCATGAACCAAGATCAAGCACAAGGTCATAATGGTGCTAAGTAATAATAGAGTTTCTTACCGAAACAAGACAGCAATATATGTGAAATTTTTGACTCTATAATAAAGAGTTCCTAATTTAATACTATTAAACAATTAAATACTCTATAGAGTTTTGAAGTATTTGCACTAAGTAAAGATTTAAATCGAAATATATCTTTACGTATATATATTAATCTCAGATGACTTTGGCTGTAAATTTTATCAAAATTTTGTTTTACAAAGAAAATATTTTGTTTTCCAAACAAAAGTGAGAGACTGTTGAAGTTTTATTTAAAGAAAACAAAAGGGACAATCGACTATTGTTACTGGACAGTCGACTATCATATTAGACATAAACTTTTGACACTCGATTGTGTTATAAGACAGTCAACTATCATCCCGATACCTGACTCCAATTTATCCAGACAATTGACTATGGTCAATAGAGAGTCAACTGTCAATTCGCTAGTTTCAAAAATTTAAACTTTACAATAGCTTTTTTTTTAAGAGTTATGTCCTTCAATTCAAGAGTTATGTCCTTTAGTTCAAAGCTCTTCGATTTTCTAAATGTTGGAGGTTTGGAGAACATTATAAATACTTCAAATGACTTCTCAATAACTGACTTTTTTCCCCACAACTCCTCTTATTCTTCTCTCAGTTTTCTCCTTTTGTATAAATTTTACGGCCATTGTTATTACTATTTCAATGAGAATTCTTAGGGGATTCTTTAGACATACTATCTGCAGATCCCAAAAACTTTGTTATATCTTGTAAGATATTTGTCTGTAATCCGTTCACAAACTCCTTACGGAGTGAGGACAAATAAAACCTTAAGAAAAACAATGGTTATTGTGCATCAAAATCTCATTTTGTTTTTCTTAATTTTCTTTGTTTTCAGTTTTTTATTCGTACTCCATAAATTTACACCAGCAATTGGTACACCCAATCGCATCTTGGCCTTCTTAGTGGAGGCAGTACGTCTCAGTAAAGTCTACATGCTTTCTTTCGCAAATAAGTCGATAGCATGGACCACCATCTTTCGCATTCAGTTTCCAAAAATATATTAGCAGTAGACAGCAATAGGATTGCTGTGAAACGTCCAAGGTGCTTTAAATAGTCCCCTTCTTTACTTTGTCTTTCTCATCTCTGCTTCTCACATTGTGACACATACAAATATCTTTTTTTAGTGTACCAACTCAAAATGGAAGACTGGAATAGCATCTTTTGTATAAATTATTATGATGGTTAATTGGTTACACAATTACAATTTTGTTTTGTTAATTCTATGCCAAGGTAAACATATAGAAACCTCAAATCTTATCAACTTTTGTTTGACATCAACACCAATAACCAATCAAAAACTTCAGCCTCATGTTGAAGGTGAAATGGTAAAATGGAATATTCACTTTCTTGGCAAGCTCAGCTCAGCTCCTAAGAAAAACACAGAAGAAAAAAAATTTGACAAGAAAATTAAAGAGTTTATTCATCCGCTGCTTTTTACAATATAACAAGGATCTATTTATATGAGTTCACTGCTACTTGTATGAGAGACTTAGTTATTGACAATTAGAACTGCCTAACAGAATCAGTTTAACTAACCAACTAATTAGCTAGAGGCTTGTTTGGTAAGTAGTAAAAGTGTAATATCTAGTCCAGCCAGGAGCAGCTTTGGTCCTGGAAGATCTTCTAGACTCGTGTTTGTTTTGTTTTGTAGTATTGCCCTCTATTGTTGCTATATAATACTATCCCCCACATTCTTCTTCCTGCCATATTACTTCCCCAGCTTTATTTTCTTCCATAACGTGATGAAGCACGTCCCAGGTCATCAAATCTAGATTTAACTCTTAACACAATCCAGTTTGAATTACCTAACTTGATAGTGTACGCTTAAAACAAGTGGGGCTGAACCAAATTTGTAAAATCTCACCACATCAAGTGATCACAAACAATGACAATCAATGACTTCTTTCAAACAGTACGACTACAATGCTAAAGCAAGCCCACTGCATGCTTTTTGAACCAGCTTACCCAGCCAAAATGGCTTACAAACGACTCAGATTTTCATTAAACTCCATAACGAGAATCATCACAAATTCTATTACATATTTAAGATCCACCTTCATTGAGAAACATGACATTTAACACAAGGGAAAAGAAAAAAGAAGTACACGAGAACTAAAATTCTCCATTACAAGCATAAAAGAATGACATTTAACACCAAGGGAAAAGAAAAAAAAAGTATATGAGAACTAAAATTCTCCATTACAAGCATAAAAGAGATTCCATATATGGATGAGAGTTTTTTACTAGAGGGTTATGTTTACAAAACTTATTTCCCAAACCCATGTATTCTAAAAATTATTTCCTTAATACTTGTGTGTTTGCCACCTCATATGCCACATCATTTTTTTATTTGGTCTCCCTCACTTTAAAAAAAAATCTCTCCCTCCCCTGCACTCCTTTTCTTCTCTCTCCACGTGCACAGCTTGTTTTCTCTTCTTCTCCTCTCCCTCTCTTTCCTCTGTAAATACAAAGCCCGTGGATCTTATCTCATCCCACTGTTCTACTCTCCCTCTTTCTCCCTCATCTTCTCTCAACAATAACAGTCCTCTCTTTCTCTCTCAAATTTCAGATTCCTCTCTCTATCACTCTTTCAGTCTCTGTTACCAAAGGATGCCTCAGCTCCCATCAGATCTACACCAAACCTTTCCCCACCTCACTTCCCTCTCTCTAAGATCATTGATCTAATCCTCTTACTTCTCTCCCTCCAAGTCCTTCAACAACCTAGATATCTAAACCTCTCTCTATCTCTTTTTCTATATCAAAATCAAAAAAAAAAAAAGGAAAACCCTAAATCAAAGAGAAAAATTTGTAGTCCTCTTCGTCCAAATCTGATCTCCAAGTCAGTTCCTTGGCACCAAGCAAATATCACTCCTGAACTCTTCTGGGTCATGTACCTCTTTGGCTTACTCTCCTTTGTCAGTTGGCATCGAGGCTAATGGGGAAAGTGACCCAGGGGTGACCCATCACTCTCCTACACGGGTCCTCAAGAATTTTAACGAGATTCAGTTCCTTCAGATCGAGCTACGTAATGGGGAATTGGGTATTGATGAAGAGGTCTTGTTGAAATGGAGGCCTGATTTCGGATCTACACTTGATAATTGTGTGATTCTGTGCCGCCTCGGTGATTACCGGTTCCCTTGAGAGAGGTGACGCGAGAAAGAGAGAAAGGATGCAGGGAGAAGGAAAGAAAAGAAAGAAGGAAAGAGGAAGGAAGAAAAAAAAAAGGAGGAAGAAGAAAAACGAAAGCTGTGAGCGGGGAGAGAGAGGAGAAGAGAAGGAAGGCCAGGCCTGCTCTGCAGGGCAGAGAGGAGAAGAGACTTTTTTTATGGCAAAATCACAAGTGGTTTGGAAATAAGTTTTAGAGTACAAGAGTTTGGGAAATAAGTTTTTCAAACACATGACTAAATTAAGAGAGAAGGTTATTTTGTCCAATCATATTGACTTCAAAAAAGTATCTTGCTCTTACCCTAATAATTTGTACTCTAGCAATATCATAACCTTGGAATCATATGGACAAAAATAAATTTATTACACAAATAAAAAAAATAAAAATAAAAATGAATTCATTTGCAAATGAGTTGTTATCTAAATTCAATTACAAATAAAATGAGTTCATTTGCAACTGGATCCTTACCTCACAACAAAAAAGATTGAAGTCCAAACTTCATTTATAGTTTTCTTTGCTTTACCCGATCAAACAAATTTTTGTTTAGTTATGAACTCATGGCAATTAATTTTTAAACTAGGATGTAATTCTTTTTTCCCTTACGGCCCCACTAAGGACACTAGTTAGCATGTAATGTAACAAAACAGAGCAAGCTATGGCACTGAACTAACTAAGGCTATGTTTGGGTCAGCTTAAAGCAATTTTTAAAATTGATCAAAAACTTAATCAAAATTAAATCAAATCTTATTAAATTTTATTAAAAAAGAATTAAAATATCAATTCATAAGTAGTTTGATTTGATTTTGTCAAGATTTTAGCAAATTTTAAAAAAATAAATTCCAACTTACAATTGGCTTTAAGCTCACCCAAACATCGCCTAAATATCATCAAGAATTAAGAAGTAAAAGCAAACTAACTAAATATTTTCTCCACTTTTCTACACACTTATGATGGCACCGAACTATCATCAAATCTTAAGAGCACATAGTAAATGGGATGTCAAAGAGGAAAAAAAAAAGATGAGGCAGCTGAGTCCCAACAAACAGAAATAAATCGGCCAGTGCCCATCATGAAAGACGAAAGGTAAAAACTACATTTCATGAGTGAAAAAGCAGTAAGCATCGTATTAATATGCAGTAGGAAATGAAATTAGTTGTAAATCTATCATCCAATATAGTAGCAAGATACCAAATCCCTTTGCTAAAAAAATAGATAAGTTCAACATCCCATCATATAATTTAGACGAACAAAATGTTAAACACAGTTTCCTGATGAATAAAATCTCAAATATAGTTAGCATCCAACATGCAAAAACATCCAAATGAACTCTCATAAGCCTGAAAAACAATCAAAACTACATCACCTTACGTACGATTTTAGGCTTAAAAGAATACTCAGCTGGCCAAAAGCACCACATCACATTTAAGCAGCAATAGATGGCTTAGATGCAGCAGAGAGCCTGGATCTCTTCTTTGCCAAGCTCTCACTACGGCGTTCACGCTGCTCCTTCAACCTGGTGGCAAGGAGCTTCTGATACTCAGCTGCTTCTGCCTTGGCCTTAGCAATTCTCTTCTTCTTCTCTGAGATTCTTCCCCGCTTCCTTTGTAAAGTCAAGGGAGTCACCAGCCTCTGAATTTTGGGAGCTTTGCTAGCCTTCTTACCTGACAACCAGAATTAAGAAATCTTATTATTTTTTTACAAATAAATAATAGTCTAACCGTCTAAGTAGCCAAGTTAGCAAATCAAACCATGCCACGCTATCTCTATAAATAATATTCAAAGGAGTATTTTCCAACTCACCAGATTTGGTTGTAAAGTTTCGGCGATATGTGTTGACATATTTTCGAACATCATCCTCCTTGGAGAGGTTAAACAGTTTGCGGATCTTTGACGCCCTCTTAGGTCCTCTCATTCTTGGCTTCTCAGTGTCAGTGAGTCCAGGAAGATCATTTTCACCCTTTTTCACAATAACCAAGTTCAATACTGAGAGGTCTTGACTGACGATGCATCCACGAACAGATTTCCTCCTGCGCTCTCCATTTCTCCTGCCATATCCACGGAAGCAGGGGGTACCTGCTCAAACATAAATGGAAATCAAATTGGCCTCATCTTGCAAAAGCTTCATTAAATAGTAACTGAGAACCAGGTCGGCCATGCAGAAAGTGCAACAAACCTCTGTGAAGCAAAAGACGAACACGTCCAGGAGTCAGCACTCCCTGCTTCATTGGAAAACCCTGCTTGTCACATCCTCCCATAATTTTGAATACATAACCCTTAAACTCCTGAAAATATAGAAGAAGAAAAAATGTGTCAACATAGCTCACCGTAAACCCCACCTACATCATGACCATTAAAAAAATAAACAAATGCAGCATTAACACACCTCACCCAGGGCGTCTCCACTGACTTCTTGTGAGATCCTCTTGTCATAAAACGCCCGACTGCATCATCAAAATTCAAAGTTGATTTTTTTTTTCCACCACGTCTCAAATTCTATTGCAGTAAGAGAACTAAAGATGGACTGCAAATTTAAGTGCAAACATGCCACATTGATTACTCCTATGGATCCCATGCCTTGTAATGCATAATGAGAATAAATCGAGAGTTACATCACAAAGGACAATCATATGATTATCAAGTCACCTTCCTGGGCCCGGGCAATATAGTGAGACATGCAATTTTAGAAGTCCCCCCTGTCTCAAGGGGTATTTCATTGACTGGTTTCCTTCGAAGTGTATATAAGGGTGAATTCATAAAGGACAACCATGTAAAATTATCAATTTCCCTTCCTCGGGCAGGCAATTTACTGAGACATTACATGCAATTTTAGAAGTCTCCCCTGTTTCAACCAGCAAATTGTATATAAGAGTATAGAAGCGTGAAATTGTATATAAGAGTATAGAAGCGTGAATGCATAAAGCATTATTCACATAAACAGTCTGAAAAAATAGTAGAAACCCAAATACAAATCCACTGGGAAAATACTTGTAAAAGTTATATGGAACATAATGGAAAAATGGATATGTTGCCAAATAATTTTAAGTGACAAATTCACTCGGCATTTATCAGTCACTAACCAAAGATCACATAGGTGAACCTTATAACTCTAATAATAAAAAAATCCCAATAAGATTAGGAAGAAATGAATAGCAGTCATTCCCAGGACAAGTTGCTTGCTTTTGTTTCCTGAAATGCAAGTACTGTGTCAAATGAATCAATAGGGTTTATAGCTAACACTGAGTAATGATTATGATTGATTTCCTCCTTTGTTATCATATAACTTCTGACCAACAACTACAGCATGCAGGGCACTGTACCAGAGGATCTATTTAACAATAACTAAGTACTAACGTACTATATTACAATACTCGTCTAGATCTCAGACAACTTTTGACAAAAATAATTTTTTGATGAGTTTTGACAAAAATAAATTGCTGTCAATGTGCCATCAAATCTCGTGTAAACATTAAGCTCAGAAAACCCGTTGGATTGAACACATCACATGTTTGTTTATGCTTGTTCGTAATATGCACATACTTAACCCAGCTAAACAAATTTTTAAAAACGCTTAGCAGCATACTTATGCTACTCATTAAACATTTGCTTTTATTTCCTCAAACTATCTCCTTAAACAAAAATAAAAGGGCCAAAAAGTTAATTTAAAGCTCTCAAAACCTATTGCAAACTTTTAATATAAACCTAACACTCATCTTTTTTTATTAAGTAAACAAGAGTATAAATATCCACAAAAATCAACAGATTTCACTATTTTAATACACATAACATCAAAATTGAAACAGAGAATCGTACAGTTTCTGGTCATCGTCTATTTCCAGCTTCTTCTGGCACCCAGTAGTTGGATTTGCAATGTTAAACTGAAACAACCCCCAAAAAAGGGTTTATTAGAAGATTAGAGAGAAATTTCGCGTTTAACATAGAGGAAAATCTAAAGAGATACAATGGAAACACCTTCATTTTCTCCTGTCGAGTCTTTCGCTACCGCCGAGATGAGAGAAATGTCTCCTGCTGCGCACCAAGGGGCTCCTTGTAGCGATACTAGGGTTTCTTATCTCCGAAGCCGTATTTATATATAGAGAATTTATAACTGGGTTTTTTCTTCATGGATTTGTTGGATTTATAATTTGGCCCTTTGAAAAAGCCTATTCTCTAAACCTGAAGATAATGCCTTCTGGGCCATGTTACCTCGTGTTTTTGGACCCGATAATGTTTAGGGTATGTTTGCCCTCACTTTTTAAAAATTAAAAAAAAATTATTTGAATAATCAGTTTTCAAACGTAAATTTTAAAAACTATTTTTAAAATAATTTTTTTTGAAACCAGTTTTAAAAAAAATTGATTTTATTCTTTTTCAAAATCAATTTTTTAAAAATTACCCTATTTTCTTTTCTCTGTTCTCACGACTTTGTTCTCTTGCTCTCCTTCTTCCCTCTCTCTGCAACTCCTTCCTTCTCTCTCCTTATTTCCTTTTTTTTTTCTTTCTTTGTCCGTTCTTGCTCACGCCACCATCTTCCTCGTCTCCGGCGCCGTCGCGCCTCACGTTCCTCGCGCCTCCCTGTTCCTTGTCTACTATCGCACCACCGTCTTCTTCATCTCCAGCGTCACCGTGCCTCCCTGTGCGACGTCCTTACAGTTGGAGTTTGTTGCAAATCGTTGTTGAAGTGGCTATTGTTGAGCACCACCGTTCATGCATGGGTTTCAGATTTGAAGAGAGCAATTTGATTTTTCAGAAATTTGTGGAATCTTAAAGTAAAAGGAAACCTAATTCCAAAATTTATTGTTTGTTTATCTCTCTCTCTCTCTCCTTTGTATATTCCCAATTTATTTTACAGATTCTAGTTTGGTGAGGATTTGGGGGATTTGGGTTTTTTTGTGAAATTTAGGAAATTTTAATGCTTTGCTCATTCTGATCTGGGTTTGCAAATAGTGATGAACCAGCGCACTTATCGATTATGTGTTTGCAAATTTTAATGCTTTGCTTATTCTGATCTAGGTTTATAAACCAGCACACTTCGAAGGTATCAACTTGCCTGTAGATTTAGGTCACTGTTTTCTATCTTGCAGTAGTATCTTTTTTTATAAGTTGTCTTGCAGGAGTATCAAGTAGTCTCTACCTTTTTGTTGTAATTTTCTAATTGTATATAGATTATGTTTGACGTTTGTTCTCTTGATCTGTGCAAAAGCTTATCATTGCCCAATTTATCACAAAGAGTTTACATAGCACGAGTATAATTAATCACAAAGAGAGAGTTCACATTAGCATTTGTTAGTTCCTAAACTCCTGGTAGAAAAGCTTTATTCATATGAGCCTTTTGTGAGAGCTCAATTTGCTTCTCTTTAAAATTTGTTATCCATGTCTGGTGTGTTTGTTCATTGTGCTGGCATGGTTTCACTTGGACTCTGTGATGTGTATACTCGACTGAAAGATATCATGGAGACGTTACCCAGGGTAAGGCTTTTACAATTGTTGTAAGCTTTCTTTTTTTTTTCTTCTAATAATTAAAGGCTCTTTGTGTCGTTGCTGAGAAAATTCAGTAAAAAGGGAAGAAAAGGTACATTTCTTTTACAATCTTCCTAGACCATATTGTTGTATGGTTCATGGCTCAGTTTAGTGTGATTGAAAGTTCAAGTTTTTCTCTTTTTATTTTCTTATATATATATATACACACACACTATTTTTTCCATATTGCTTTTTCTATGTATATTTTTTTATATATTTATAAGAAGAATGAGGGTGGCATGTAGATAGTTCCTTTTGTGTTTTTAATATATATACTCTTCACTTAATTAAAAAAAAAGAAAGAATAATAGTGGCAAGGCACTCCCAAAAAGCCATGAGCAGAAATGATCTAGGATTGCTGGCAATGATTAAACATGTGCAAAAGAAATTCGAAATTGTTGCATCTCTCCAAGTGGATGACAAGAAATAGATTAGATTGTTTGATAAGTCAAGAAGAAGAAAAATAGCTAGAGATGATAGTATTAATGGTGCCAAGCAGCTTAACTAGTAAAGTTTCTACCTCGGATCTGATCCTGCCTCCAATAGAGTTCTGGTCTCTTTTTCTTGTCATACAAATTAATAAAGCGTTGTCATGCTTATTAGTTCTATCTGATCTGGAGATGTTATATTAATTACTAAAATTTCTACTTTGCACAAAAAATGTTGTATTTATCATAATACAACATTTGTAGCTCTTTTATAGTTGTAGAGCAAGCAAGTGGTAATTTAGGGTGATCTACAGCTTGCAACAGCTTTCTAAATCAACTTTTAATTGTTTATGTTCTCTCTCAGTTGTAAAGCTCAGTTACGTACCAGAACTAAAATTGCTTCTGGCCTACTGCAGGTAATGTTGTGTTTAAAAAAAGTTAGAACTTGTATGCAAAATACCTGTTCATTATCATCTATGTCATTGACTTAAAAAAAATTTGATGCTTCCTCTGTCATTATCTTTCAGAGTTTTGTATTATTTGAATGAGTTTGTTTGTTGATCAAGGTCTGAAAACAGAGTATCTGAAAACAGAATTATATTGTCAGTATCTGCACTAATAAGCTCTAGAGATCCATATCAAATCTGGGAGAGCAAATAGTAAAAGGAAAAGAGAAGTGGTGAAACAAGACCATCAACTATGAGGAAGAGGTCAGCACAGTGAGGTGCAAAAAATGTAGGCAATTTGGTAAAACACTTGTGATCTTTAAGTTGGATTGTATGGCAGGTGGGGTGATGTAATATTCACTGAAAGACAATTTTTTTTTTTTTTTTTGTAATGGTCAGTGCATTGAAATTCTCTTTTGTAATGTCTGAAGTTTGCACTTGTAAGGACTACATTATCTTTTTTTTAATGACACTGCCTTGATTTGCCTCTAACTTTTGCACTTGTAAGTGTAATGTTCTTTGTTGGATCAAGTGTACTTGTTTTATCTAGTATGGTGGCAGTTGTCATGGAACTTGTAATTGAATGCATAAATATTTCAGTAAGTTGAGAAAGCTTGGATGAGAAAGAACATTGATAAATAACATTAAAGCAAGTTACATTGAGAAAGAAGATGATCTAGGTTATTTTCAATTTATCCAATTGTGAAAGTTGTGTTGTATTTTTTATTATAAATTTTGAGAATTTATGTAACAAACAAAAATATGTGATATGGGGATGGGGAAGGGTTTAAGCATGTTTGATCATGGTATATAAAAAATATTGGAATTTAGAAATAAAATAATATTAATTATTTTCAAGTATTTGGTGTATGATAGAAAAATATATTTAGTAAATATGATAAATAAAAATAATACATATTTCAAATTTAAACTCAAAGTCGAAAACAATTACAAGAAGATGTATTCAAACAGTTTTCTATTTTCAAAATAAAATTATCAAAGCAATATTTCGCTGTTTTTTGTTTTTGGAAATAGTTTTCGAATTACAATTATATAAACATGTTTTCTTTAGAAAATTGTTTTCAGGTTTCATTTTCGAAAACTGAAAATAGAAAACTGGTACTATCAATTTCCAAACACTAATAAAATACTATTTTACATTTATTTAATTTTCAAGTTGTCATTTTCCATTGAAACAAATGAAAATTGATAGTGGAATGTTGAAAACCGGTGAAATTGATAGTTTTCATGCAATTAAAATTTCGATTTTTTCAAAATAAAATCATTTTTTAGCTGTTTAGATGATAAAAATTGATGTCGTGAGGTGAATAATGAGTTTCAAAAATATTTGATATATTAGTTTCATTTCAACAAATTTAAAAATAATTTGTCACATCATCATATCCTTTTGACTTTTTAGTGATACATCCTAAGTTGCATAATATGACGTATACTTTCGCGACAGGTTATCAATAGTTCAAACTATCGACTTGGTTTATAATTAGGATCAAAACCTAAAGAGGAAAATATAATTTACCTATTATTTAATTACTTTTCCATCGTGAGGTTATAATGGTGTAATACAATTGAACCCAAATAAGAGTCCAAATCAAATAAAAACTAGTCATCATGCTGGCGCAATGTATGTTTAAACTTTAATTATATATTATTCTATTCTTTCATAAAAAAATATTATTTCTAGTGAACATTAAAAATAATATTAAGATGTGATATAATTAAAATTAAATAATTTATAAAACAAAAATATTGATTATGTTAACTATGTTATTCATGAAGTTCTATAAATTCATACAATATATGCGTACAAATGTAAATATTAAAGTAATGAATTTAAAATTTAAAAATCTCAAATAATTAGATTAAAAATTAAGATATTAGTTTTTAATCTATTTACTAAACAAAGAAATTAAGAAGATAAATAAATACTAAGCACAAATACCAAAACTATTTTCACGGGTTTAAAAAAAATAAAAGAAAGAAAACCACATGAACTCAAAATCTTTTTTAGGATATGATCTAGTAATTCAATCTTTTGGATATCTTTTTTAAAGTAATTTATTACTTAATTTGATTATATTATTTACTTGCTACTTTTATAAACTTAACTTTATTGTTTTTGGGTGTTTGTAAAGAATAAATATTATAAAATGAGTTTTATATAGCCGTGAAACCATAAATACCCAAATTAGGCCTTTTTTAAAAATCAAAACCCTCAAATATATTTTATTTCTTTTTATAAATACTTGTATCATAAATTTTCAAAATAATTTAAAAAATTAAATGAAAATGTGAATTGATTTCTAATTTTTTTAAATGCATAAAGATATGAAAGTTTGAAAGTTCTTCCCAAAGATTTAAAATTAAGTTTTATCATATAAAAAATGTTAAACTTTAAAGAAACTCATAAACAATTTATTTATTTGGGTTAATTATAATTTTATATTTGAGTTTATGAAGTAATTACAAAAATATATATGTGTTATTAAAAATTATTGTTTCATATGTGAAGTTCGTAGGTTACATTACAAAAACATATCTCCGTCAGTAACTCCATCACTCAAGTATGAGAATTTTGGTAAAATGTTAAGTGACGTTAGATTTTTTTTTAAAAACCCATAAATACCTTGGATGATCTTAGTTAAGCTTTTCATCTTACCCAATCTTCAATTTGCAGAACTCCATTCTTTTTCCTCTCTCTTTATACTTAAAAACTAGCACAAAATTAAAACCAAAATCAATGAACATCAAGAACTCAACAATGAAAAAAACCAATGTCAAGTTTATAACGAACTGAGGTGGTGTAATTTGCAAGAAAATCGTCCAAACACTGTCTAAGAGCTCCAAATCTGTGACAGTTCCTCTTCTCACGCAATGTTATCTGTGTCTCTCTCTGTCTCTAAAACTGTAATTTTCTCTCTCCGCCTTCTACTCTGTTTCCCTTCCTTATATTTTCTCTAAAACCGTAATTCCCACAATCTCTCTCTTCAGGTCATGAATCCTCTCTTTCTCTCTCTGAAACATTTTTGCCACTAAAACATAGTGGCCAAACACTTGAAACAAAAATAACAGTTACCATAATAGCCAATGATCTGAACTAATAAGCAAAAAGTGACCCAAGCCATGAACAATTATAGTCATCCTATACCAATTCAAATAAGGTCTGACAACCAACCAGAACATAATTAAATACAAAGAAACTCCACGTGTACGGTAATTATTTCTAATATCAGAAAACTAGTCTAAAAGACTCGATTAAGAATGATCATGATGGGTAAATCTCAATATAAATTCATGAAATTCATAGTAAAAACATAATTCATAACCACAAAAAAACCTGGAGGAGGGTCTTGAACCTATGGTTCCTTTGTTTTCGAAGAGAGAGGGAGACTCCACTAAGTTTATACTCCATAGCAAATTAATTAATTGTTCATTCTTCACAAAAATAACCAAACAATACCATCTAATAAATTATGAATTAGAACTATAAAACATCAAAATCACAGGCATTGAAATCATTATAGTAGAAATTAGTTGGTCAATTTTTCACTACCTTATTACAAAGCTTTTTCGGGTGCTTCTCTATTGGAGATTAATGTTCCTAATTTTCCAGAAAGATATAGAGAAAAAATGAAGAAGATTGAGGTTCTTAAAAAATTATTGTTTTTGTTTTTCTGAAGATAGATTGGATTTTGAGATTGCAAATCAAAGACAAGCAAGAGAACAATAGCCTTTGTTTTTTTAAGGCTATGGAACTATTTGTTTGTATATGCAAAAACGTGTTGCAGTTAATGAAAGCCTCAAGTCAGAAATTCTCTGCGTGAGAGAGAGAAAGCTGATTAGGTAGGTTCAGTTGTTTTAATATAAGGAAGGGTACCTGGAGAGAGAGAGAGACAGAGAGAGAGAGAGAGAGAGAGAGAGAGAGCTGATTAGGTAGGTTAAGTTGTTTAAATATAAGGGTACCTGGATAATTCTCATACACAGTTGGGATTTAAGGTATGAAATAATAATTTTTAATATCATTCATATATATATATATATATATATATATATATATATATATGTTTTTATAATTATTTTTAAAATTTATATATGAAAATATAATTAACCCTATTTATTTTATTAAAGTATATTTATCATATAAAGTTATATATTTGTCTTAATTAACTATCTCTCCTTTCCTTTTTATGTCTGTGTGAGTTTATGCTTTATAGGAAAAAAAATTGGAAAAAAAGTTATATATGTTAACTTTTTTAAAAAGAAATTAATCCAAAATCGTTAACTATTTCATGTCTATATATTTTTCGATGAGTATTCTAATTAAATTTGTTTCCTCTTAAATAAAATAAAGAAGACTGTTTAATTGAAAATTTGTGATGTAATTTTATTCAAAAACTAATTCATGTTGGACTCCATTGTTATATATTTAAGAAACAATTTTCGGAGAAAGAACTAATGTTACTTCTAATCCAATCAAAGCCTAATTTAAAACCTATAGTACTCTCATTAAAATAATTTTTGAAAAAAATTTTGCATGCATTGTTTTTATTTATTTAGTCTTTTTTGGGCAAAAAACTAATAATAAATAATTTATATTGTTTAACTTTCACTTTAATATTGATGTGACAAAAAATCCACAATCCAATCAGAGGACAAAATGTGGCACAACTGAGTGCAAAATTATTATTTTGCCACCTGTGGACACTCAATTTCATTACAAAATTTTGAACGGACCACGTGTGCATTCTGATGACGAATATTTGATCCCAATGCACACAAACCTAGTAAATTCAGAGGTTTGAAATCAATTTCGAAATAGAACCAATTACAAACCATTTTATTCAATCCACTAAATCCAACTTAAGCTCAAATCAATCGAGTCATATTTGGTTTCACCAAATTCAAGCCAAAAACCTTCAATGAATTTTTGGCCTAACCCAAAATTCACCAAAATCCATTTATTTTTGCTAACCAAAAATCAAATCCCAAGAAGACCATCCAATTTTGTGAATAAGTTTTCAGTTTCACCTACCACATGGCACCTTTTCATCGGCTCCACTTTTAGCCAAAATTTGTTTATCCCTTTTTCTTTTTTCTCATGATTGGGCACATATGTGGAGAAAGAAGAAATTTCCTTATGCCCTTTTTCTCTTGTTATATAGACATTTATTTTGCAAGCTCTTTGTAACCACCCATCCCGGGTTGGCCACTCCCGAGACGGCGTCATTACATTTTGAAAATCTCAGCACGACACATATATGCAACAAATAAAAATAATACTAACATAAATTCTTTTACATCAATCATCAACCCTCAACAAGGGAGATACATCAATTTGATATTGACTTAAACATAATATGCAATGTAGAATGCATGAATATTTACAAATAAATTTTTATTTTCTTTTCTCTTTAATCTGAGGATGTTGACACGTACGTGACTTACAGAAAATGATTTTTTCTGAACCTCAACTCACCAAACTATTTGTCATGCCTACTACCTAAAATCACTGTACAATGAGGGGTGAGCTTCACAAGCTTAGTGAATTAAATTTACTAGAAGTATTCATTTATATAAAATATTTTTCCATATTTAATCATTTATATCTCATACAACTTGATACAAGTACTCTACTATCACTACACATATCATAATATTCATTCTCTATCAATCTTTTCCTCTTATTTATTGGTTCACCTTAAGACCATCAATTATCTCATAATTACCTCGTAATGAGGTTCACATCATAAAGTCTACCATTTAGATGGTTCTTATCACCATAACTGTCTCTCTGTGATACTCATCTATCTATAAATAATTTCACAATAACACACCACACATAAGAATTTCAATAATGCAAGCAATAATTAAAACAGATGCAATGCATGAATTATTATTATGGGAACGTCTTCCCACATGCCGATATGTTTTTATAATCTTAGACCGGCCCGCTCCCGGTTCTTTTCTTTACTGCTTGTCCCGACTGCCACAGAATTCATTTTCAGCATATATTGGCTGTCATGATGTCCCTTTTAATTCCAACCTATACCGACTGTCACAGTTTTTCAATTAGACTGACCTCTTCCTGGTTCTTTTCTTTTATTTAATGCATATACATATGAACAATGATATAATATAAAAAAAACAATAATTCAAATATTTTTATTCTCATTTAGACCAGCTGCCTTCCCGGTTATTTTATTGTCATTCAGATGTATATGAAAACTGATATGAATATACATATAAATACTAAATTAAAAACAAGTATGTATTCAGACTAGCCATCCTGATTTTTTTCTCCAATTATATAAAAAAAATTTCACTAAATTCCTCTCATCCCAAATCACATCAAATCATCCATCAATGCTGTTAATATCCACTAAATTTCATCCTAAGTCACATCAAATCATCCATAAAAACTTATCAAGATCCACTAAATTTCATTTCCTCATAATTCGTATCAAAACATCAACCAAAACTCGACAATAATTTATTTATCACAATCATTATTAAATCAACTTATCATTCTAGTAATATTTCTTTTCACATAATAATTTTCTACGTGTCCAATATTTATACCATACCTATCAACCAAATATTTATCTATCATCAAAACATAAGCTAATAATTTATTTTAATATTACCACTAGATATTTCAAAATTTTATTTAGATTACTTAAAGTAAATTTAACTTATCACGTAGCACTTAAAGCTACCCGTGTATCACTTCCTTGGCTTTCCCATTCCTCTCAGAAATTCCCCCAGTTGTAGATTGTCAACACCTGGCATTATATTTATATTAAATTTATAATTTATTCTTCAATTCGTTATAAACCACACCCTTTAAAAATTCTCACTTTGAATTTGGAGAATTTCATGTATGCTAAAAATTAAAAAATAAACACTACGTAATTACCTTCTATTTTTCTGATAGTTTCTCATGATTCTCTATGAAATTTCGCAGTAAACTCCTTCAAAATTTTGCTCGTTTAACTTTTCTTCTGATCCCCAAGTGTTTTGAGAAATAGAGAAATTGAAAGAAAATCAAACGAATTATTTTCTATAGCTTAGCTCGAATTATTTTAATATTCATCATGTAAATACTTTCTAAAAAGTGAAACATGAAATTCATTATATAATTATTTTAATTCTGGAGGCAATCCAGCCTACTCATAACTAGCCCAATTTTTTCAACAACCTCATAGGGTCCCACTTACCTCAGACTCAACTTTTCTTTCTTTTTGATCCTTAACACACCTTTTCATGAAGATATTTTTAATTACACTCAATCACCTACTTGAAATTCCAAAGGTCTTAGTATCAGCATAGCTATTCGGTCTACTCTGGGCTGCTTTACGGTTCTCTCTAACCAGTTTGATCCTATCAGTTGTTAATTCAATAATTGATTGACCAGATATATTTCTCTTTCTCATTTCTTCCCAACATATAGAAGTTCTACTCCTCCTACCATACAATGTCTCAATCGGTGCTATTCCAATACTAGTTTGATACTGATTATTATAAGCAACTTCAATCGATGGCATGTAAGCATTCCAAACTTACTAAGAACTTATCACATTTGCCCTTAACATATCTTCTAGTACTCTAATAATCATTTCTGTCTGAGCATGAAAAATTATATTAAATTACAACTATGTACCTATGGCTTTCTGAAAGCCTCTCTAAAACCAAGATGTAAATCTAGCATCTCTATTTGACACCAGGCTTAATGGTGCTCTATATAACCTCACAATTTCAACTACATCCTTCTTCAATCCTGACCACCAGAAATTTTGTCTCAATCCTCTATACATCTTATTGTTACTTGGTTGTATCAAATCTACATCATCATGTTCCTTTCTCATTATCTTATTTCTCAACTCCGCATTATTGGGAATACAATTTCCATGTTCCGATACAAGAATACCCTCGTTTCAAATTTTGAACTTATATTGCTCTCTAGTAATCATTCAATGCTTAATCTTTTCTATCTCTTCATTTCTACCTTGTATCTCTAAAGCATTTTGCTATGAATGACTGTACAACCATATTCATTAATCATGATCCTTTATCACTGATATTCAACTTCATTCTTAACTCTTTTAAATCTATCATCAATTTCACATTAGAACTCCCAATAGTAGTTAAACTTCTTGTAGTCTTTTTACTCAATGCATCAGCTACCACCTTCATCTTTTCTAGATGATAGGGAAATGTACAATCATAATTGATGAGTGAAAAATATTGCATATTTTGGCCACTTAATTTACATTTGTTAGCTTATGAATTTGTTACTTTGAGTTGTTTTCATTGTTTTTCAGGTTTACAAGCACTGGGAAAGGAGTTTTACTAAAATTGCCAGAATTGCCTATACAAATCAATCATCTTTGAAAATTAAACTGTATTGATTCAAGAAGAACCAGGATATGAGCCATATATGCTTAGAAAGATCCAGAAGTCTATTTTCTGGAGAATTTTATGGCTCGTAAAAATGATTTTTCTACAGAAAGTTATGGCTGTTTTAGTAGACAAAGGTCAGGCTGTGCGGGCTGTGCGGGATTTCAGCGTGAACAGAAGTTTTGAAGGGCATGTGAAGACTTAAATCCCACATCCCACATTTGTTGAAAACATATTTCTATATCTCACATCCCACATCGGATTGGAAACACATTGCACTCGTGGTATTCGCCTATATAAACACCATCTGTCTCCATCATTCAGTGTACAATTCCTAAGCCACTTTGGTGTTTACCGGTGGACATCCGTCAGCATTCTGGTGGATCCCGAAGGCATTACTACCACGAGGGGAAGCGCCGCCCGTCAGCGAGTGGAATTTCTCCCATGTAAAGTTGTTTATTTATTTCTTTATATTCAGTTGTTTTAGTTTAAATGTTTAGCACTTGTTATTATAGTTTTATAGTTATGAGTGGCTAGACTCTTCAGCTAAGGTTGAAGATGAAGCCCCGCCGTTGTTTGGCATAGTAGTTCAGATTTGCTTGTACAAATCTGACAATTTTTAGTATAAATGTTCTGTCAATTATTTGAGTTAATCTTATAATTGATTGAGTTTAAATTGTCTGTTGGATTTTCTTTGTGTTTCATCTGATGGATACATCGAATGCTTTTCGATTAAATTGGATTCCCTTTGTGATTTGTTAAGAGCGGATACATCGGGTGCTTTTGGTTTAGTTGGGATATTCTTTGTTTTTTGTCTTATAGTTGGATTCATTGAATGTTTTGATAGGCTATATTTTTAGAACATGTATGCTTAACTTCGGTGGGGTGGATTCGGAAACCTTAGTGCCTTTTTTTATTAGTTTTTTTAATCAATTTAATTTAGTTTTAATTTATTTTGCAATATCATTCTGAAATTTGGAACTAGGTTAAAATAGAGTTAGTTTAGATTAAAAATTATATTTTCACAACGCAATTCCCTGTGGATTCGACCTCGCACTTGCACACGCTATACTGCAAACGACTCGTGCGCTTGCGAGTAAATTAAAACTCACAACAAGTTTTTGGTGCCGTTGCCGGGGAATTGTTTGGTTTGTGAAAATTTTTTGTCTGAATTGATTTTATTTTTCTACTAGTTAATTTAATTTAAAAAAAATTAATTTAAAAAGAATGTGGATGAATCCAGCGCCGGTTTCACAGTCTTTAGAGGACGCCCTCAAGGATTTCGTTAAAATGACCAGCCAGTCCCTCAATGCTGCCTACACTTTCAATGTTGAAAGTTGTTCCATCTGTGCTAGTCCCATGCATCTAGCACAGAATTGCCCTTCAATGCCAGCTTGTGCCGAGTATCCTATGGAACAAATGAATGCTTTCAATGACTGTTGTTGGCAATCAAATGGATCTTGCTCCGAAACATACAATCCAGGGTGGTGGGACCACTCTAATTTTTCATGGGAGCAGAACCAACCAATGAATCAGGGAGGAGCCCCTTACCATGCTCACAATCAATACACTCCCGAATTTCCTCCACCAATTCCAAATTATGGTCACTCAGCTTATCCAGCACCATCACCCGCTTACCAAGCTCCCATTCAAGTGCCAGCATCGGTTTCACAGTCATTGGAGGACGTTCTCAATGATTTCATGAAAACGACTAGCCAATCTATGAGTGAAATGATGAGTGCAACAATAGAAAACACCCAAGCGATTGCCACACTAGAGAGTCAAATTGATCAGATCGCAAGTTATGTGGGTGAAGGAGAGGAAGGAGAGTTCCCCAGTCAATCTGAGCCTAACCCAAAGGAACAGTTTGAGGTGGGAAATTCTTCAACTCCAATGCATTGGCAGAAACAAGTGCAATCAACTGTCCCATACTTATCTGGGAGACAAGTAGACAATCAAGTGGAAGAGAACTCTGCTATGCACCAAGGGCAAGAGAGTGGCAACAATGAGAAGAGAGATGCTGAGCCATCTACAGCCACTCGTATTATTAAGGATCTCTCTAGGTCATTTTTACCTAAAGCGCCTTACCTTGAGAGACTACAAGTGCCCAAGAAAGAAGGGAAGTCTGAGGACATTATGGAGGCATGCTTTGCTCAGTTTGAAGAGGATTTGGACTTAGATAAGTTACTTGAGCAAGCAAATACTATCGTGGAGTCTGCTCCTCGGGAGAGTAGTAGGACAGAGGAGACTATGGATGAATCCCGTATTGAGGATCCCTTGGAGGCATGCTTTGCTCACTTTGGAGAGGACTTGGGCTTAGATAAGTTACTCGATGAAGTAAATGTCATTTTGGAGTCTGATCCTCGAGAAAGTAGTGAGACGGAGGAAACCACAACACCTGAACCTCACAAGAAGGAACTTAAGCCTTTACTGGATAATCTTGAGTATAAGTTCCCAGGTCCAGCAGATTCTTTGCCTATAATTATAGCTTTAGATTTGGGTGATGCTCCAGAGGAGAAATTATTGGACATCTTAAGAGAGCATCAGGAAGCTATAGGCTGGACTATTGAGGATGTCAAAGGAATCAACCCCTCGTTGGTGATACACACGATACAGTTGGAGGAGAATGCCAAGCCATCGAGGGAGCCACAAAGAAGGCTCCACCCTGCTTTGCAAGAGGTTGTGAGGGCGAAAGATATTAAGCTGTTAGAGGCAGGGATCATTTATCCCATCTCTGATAGCAAGTGGGTGAGCCAGATTCCAGTCGTGCCCAAACGTGCTAAATTTACGGTAGTAAATAAAGACAACGAGTTGGTTCCAACTCGAGTGCAGTCAAGATGGAGAAAGTGTCTAGACTACCGTAAATTGAATGCTGCCACTAGGCCTGATCATTTTCCATTCCCATTTATTGATCAGATGGTGGAGAGCTTAGTTGGGCCTGTTTACTAATGTTGGGTCTGGCTGAAGACGTTAAACTTAGCGCTCATGGGAGGCACCCCACAGCTTATCTTTTCTGTTTATTTATTTATTATTTCGCATTTTTATGATTCATGTTTGTTTCCAGTATTTTTTGTTTTCCAGTTTTTATTTTTCAGGGACAAAGCGTACTTCAGTTCAAGTTTGGGGGTATGCTATGAGCCATACCAGTCCAGATAGTTCTCCATATCTCAGGTCAGCTCTTTCCATATTAGTCACACATTGGGGTCAATGTGTAATTTAAGTTTGGGGGTATGGGAGACACATCACACACTTTGTCTTAATTTGTTGTCTTTTTGTCGTAAAGATAAATGCATGTTCATGTTCGTCTAAAAATTTTGGTTGTTCTGAAAAATTGTGATGTGATTTCATTGGTGAGTTTAAAACTTTGAACACATGATCTGATGATAGAGTTTAAACTTTAGTTACTTACTTTAGGCATTTTTGAGAATTCACATGTTTGATCTAATCTAACACGAGCACATCAGCACATATTTGTGTGAGGTATGACAAATGAGTTGAATGTATACGTTTCCTTGTGTTAACTGAAACCGGATGACTTGTTGGATAAACACCTGGGCATAAAAAAAAAAAAATCTACTAATTTTTATAATGATCATCATCAATAAACTTTCCACTGAGTAACTGGACCTCTTGCCTCAGTAAGCAGTGAGTGTTCACGTCAAAAGTTGGGAATTTTATTCATAATGATCATTGCGAAACTTTTCACTAAGTAACTGGACCTCTTGCCTCAGTAAGCAGTGAGTGTTCACGTCAAAAGGTGGAATTTTGCTTGGTAATATTAAGGCCGGTTTAATTTCGTAGCCTTTTTGACTCGAGTTAGTAAGTCCTTAGGGGTGTCTTTACACCTAATGCCCTAAAACCATCTGGTTTGGGAGTCATTGACTCAACACTCGTTACATGGGTCAATTAGAAAACTTAAGGGAACTAAACATAGCAGAGCCTTATGTTAAAAAAAAAAAAAAAAAAAACTATGCCTTCATTGTTCTTTCCAACGAGAAATTCTGTGGATCTTGAGATTTGAATATCTTGTACATTGAAGTTATTTGGAAACCTCATCTGTATATGCTAATTCACTTTACACTGATTCAAGCTTGTGATGTCGTACCATGCCTCTTGTAAGTAATTAAGTTTTAAATTCCTATTCATTTTGAAGATGGATTTGACTTATTTAAGCTTGCTTATGATTGAATCTCATGATTTTGAATGCTCCTTAAATTTTTGGATACCATGAATACTGAACTTATCTTTATAATCTTTGTTGTACATTTAGTTTTTTATTTTGTTTTGCTAAGGGACTAGCAAAATGTAAGTTTGGGGGTATTTGATGAGTGAAAAATATTGCATATTTTGGCCACTTAATTTACATTTGTTAGCTTATGAATTTGTTACTTTGAGTTGTTTTCATTGTTTTTCAGGTTTACAAGCACTGGGAAAGGAGTTTTACTAAAATTGCCAGAATTGCCTATACAAATCAATCATCTTTGAAAATTAAACTGTATTGATTCAAGAAGAACCAGGATATGAGCCATATATGCTTAGAAAGATCCAGAAGTCTATTTTTTGGAGAATTTTACGGCTCGTAAAAATGATTTTTCGACAGAAAGTTATGGCTGTTTTAGTAGACAAAGGTCAGGCTGTGTGGGCTGTGCGGGATTTCAGCGTGAACAGAAGTTTTGAAGGGCATGTGAAGACTTAAATCCCACATCCCACATTTGTTGGAAACATATTTCTATATCCCACATCCCACATCGGATTGGAAACACATTGCACTCGTGGTATTCGCCTATATAAACACCATCTGTCTCCATCATTCAGTGTAAAATTCCTAAGCCACTTTGGTGTTTACCGGTGGACATCCGTCAGCATTCTGGTGGATCCCGAAGGCATTGCTACCACGAGGGGAAGCGCCGCCCGTCAGCGAGTGGAATTTCTCCCATGTAAAGTTGTTTATTTATTTCTTTATATTCAGTTGTTTTAGTTTAAATGTTTAGCACTTGTTATTATAGTTTTATAGTTATGAGTGGCTAGACTCTTCAGCTAAGGTTGAAGATGAAGCCCCGCCGTTGTTTGGCGTAGTAGTTCAGATTTGCTTGTACAAATCTGAAAATTTTTAGTATAAATGTTCTGTCAATTATTTGAGTTAATCTTATAATTGATTGAGTTTAAATTGTCTGTTGGATTTTCTTTGTGTTTCATCTTATGGATACATCGAATGCTTTTCGATTAAATTGGATTCCCTTTGTGATTTGTTAAGAGCGGATACATCGGGTGCTTTTGGTTTAGTTGGGATATTATTTGTTTTTTGTCTTATAGTTGGATTCATTGAATGTTTTGATAGGCTATATTTTTAGAACATGTATGCTTAACTTCGGTGGGGTGGATTCGGAAACCTTAGTGCCTTTTTTTATTAGTTTTTTTAATCAATTTAATTTAGTTTTAATTTATTTTGCAATATCATTCTGAAATTTGGAACTAGGTTAAAATAGAGTTAGTTTAGATTAAAAATTATATTTTCACAACGCAATTCCCTGTGGATTCGACCTCACACTTGCACACGCTATACTGCAAACGACTCGTGCGCTTGCGAGTAAATTAAAACTCACAACAATAATTACTAATCAACTTCATCCACCATCTTTGCTTGAAATTCAACTCTCTTTGGGCAGATAAGTATGTCAAACTTTTATAACCCATGAATATCTCACAAATGGCTCCATACAGATGATGTCTCCAATCTTTAAAGTAAACACTATAGCAGCCAACTATAAGTCATTAGTAGAGTAATTTCTATCATGAATCTTCAATTGCCTAGAAGTATGGGCCACAGCTTTCCTATGTTCACATATCCCAATTATTGATGTGACGCATCCCTATATACCACAAATCCTTCATTACTAGAAGGAAACACCAATACTAGAGCTGTAGTCAATTTTTCGTTTGCTAATTTGAAAATTTTCTCAGACTTCCCTTATCATACAAATCTCACCTCTTTCCTAGTCAGTCTATTTAACAGTATTACAATAATAAAAAATTCTGAAAGAATCTTCTATAATAACCAACTAACCTCAAGAAGATTCTAATCTCAGTCACATTAGTTAGTCTCTCCCAACTTAACATTGCCTCTACCTTTTGTGAATCAACTGCTATGCTATTTCTCGATATTACCTGTTCCAAGAAGGTTATTTCATTCAGCCAACACTCACATTTAAAAAACTTTGCATATAATTTCTCTCTCCTCAGAATATCTAACACACTGTCTAATGTTTCATATGTTGTTCTTCATTCTTAGAATATATCAGAATATCATTGCTGAACACAACCACAAGATTATCAAGAAATGGTTCAAACATTTTATTCATCAAGTCCATGAATGTTTTTGGAATATTAGTCAGTTCAAATGACATCACAACAAACTTATGACCATAATATGTCTTAAAAGCAGTCTTAGGCACGTCTTCCTCCTTCATCCTTAACTGGTGATAATCTTGATCTCAGGTTTATCTTAGAAAACACTCTTACTCCTTGCAACTGCTTAAACAATTCATTTATCATGGGTAAAAGATATTTGTTCTTGATGGTAATCTTATTTAATTGTCTATGATCAATACACAACCTAATCATTCCATCTTCTTTCTTCACAGAAAACACAGGGGCTCCCCAAATACATTAGGTCCGAAAAATTTGTTTATCCAAAAATTCTTAAAATGGTACGTTCAACTCTCTTAATTCAGCTGGCGTCATTCTGTAGAGTGCTATAGATATATGTGATGATCCTGGTATCACATCAATAGAAAATTTTATCTCCCTACTTGGAGGCAACCTAGACAACTCATAAAGAATTACATTAGAAAAATCTTTCACCACTATGATTTATTATAACTACTAGTTTCTTTTTTAGAATCCATTATGTATGCCAAATACTCCTCACAACCCTTCTTCAACCATCTCCTAGTGGTTAGAGTAAAATGAGATAGTTCGAGAGTATTTTTATCTTACCTCTAAAATTAAACTCCTTATGTCCATATCTAGAACACTATCTTCTTTCTAAAACAATCAACCATATTCAAAGATAATAATTCAGCTATAGATTCTCTATCACTGATACGAATCACACAACTCTTGTAAACATTTATAATTATCACTCCATCTTTAGTGGGAACTTCAACAAAAATATTTTGCATCAAAAGACTAATACATACTTCAATAGACTTCATATGAATATTGGATGCAAAGGAATGGGTTGCACCAAGATCACCCAACATTGATATGTCCACATTCTCTACACAAAGCACTTCAAATTTTGACAATTTTGAGATAAATATCTTATCTGAATATATCTATAACAAACTTTTGTCTCTCAATCCTTCATCAGATTATCACTTCCCCTTGGTGGCATATTTACTTCCTTTGTCATGACTCCCAGTTCCCATAACCTTTCTCCTAAATCTAAGGGTCCCACCGATATTAATCTGAGCTACAAAAGCAACAGATCATGCTTGCCTCGGACTCGGTACTTCAATTCTCTGTGACAATGAACGCCTCTTTTGGGTGGTCTCCCACCCTGCACACTCATACTGGTACCACTTCTGGGTTCCTCAAATCTAGATTTCTTCCGCCAATTCTTCATTCCTCTTATTTACATCACATCCTTCTCTATCTGAAGTGTTATATCCACCAATCCGACATAATTCATATGCCTCATGTAAGATAGTTTTGATCAAATCTTAAAACATAGTTCAACTATGAACCTCTTACACTTCTTCTCCTCTAGGTCTACCATTTCCAGTACAAACCTCGACAAAGCCACAATCTCTTATCATACTAAGTTATCATCCATATGTTTACCCCAATTAAATAAAATCTCTATCTTGTTACGCTCTAAAGGTCTAAGGAAAGTATTGATCAAGGAAAACCTCTTTAAGCCAATTCCAGGTTATGGGTCTATCAACTTCTGCACTTACCTTAGGAAGAGTATCCTCTCATCATTCTAAAGCTTCTCCTTCTAACTCAAACGAAACAAAGACAACCATCTGCTTGTCAATTACTGGTAAAATATTAAATAATCTTTCTACATGTTTCTCCCAAAACTCAGGCTTAAAAGGATTTATAGATCCTTTAAACAACAAAACATTCAACTTAACAATCTCCCTGCATCTCATGCCTAAACTTGTTTTTCCACTTTTGAACATTTATCATTTATGGATTTATAGCAATCTCAGGCACTGCTCTAGCTTGTTCATCAAGTCTATGCTATAAGCTATCAACTCTATCATCTGTTACATTCATTTTTTCAAGAGCACGTGTAAGAGCTTATCTTAGCTCATCTCTTTCAACTTCCGATTCTCTCACACCTTTACTAATATCAATTATACTATCAACACGTTCCCTTCTAGGAACCATAGGTTCAGACTCAACATCAACTTGTCAAAAATATTGGGGGCCTACCACGCCCTTTCAAATCAACAACCCTAACTCTAGATCTAGCGTGTCCACGTGTCATCCTCAAACTATTAAAATATAATTTATTTTAATCTTCCACTTTCTTACTTTTTAGGCAGTCTACGGAATCATAAAACCTAATGCTCTGATACCAAAATTGTAACAACCCATCCCGAGTTGGCCACCCCCGAGACGGTGTCATCACATTTTGAAAATCCCAGCACGACACATATATGCAACAAATAAAAATAATACTAACAGAAATTCTTTTACATCAATCCTCAATCCTCAACAAGGGAGATACTTCAATCTGATATTGACTTAAACATAATATACAATGTAGAATGCATGAATATTTACAAATAAAATTTTATTTTCTATTCTCTTTAGTCTGAGGATGCTGACACGTACGTGACTTACAGAAAATGATTTTTTCTGAACCTCAACTCACCAAACTATTTGTCATGCGTGCTACCTGAAATCATTGTACAATGAGAGGTGAGCTTCACAAGCTCAGTGAATTAAATTTACTAGAAATACTCATTTGTATAAAAGATTTTTCCATATTTAATCATTTATATCTCATACAACTTGATACTAGCACTCTACTATCACTACACATGTCATAATATCCATTCTCTATCAATCTCTTTCTCTTATTTATTGGTTCACCTTAAGACCATCAATTATCTCATAATTACCTCATAATGAGGTTCATATCATAAAGTCTACCATTTAGATGGTTCTTATCACCATAACTGTCTCTCTGTGATACTCATCTATCTATAAATAATTTCATAATAACACATCACACATCAACATTTCAATAATGCAAACAATAATTAAAATAGATGCAATGCATGAACACATGTCGACATGTTTTTATTATCTTAGACCGGTCCCCTCCCAGTTTTTTTCTTTACAGCTTGTCCCGGCTGCCACATAATTCATTTTTAGCATATACCGACTGTCACTGTGTCCCTTTTAATTTCAGCCTATACCGGCTGTCACAGTTTTTCAATTAGACCAGCCCCTTCCAGGTGCTTTTCTTTTATTTAATAAATATGCATATGAACAATGATATAATACAAAAAAGAAATAATTCAAATATTTTTATTCTCATTTAGACCGGTTGCCTTCCCATCTTTTATTCTCATTCAGATGTATATGAAAACTGATATGAATATGCATATAAATAATAAATTAAAAATAAATATGTATTCAGATTAGCTATCCTGATTTTTTTCTCTAATTATATATAAAAATTCCACTAAATTCCTCTCATAAAAAATCACATCAAATCATCCATTAAAGTTTTTAATATCCACTAAATTTCATCTCAAATCACATCAAATCATCCATCAAAGCTTGTTAAGATCCACTAAATTTCGTCTCCTTATAATTCGTATCAAAACATCAACCAAAACTCGTCAAGAATTTATTTATCACCATCATTATTAAATCAACTTATCATTCTAGTAATATTTCTTTTCACATAATAATTTATACCATACCTATCAACCAAATATTTATCTATCATCTAAACATAAGCTAATAATTTATTTTCACATAATAATTTTCTACGTGTCCAATATTTATACCATACCTATCAACCAAATATTTATCTATCACCAAAACATAAGCTAATAATTTATTTTAATATTACCACTAGATATTTCAAAAATTTTATTTAGATTACTTAAAGTAAATCCAACTCACTACATAGCACTTAAAGCTACCTGTGGATCACTTCCTTGCCTTTTCCATTCCTCTCAGAAATTCCCCCGGTTATAGATTGTCAACACCTGAAATTATATTTATATTAAATTTATAATTTATTCTTCAATTCGTTATAAACCACACCCTTTGAAAATTCTCACTTTGAATTTGGGGAATTTCATATATGCTAAAAATTCAAAAATAAACACTACATTATTACATTCTATTTTTCTGATATCTTCTCGTGGTTTTCTATGAAATTTCACAGTAAACCCCTTCAAAATTTTGCTATTTTAACTTTTCTTTCATTCCCTAAGTGTTTTGAGAAATAGAGAAATTGAAAGAAAATCAAACGAAATTTGAAAAGGAATGAAATGTATTTAATTTATAAAACGACGGTTGTCGCCTCCACTATTGCACAATTCATAGCTGCAATACATGCAGCCCAGGTCTCCACATTTTGAAACACATGGGCTTCCAGGTGTTGCACGAAAATGTATTTTTTTCTTTTTTTTTTACAATTTTTTTTTCAAAACGTTTCTTTTTCTTTTTACTGTTCACAATTTTTTTTTGTTTTTAATTTTCTTTGTAATTACGCCCTTATGCGTCCAGTTTTTTTTTTCAAAAGAATTATTTTATTCAATACTAAATCCTTCGCGTAAATATATTATTTTAATTTCATAACATATTTATTAAATTACTTCTTTATCCTTACTTTACGATTACGGGTATTACACTCTCACTCTTTCCCATGTCTCAAAATCTACCTTCTCTTCATAAAAAAATTGCACTTTTTCTTCTTCTCATTACTGGCCACATATGTGGAGTGGAGAAAGCAAAAATTTTCTTCTTTCCTTTTTGTCTTGTTAAATGAATATTTCCTTCGTAAGCTACCACTCTTTCCTATGTGTTAAAGACCACTTTTTCATCACATAAAAAAAAAAAAACACCCTCTTCTCCCTTAAAAGCCGACCATGTAAGAAAGGAAGTCTTCCACTCTTCTTTTTCATTTTCTGCCAAAACAACATACCACTTCATGCTTTCATCTCTTCACCTAAAAAATTGTTCCGTTTCTCCCTCCAAGAACTGACCACTAAAGAAAGGAAGTCTTCCTCTTTTTTCTTTTTTTTTCTTTTTGCTTTATTAAATACAACATACCACTTCAAGCTTTCATCTCTTTACCTCAAAATTGTTTCATTTCTCCCTTTAAGAACCGGCTAGTAAAGAAAGGAAGTCTTTTTCTTCTTTTTTTTCTTTGTTAAATACACCATACCACTTCAATCTTTCATCTCTTCGCCTAAAAAATTGTTCCATTTCTCTCTCTAAGAACCTGCCACTAAAGAAAGGAAGTTTTCTTCTTCTCTTTTTGATTTGTTAAATATACCATATCACTTCAAGCTTTCATCTTTTCACCTAAAAAATTGTTCAATTTCTCTCTCCAAGAATCGACCACTAAAGAGAAGAAGTCTTTCTCTTCTTTTTTGCTTTGTTAGACACACCCTTTCACTTCAAGCTTTTATCTCTTCATCTAAACAATTGTTCCATTTCTCCTTCCAAGAATCGACCACTAAAGAGAAGGTGTCTTCCTCTTCTTTTATACTTTGTTAAAAACACCATACCACTTCAAGCTTTCACCTCAAAAGTTGCACCCCTCTTTCCTCCCTTTTTTGGCTAGCCTACATTTTTTCTTTTCATTGTTTTTGTTGTTTTTATTCACATAAACAAATCACCTTTCTCCTACAAATATCTCCATGGTAACACAAAGAGGGAAAAATGACAAAAAAAGAAAAGAGCAACGAGAGAAGTATAACAAAGAAGGGTAGAAGCATAACAAAGAGAGGAGAGGCATAACAAAGAGAGTAGAGCATACAAAATAGAAAGAAAAGAGTGGAAAGTGAAACAAAAAAGAAGGACGAGAGAGTTTATCAAACCCATTAATACACTTGCAAACGGTTCTCTAATCTGCAATCAAACCAATCCTCCAAATTTATCAAATCCACAAAAGCATGTGGAATCTCTGAGGATTATCCCCGCATGTGAAAATTTTATTTAGCCAAAATGGTTGGTTAAATTTCTTTTGGTCATGAAATAAAATTGGTAATATGCTTTATATGTTTGAACCGCCTTGAAAATGGAATAAATAATTTAGCTTACTTTTAATTTGATGAAATCCATTTTAATTTCAATGTTCACTTTTCAGTTTTTTTTCTTTTGTAATTTTAGTGTTCATTTTCTTATTTCTAATTATGTATGTTTCGTTTTATTATTAGCCGTAATTTAATCTATCTTTGATGAATATAATGTTAAGTCCATTATAGCTTTAATAGACATTTTTATCTTAATTCCTTTATGATTTTAATGCCTATTTCATTTTTTCTAGGTTATGTACTTTCTTTTAATTTGTTCTTAACTTTTTGTTCTAAAAGCCATTAGGACCTCCCCGATCCATCATTTAGTGTTTCATTTCACATCCACATGTTACAAGCCATTTTTTAATCTCTCATTTGTCGCATATTTAGTCTTAATTCATTTGTTCAAATCTACATGTTTAGCTTAGTTCTAACCCATATATATTTAAATTTGCATGTTTAATCCATATGTTTAATCCATTTGTTTAAAGTTGTTTTGGTTCATACGTTAAATTCTTATATGTCTAGTCCAATTATTTAAATTTGCATGCTTTAATTGGCTTCTTCTTTTTAATCCGCACATCACAAGTGATTTTGATTATTCTTTTGTTTCATATTTAAAGTAAATTTTCTTTGTTTAGTTATGTATTCATTTATTTACTTTTATCACACCATTTTAAATATAATATTCGGTGTCGTCTTATTTGAATATAAATTGTGAACGTGTTTTTTGCTTTATTAGTGTATGGTAATAAAATTTAAAATAAAGTTTTGAATAATTTTCCTTGAAACACAAAGGGTTAAACTTTGGTATAGGCAAGAGAAGGAGCTTTAATTCCTCACTCTCTTGTACCCAAATCTCCCGAGTCTTAGAATCTCTCACGTGGACCAATGATGAGAGATTTGACCCCCTTCGAGGTCAAATAGTGACTCCTTACCTGTCATCCTTGCTTTGTGCTCGGATGACAATGACCACTTGTCTAATACTTAAAAATACACTCGTAACGGGAGCCCCCTACTACTTATAAAGGGATTATATTATACTTGATAGGTTTCACTAATTTTCATATGCCTACTCATCGCAATCCGCACCTTTGTCATATCATCTTCCTCGAAGGGAGTGTGACCATGGGTAATAAGTTCGGATGCATGGGTAATTGACGGAAAAGAGCTATACCTACACCACCAGAGCTAAACGGTCATTACGTGCCTATGGGCAAATAATGATTACTACACTAAGATCCCTGATTAAATCTCAGCCATCCAAAGCAACTATCAAGATCAATCTATTTTGATTATAAAAAGTTGCCTCATAAAAATTTTATGCTATGAACAATTTAACTCCTAAACTCTTTTACAGCTTAAGTCTTTTCTATTACTTTACAATTGTTATTGACTAAGGCATTGGGGGGTTACTCCAGAGAACCTAACTCCATGTTACTTAGTATCTCCAGTTGTCTTATTTCAAGTAAGATAGTTAAACTACCCCTTAGGCGAGTCACTCAGGCAGGATTCGGTTGACAAGTGTAATTTTTGGCTCTATTAGATTTTAGGCATCAATAGATTGTGGGAATCAAAGTGACCTACATCACCAAATTCTATCTGGAAGATGGCTCCTAGGACAATGATGACTAAACAAGATGCTCCTAACCGCAACATCTACGGAATTGTCTAGCTGGCCAACCTCGATTCAATGTTGTCTTTGAAGCTTCTGGAGCCTTTTGGTAGGTCGACTCCTAGAGAAACAGTGGGACCCAAGAAAGCTCACTATACACTGATTGGTCTCTTATCCTAAGTCAACTAGAAGGCCATCTCGACTCGACTCCCATCACACTAAGAATGGAAAAGCTGTTAGGATTTGGAGCCCTTCTACTCTTGAAGATGGGATAGGCAACCTAGCTATATTCGTCCATAGCCTCCTTCCAACAGACCTTCCTATAAAGCATAACACAAGGTCTAGGAAAACCAATTATCCCTACAAGAGCTAAGTTAAAAGGGGAATGGAGAAACATCCAAGGGAGGACAGGCCAACGATCCATGCTCTGATGCATGAAGATGAGTGGCAGGACCCTTCGATATCTCATAGCAGTGGAAGTCAACGGTCCTTCACTTGTACCAAAACTTTTCGATCTAAGGAATTAGTCTCTGAAACCCTGTCCAATGCTCCCTCCAGTAGGCATAGGAAGGATTGAAGTTCACATAACGTGACAAGAAAGATGGAAGAAATTGAGCGCAAAATTGAAGGATGCTACTAAGGGAAGAGGTAGTGGCACCTATGAGCTAGATATCCGATAACAACCACCATTCACCCAAGACATCTTGGATGAGCCCCGAGTGAAGGGCTTCAAGCTTTTCCATCATGTGGCCCATCATTGAGACTTGGAAAAGGCAGGAAAAATAAGGGCAATAACTAACACTAGTCGGCACCAATAACCATTAGAGGACTATAAATGGTGGACAACATTTCACTATGTTTTTGTGGTATTTAATTTTTTTTCTTTTTGTTTTTAACCCTAATAGTCTTTTAGTTAAGTTGTCGCCTAACTGACTTCAAACAATTGAAAATTGAAATTTGTTTAATTGAATTGAAGATGGAGATAAAAAGAGAATCCAAATCATGTGCAGACAAAGTAAGTAGAAAGGAAATATAAGGTTATTTAATAAGAATACTACATATTTAATTCCTAGTAACTAGGAAGTGTGCAACATTTCTCCGACCTATATTGCTTTCTTTCTATTCCCTTCTGTTGCAATAATTGTACTTGCCTATATTTATGTGATATTCAACATGGTTTACCTTTACTTAGGTAGATATAATGCCACTGGTTTTGTCCTCTATTTGTAAGACTATTCACATTTTATGTCATATTGGAGGGTCAATTAATAATGGTAACATAAAAAGTAAAAATGAGTTTTATATGTAAGTTGGAGAGTATTTGCATCAAGAGACTAAACATTAAGGTGCATAAAGAAAGGAAAATATCATAATCTCATTGTTATTTGGTTAGACTTTACAAATGAAAAAGTTTGTTGTTAGACTTTGAAACATAGATTAAAATGTTTGAAGCAATTATTGAGACTATATATATATATATATATATATATATATATATATATAGACACACACACACACATAAATAATGAGGGGGGACATAAACCAAAACCCCTTAAGCAAATAATTAACAAAGGAGAGCAAAACAAGAAAGCAACCAACCTAAGGGGGTCTAAAAGACCAAGTCCTAGAACAATCAACTTTATTAGTTGCAAATACATCCATAAGAATTTCTCTCACATAAAAAAAGGCCTTACAAGATAAACAAGAGTGAGCTAAGGAAGCAAGTAAATTGGCAGGCTTATTAGCTTTCCTAAATACAATGGATCTTCTAAGAGCCAATCATAGATAATAAGCTATCTAGCATGACTTTAATCGAAATCTATTGACGAAAGGAAAAAGCTTTTTTCCCTATATAATTCCAAACTAGAAAGCAAAGCTCTTGCTTCCCCGTCCATATTACAACCCGAACAATAATAGCAAGAATAAGCAAAAATGTTGGTGCTTGCATGATCCCTGAGTAAATCACCTCCCACGCATATACCATTTTAACTTAATCCATCTGAATTTTTCTTCAAATGACCAAAGGATGGAGGCTCCCAACTAACACACATCCCTCTTTTTATAAGAGGAACTTGAACATGGATACGAAGGGTTGAATGGCAAGTATATCCAGGTAGCTCGATTGAGACCGAGGAATAAAAATAGAAGCAAAATCTCAAGCAGATTTAGTCACCTGTTTGATAACCAAAAAAAGCATCACAAGAAATATCATTATGAAGAAACACATTTTGGGCAAGCCAAAGTTCCTAAAGAATTAGACAAACCAGTATATTCCTCATGAAACTCATTTGAGATTATGAAGAAGACGAGAACCAAAGCCTAAATAGCCACACCAAGCTATGAACTAAATTGTTAATATCAACCAAAGGACCGAAATGAGTCCAAATAGTTTGATCTAACTCATCTATGAGAAATAAATGAATTGCAGTCTCACGATGACTATGCCAATGCACCTTGAAGCTAAAGAAATTCCAAGATTTTGAAACATGACTATCCACTGGTACAACATCATGAGAATGTTTCTAAAGAAGAAAGCAATTTTTGGAGGAAGCCATTTGTTCCACAAGCATTTATACCAATAAAACTAGGGATTTCAAACTCTTAATAAGTTCCCAAAATGATTTATTGCTGAACCTCTCTGAGCTTGTCAAACTCCATACTAATCGATCTAAAGTATAATCTAACACCATAAAATGAAACATGATTCTTTGATCATCCAAGAACCAAGAAAAATAAGGCTTTAAGAAACCATTCGATAGAGCATAAGCGACTGTAACATCAGGCAGAGAGTGGAAAATATCTAGCAACGGATTAACATGCCATTTATCTTTGATAAAAAAAAAAATCTCCCTTTCTAACTAACCATAGACAATTATGCATAAGCTAAGATAAAAGAAGAGTAATGCTTTTTCAAACATGAGATGAATAGATGGGGTCTGAAACAAGCTATCAATAGTTAGGGTAACCATATTTCTTCCTCATGAATTTTACCCAGAAAGAAGAACCAACTAGAAAGCTTCAACCAAGATTACCATGCAAAAAGACCATCATCTGATCTAAACCTCTTATCCCAAGATCCCTCCTCCTCCAAAGGTTTAGTGATGGTAGACCAAGATACCTAGTGATGTTGAGATTCTCCATTGCCGCTCCATTGAAAGGAAGCAACCCTCGAATGCAACATGGATATCAAAAGCTTAGACAACTTTAAAACTGCTAGAACATGAGTACGAATAGCTAGAATGACTGATTTAAGCAACGTAATCTTGCCACCAAAAGAGAGGAAATGATATTTTCAACCATCCAATTTAGTACAATTTTTTTTAACCATATCCTCAAAATATACCATCATAGCTTTACCTCAAAAAGAGAAACGCCATGATATTTCATCGACAATTTTTGTTGTTGAAATATTGTCCAAGCTTGAAAAAAGACATGGAGATTCCCATCGAGGAGAAGAGAGTACCAACAAATAGCCAATGCCCTATAAATCAGATCACACTAATTTTTTGAAAAGCCAAAACTCCTCAAAACATGCAAAAGAAAACTCCATTCTAAATGATCATAAGCCTTGGCTATATCAATTTTGAGAAAAATATTTCCACCAAAAGATTTCTCATAAATGCCTTCCACTATCTCCAAAGGAAGAGAAACATTTTCATGAATGCTTCTACCTCTAACAAAACTAACTTGGTCTTCCGAAATAATTTTTGGAAGAAACTTTGCTAATACGTCACTTATTGCTATTACCAATCTGATTGAAGCTTCATACATATTCCAGATTAAACTGGCGTCATACAATTAGACTGCTACTTCACAAAGCTTCACAAAAAATAGGTTATATGATAATAAATCACTGATTTATATGGTAAAAGGAAATATTACAAAAAAAATTTTGGTTTTAAGTTTTTCTCATACTTCCTGTGGGTGGCTTAACATAGTTCTTAAACTACTTTTGTTAGGTGGACGAAATTAAGGAAGGTAAAGTAAATCCTTCTTTTCCTCTTGAAGAGAAATTTGATTCAGCATATACCGAGAGGAGTAATATGGTCAAGAATGAAGTCAAGTCCTCTAAGAATAAAGAAGGGGAGGAAATTACAACTAGGTAGTACTGGAAAGTGAGTTCATTGCGATAGAAACCTTGGGTGTTTGTTTTCAATTATTAATTTTTTCCTGCTTTTATTTATAATTATTAACTTGGTTATCGTTTTCAGATGTCCCATAAAAATGAAGAAGACGATTCTATTGATGACTTGAACTCAAATTTCGGTGTGAAGTGAAGTAGCAGAGGTGTTTATGAATTACTTGATATCATGTCTTCTAAATAATGCTTTTATTACTCATTCTAAAACATGTTGGTGATTTCTACCCCACACAAAAATAAAATAAATCATCAATTAATTTGGATGAATTAATTAATAGTTTATTTATTAATTTTTTTAGGAGAATTAGGGTGTTATCAACTCGAGATAATTAGAGTCTCCATTAATCGCTTATAAGGCTGACCAAAGACTTTCAAAAAATTGATTGTTTAAATGTTTCCATCACCAATTGATTGTTTAATGATAATCTTACCTTATAAATAACATCCACCAATTTTATTTTTTATTTTTTTTATAATTTGATCTAAAGATACATAAACAAGCTACTATTGAATTAAATCAAGAACCATGCACCAAAATCTAAACATCTATTTTCATCCAACTAAACATACTACCTATTAGTATTTGAACTTTGCTTATGATTCTAAACTACTTCACATCTTTTTCTTTTGATTTCTTTTCTTGTTTGAATTCAAAAAACTAAACATTAGGCATAATTAAATGAGAAATCTAGGTATTGTATGCTAAAATAGAAGAACTGAAATAAACAACACTCATGTAGGCATTAATAATGTGTTAGGTCCAATACAAATATAGGAGTAAATCCCAAAAAGGGGCCAAGCTTAGTACATCATTCTCACATATTGAACCCCCAAATGAAATCAAGAAAAGAAAAGGCTCACAGGCTTGTATACCAAATGGGCTTGGAAGCCTGCAAGTATAACCAAGAAGAGAAAATGGTCTTAGGAACCTAGAAGCCACTTGGGTAAGTATAACCATAGATTAACTTCTGGTAGGTTAATGTAATTTACCCAAACGAAAATTACACAGATGCAAACAATGCAGCAAAAGTGCATTTTGGTTTCAAAATTAAGCCAAGATTAAGGTCCTCCCCATTTCACAATGAATTCATGCAAGAGGATATCTAACTTGTATTATAAAAACATCTTGGCCAGTGAATTTTTCATGCTTAAAACACCCATCTCAAAAGGAGAACCCAATAAAATCAAAGGAGCACGAAAGTACATATTCATTTAGTCTAAAAATCTCCCCCCATTACAATGAACTATGCAAGAGTAAGTTAAAGAAAAAGAAAAGCACCTAACTATAATCATTAAACCATTTTTGTAACCAAAGAAAATTCTTATCAAGTGTCCAGTGACCATTAGTTCCTTTTCTTCTTCCTTTTACTCAAGGCAAGTCAATATGCCAATCTACTAAATGATTAAACAACCATAATTGGATACCAAGTAGCATGCTACACACAGATTTTCCAGCACCATTAAATCAACCCTTCATTATTTATATGAAATGCTCTCCATATAACCTGAATTACCGAAAACTCATATCGTGCCATATGAGTTTATGATGTTATAACAAAACATTACCATATAGTTATACACTTCTCAAAAGAGAGTGTAAAATCTAGGTTCTATAGCACAAAAACGAACATCACAGCTTCACAAGCATACACGAACACCATAAGCTCAGATGAGTATACATAGCACATAAAAAATCCGCATATAATACAAAAGCATGATTGAACAGAGCATGAATTTATTGACCATAAACAAACTTCTAGTAGTTGTTATAATTATTCTATGTATATGGGCTAACATTAATTAGGTTTTTGGGTTTTGTCATAAAGTAAGATAAGTGTTTGGTCTACTAAAAGAGACATAAAAAGAGCATAATAGAGAAATCTACTTACAGTGGGCTCAATACTCTAATGTGTCTAATATGGGTTAGCTAGTGTAAGCTATAGTTATCATTTGGGCTTGTGATCAGTGGGTTATAGAATTACTTGAAAAAATGAAGAGTAGAACCTGAAAAGAAATGGAGCTCTCATGAATCGGTTTTTTAGGATTCCATTGGACTGGATTGACACTTGTAGTAGTCTCTAGACCAATGTTTTAAGATGAGCACATAAAACTTTACAGTTAACTTAGTCTGAGAGTCATTTTATAAAGATAAAATATGTTTTCAAAATTAACCTCGATTAATGTCACCTAAGTGGGAGAATGTTATAATTATTCTATGTATATGGACTAACATTAATTGGTCATAAAACAAGATAAGTGATTGGTGTATTAAGGAAGACATAAAGGGAATCCAATAAAGGTGATTGGTGTATTAAAGAAGACATAAAGGGAATCCAATAAAGAAATCTATTAAAGTGGGCCCAATACTTTAATGTATCTAATATGTGTTAGCTAGTGTAGGCCATAGTTAACCTTTGGGCCTATGATGAGTAGGCCATAGGATCATTATATAAGAAATAAACTAAGCCCTCCTATGATATTCATAATTCATGGCCCTAATCTACACATTGGGAAAAAGCTGATATCATCAAGTTAGTGTATTAAAGAGAATCAAGGAGAGGAAAAACCTAGTTACTTATGAAGAATCTATTTATGTAGACTATTTGAAGATTTGACTGCATCATCTATGATGGATCCTAAGCAAGGTATGTAATGTTTCTATCTATTTAATATTAGGTGTTTTATGCTCGCTTATGGTATTCTTTGGGATTATGAATTTTATATTGAATACTTATGGTATTAAAGCTACCATAGATTAAGTTTGGAGCCTTAATTAAGGATTCGATTTTTGATTGAATAAAATATTAATAGAAAGCATGCTAGGGTTTATGATTCTAGCAATAAAGAAAATATGATAATTTATTCAAATGATAATGGATGCTAATATTAGGTTTGTTGACCCTTATTTGTTTTAATTATGACAAAACATTATTTTAACCATGCTAATAGTTTTAACTAAGTCGAAACATCCAACTCAAAATCAAGACGTAATTTAAGTATAAGGAAGAAGGGATCGTACTTGAGTGACACTCGAAAGAAGACCGAAGACCAAGTTTAGGTTCTAAGGTAGTTTACTTTTATATGTAAATCTCTCCATAAGTTTCTTAGCTTGAACACGGCTCAAAAACTCTTTTAGAAAATATTTCGATCATTCAAAAACTCATTTCTGTCAAAAACTGATTTACTCTAAGTTTTCTAAGACTAACAGTTGACTGTGCATTTTGAACAGTCGATTGTCGAAGTCTCTATAACTTACTATTTTGAGAAACAAAATGGATAGTCGACTATGGTCCATGAACAGATAAAGAGTTTCACAGTCGACTACCCATTTAGACAATCGATTGTCCAAAACTTTTTAAACCCTGAATTTCAAAATTTAAGAGAGGACAATCAACTGTCCATTTTACACAGTAAACTGTGTAAAATGGACAGTCAATTGTCCTATCATAAAAAATGACTAATTTTCAAAATCTGGACCCAAGACTTTAGCATTTAATGTTCTAAACCACCCCAATTATGTCTAACGGCCATAGGAAGCCAATGCTATAAAACCCCTCATTAATGAGCATTTCTAATAAGCTAGAACAATCAATTTCTGATATAGCTCATTAATATTCTTGAAAGCTTTGAAAAATTTCTTTTGAGCCATTCATCATGCTTTGTTCTTAAAAGAGAAATAATCTTCATATTGTAAATCGTTTATTGTTATCTCTTTTCTTTATTTTACAATCAATATCAATCATTGTAAAGAGAAAGAGTTGAAATAACTCTTAGAGTGTTTACGCATTAAACACTTCCTTGTGGAAGAGATATTTGTAAGGTTTGGGCAACACCAGTGAAGTTGCTTGACTATCATTAGTTGATTACTTCAAGGAGGTTCCTTAAAGAGAGTGGACATAGGGTCGAAGTAATTCCAATATTGTCGAACCACTATAAACGAAGTTTGCATTTTCTCTTCCTTTACTCCTTTAATTTCAAGGAATTTATTCATTGTTTGTTTTAATTGATTAAATTGTTAAAACTTGTTTGTTAATTGCAAAAAGTTTTAAAACTCAATTCACCCCCCTTTTGGGTTTGTACCTCAGTTTACAATTGGTATCAGAACCACGCGCTCATATTTAGGCTTAAAATCCTTGAGTTGATCCTATGGCTTCAAATGGTTATATCGAAAGTCATTCTTATACTATACCTCCTTTGTTCAATGAAAATCTTTATTGAAGGACAAGATTATAATATGTAGAGAATCATTGAAGAAGGACCTAGATTTCCTACTAAGGAAATAACTATTGAAGAAATCACTTTTATAATGCCTAAGCTCAAATCGGAGTTTGATGAAGGGGATTGTAGAATGATATCTCTAAATAGTAGAGCTACTAGTATACTACGCTGTGCTTTAGATATAAATGAATACAATAAAATTTTAGCATATGTTTCGGCTAAAGAAATATGGGACAAACTTCAAATCACTTATGAGAGCACTAGTGAAGTTCAAAAATAAAAAAATTGTATGCTAGTGTCTGAGTATGAATCTTTTAAAATGTCTCCTTATGAAACAATTTTTGAAATGCACTCCCGCTTCACCACTATTGTTAATGATTTAAAGCTTCTTGGTAGGAAGATTAAGGAGTTTGAGCTAACAAGGAAGACATTAAGATCTTTGCCATCAACTTAGAAAGCAAAGAAGGCGGCCATAATGGAGGTCAAAGATCTCGACAAACTTGATGTTGAAACCCTTCTAGGGTCATTATTGACATACGAAATAGAAAAAATGAATCCCGATGTCAATGATGATGAGATGAAGAAAAAGAAAATGATTGCTCTCAAAGCTTCCACAAGCAAGAAAGTGAAAGAAAAAGAAGAAGAGGATGAGAGTAGTGAAGAAGATGGTGAAATGACACTCATCACCAAAAAGGTTTCATAAATTCTTAAAGAAAAGTAAGAAACCTTACACAAAGGATTCCACTCCAAAAAGAACCTATTGTGTGTTATGGTTACAAGAAGCCCAAACACATTAAGGCCGATTATCCAACAACAAACAAACCATACACGAGCTTCAAAAAGAAAGCCATGGTTGTAACCACTTGGAGTGATGATGAAGAAGAAGGACTTTCGGATATGAAAAAATTGTCAATGTTTGCTTAATGGCGATTGATGTTGAAGATGAGGTAACAAATTCTTCCCCCACTAATAATAATGATAATATTGTTAGTAGTAGTGAAGAATTTATTGAAATAATTAATGAAATGCATGAAGAATTGAAGAAATTAAATTTTAGAAATATTGCTCTCAAGAAGGAAGTCTCATCTCTCTCTAAAGTGATGAAAAGTCTAAAAGAAGAAAAAGAAAAACTATCTTGTATGCTCTAAACTTATCACAAGATTTCTTGAAAAATGAAAATGATGATTTAAAAAGAAAGTGAGTTAAATAAAACTATATCTAGGCTTATTCTTGGAAAAAGAATGCTATCTTGTCAAAGAATGAATGGAGAAAAATCCTATTTGGGTTATTCTCCATTAGGTAAACAAAAATAAAAAGAGACTTTCTTTATGAAAGCAACATGTATTGATGAACCCTCCACTTCTAAGGCTTCTATCAATGTTAAAAGTTTTCCTTTAAAAATACTAGTAAGCCTAAGAACACAAATTTCAATTCAAATGCCTATGCTAGAAATAGAAATCCTAGAAATACTTATGCACATATGTATGCTTATCCTAGAAATAAAAATGCTAGGAATACACATTTAAGAAATGTATATCCTAGAAATAACTATCATGTATATCCTAGAGATAACATGTATGTTCATAACTCCTATGCTAGAAACATGTATCCTAGGAATGCTTATCCAAGGAATAATAAGCATACATATTCAAGACATCTTAAAAACTTCTATGATTATCATCATAGGATCATGCATCATTAGCATGTATACAACTATAAAGCACCTTATAATATTAAGAAAATATAGGTCCCTAAAGGAACCGCATTTTCTAGGACTAACCCCAAAGGACCCAAGAAATTTTGGGTACCTAAGAGTGCTATTTTATATCCATGTATGATGTAGATTTGTCTTCACACCAAAGAGAAAGGTAACTATTGGTACCTTGATAGTGGATGCTCAAAGCACATGATCAGTGATCAAAGTATGTTCAAGAAGCTAACTCTAAGGGATGGCGAACACATCACCATTGGAGATAACACCAAGATAAAGATTATTGGGCATGGCAAAGTGGGTAAAAATTCTTCAACCATTGCCCATTTTTTATATGTGCAAGGCCTTAAGCCAAATTTACTAAGTATTAGTCAATTATGTGACAAAGGTAACAAAGTCATATTTGAATCCTCTCACTGTCTAGTAATAGACATCAAGAGTAACAAGATTAAATTTGTTGGCCATAGACATAATAATGTCTATCTAGTTGATTTAAAATCTTTACCTTCGGAAAGTGAAAAATGTTTTACCGCTTTTAGTGAAAACTCATGGCTGTAGCACAGAAGGCTTGACCATGTGAACATAGATTTACTTAAAATTCTTTCAAGAAAAGATTTAGTTATTGGCCTTCCCAAAATCAAATTTGAAAAAGACAAAGTTTGTGATGCTTGTCAAATGGGGAAACAAACAAGAGTATCTTTTAAATCCAAAAGGCTAATTTCAACCTCTAAACTATTTGAGCTTTTATATATGGACTTGTTTGGTCTAATAAGCACCATTAGTCTAGGTGGCCATCAATATGCTTTTATTATAGTTGATGATTATTCAAGATATACCTTTGTTATTTTTATTGGTTGTTGTGAGTTTTAATTTACTCGCAAGCGCACGAGTCGTTTGCAGTATAGCGTGTGCAAGTGCGAGGTCGAATCCACAGGGAATTGCGTTGTGAAAATATAATTTTTAATCTAAATTAACTCTATCTTAACCTAGTTCCGAATTTTAAATGATATTTGCAAACTAAATTAAAACTAAATTAAATTGATTTAAAAACTAATAAAAAGCACTAAGGTTTCCGAATCCACCCCACCGAAGTTAAGCATACATGTTCTAAAAATATAGCCTATCAAAACATTCAATGAATCCAACTATAAGACAAAAAACAAAGAATATCCCAACTAAACCAAAAGCACCCGATGTATCCGCTTTTAACAAATCACAAAGGGAATCCAATTTAATCGAAAAGCATTCAATGTATCCATCAGATGAAACACAAAGAAAATCCAACAGATAATTTAAACTCAATCAATTATAAGATTAACTCAAATAATTGACAGAACATTTATACTAAAAATTGTCAGATTTGTATAAGCAAATCTGAACTACTACGCCAAACAACGGCGGGGCTTCATCTTCAACCTTAGCTGAAGAGTCTAGCCACTTATAACTATAAAACTATAATAACAAGTGCTAAACATTTAAACTAAAACAACTAAATATAAAGAAATAAATAAACAACTTTATATGGGAGAAATTCCACTCGCTGACGGGCGGCGCTTCCCCTCGTGGTAGCAATGCCTTCGGGATCCACCAGAATGTTGGTGGACGTCCACCGGTAAACACCAAAGTGGCTCAGGAATTGTACACTGAATTATGAAGTCAGGTGGTGTTTATATAGGGGAAGACCCGGACTAATGTGGCTTGCAAAAACGATGTGGGATACTGGCCCGAGTGCGCTCGATCGCAGTATGTTGCGATCGATCGCAGATGCGCTCGATCGCATGTTTGGTGCGCTCGATCGCAGGTGCGCTCGATCGCGTGTCTGGTGCGCTCGATCGCGCATGCACTGAACTTCAAATATTTTGATGTGGGATTGATGACCTTGCGCTCGATCATAGGCAGGTGCGCTCGAGCGCATGTGCGCTCGATCGCATATCTCGTGCGATCGATCGCAATGTCTCCAGAAGCTTCAAATCCCCTGAAATGCTTCATTTTCTCCACAAAGCTGTAAAAACACACAAAACACAAGAAAAACGTAAAATGAAGTAAAATACTACTAACTAAGAGCATAACAAACGTAAGTTAAGGGTCTAAAATATGCAATATTTAAGACTCATCAAATACCCCCAAACTTATATTTTGCTAGTCCCTTAGCAAAACAAAATAAAAGACTCAATGAAAAACAAAGAACATAAAGATAAAGTCATCACTCATGGTATCCAAAAATTTAAGGAGCACACATCACCATGATATTCATTCATGAGCAAGCTTAAAAAGGTAAACCCATCTTCGCAATGAATAGAAATGTTAAAATCTAATTACTTACAAAAGGCAGGATAAGGCATCACAAGCTTGAATCAGTGTAAGGTGAATTAGCATATAAAAATGAAGCTTCCAAGTAACTCTAATGTGTAAGGTCTCCATGTCTCAAGATTCACCGAATTTCCCATCAAAAATGAACGAAAAGGCATAGTTTTTATTTTATTCTTTTTTTTTAATAAAGCACGGCTATGTTTAGTTCCCTTGAGCTTTCTAATTGACCCATGTAGCGAGTGTTAAGTCAATGACTCCCAAACCAGGTGGTTTTAGGGCATTAGGTGTAAAGACACCCCTAAGGACTTACTAACTCGAGTAAAAAAGGCTACGAAATTAAACCGACCTTAATATTACCAAGCAAAATTCCACCTTTTGACGTGAACGCTCACTGCTTACTGAGGCAAGAGGTCCAGTTACTCAGCAAAAAATTTATTGATAATAATAATTTTTTTTTTTTTATATTTTCCTATGCCCAAGAGTTCATCCAACAAGTCATCCAGTTTCAGTTAAGATAAAGAAAAATACACATTAAAATCACGTGTCATACCTCACATAATTTGTGCTAATGTGCTCGTGTTAGATTAGATCAAACATGTGAATTCTCAAAATGCCTAAAGTAAGTAACTAAATTTTAAAAATTTATCACCAGATCATGTGTTCAAAATGTTAAGCTCACCAATGACATCACATCACAGAAAATGTTTAGATCAACCAAAATTTCACGATAACATAAGCATGCATTTATCTCTATGACGAAAAGACAACAAATTAGGACAAAGTGTGTGATGTGTCTCCCATACCCCCAAACTTAAATTACACATTGACCCCAATGTGTGACTAATATGGAAAAAGCTGACCTGAGATATGGAGAACTATCTGGACTGGTATGGCTCATAGCATACCCCCAAACTTGAACTGAAGTACGCTTTGTCCCTGAAAAATAAAAACTGGAAAACAAAAAATACTGGAAACAAACATTAAACATAAAAATGCGAAATAATAAATAAACAAAAGAAAAGATAAGCTGTGGGGTGCCTCCCATGAGCGCTAAGTTTAACGTCTTCAGCCAGACCCAACATTACTAAACATGCCCAACTAAGTGCTCCACCATCTGATCAATAAATGGGAATGGAAAATGATTAGGCCTGGTGGCAGCATTCAATTTACGGTAGTCTAGACACTTTCTCCATCTTGACTGTACTCGAGTTGGAACCAACTCGTTGTCTTTATTTACTACCGTAAATTCAGCACGTTTGGGCACGACTGGAATCTGGCTCACCCACTTGCTATCAGAGATGGGATAAATGATCCCTGTCTCTAACAGCTTAATATCTTTCGCCCTCACAACCTCTTGCAAAGTAGGGTGGAGCCTTCTTTGTGGCTCCCTCGATGGTTTGGCATTCTCCTCCAACTGTATCGTGTGTATCACCAACGAGGGGTTGATTCATTTGACATCCTCAATAGTCCAGCCTATAGCTTCCTGATGCTCTCTTAAGACGTCCAATAATTTCTCGTCTAGAGCATCACCCAAATCTAAAGCTATAATTATAGGCAAAGAATCTGCTGGACCTGGGAACTTATACTCAAGATTATCCAGTAAAGGCTTAAGTTCCTTCTTGTGAGGTTCAGGTGTTGTGGTTTCCTCCGTCTCACTGCTTTCTCGAGGATCAGACTCCAAAATGACATTTACTTCATCGAGTAACTTATCTAAGCCCAAGTCCTCTCCAAAGTGAGCAAAACATGCCTCTAAGGGATCCTCAATACGGGATTCATCCATAGTCTCCTCTGTCCTACTACTCTCCTGAGGAGCAGACTCCACGATAGTATTTGCTTGCTCAAGTAACTTATCTAAGTCTAAATCCTCTTCAAACTGAGCAAAGCATGCCTCCATAATGTCCTCAGACTTCCCTTCTTTCTTGGGCACTTGTAGTCTCTCAGGGTAAGGCGCTTTAGGTAAAAATGACCCCGAGAGATCTTTAATAATACGAGTGGCTATAGATGGCTCAGCATCTCTCTTCTCATTGTTGCCACTCTCTTGCCCTTGGTGCATAGCAGGGTTCTCTTCCACTTGATTGTCCACTTGTCTCCCAGACAAGTATGGGACAGTTGATTGCACTTGTTCCTGCCAATGTATTGGAGTTGAAGAATTTCCCACCGCAAACTGTTCCTTTAGGTTAGACTCAGTTGGACTGGGGAACGTTTCTTCCTCTCCTTCACCCACGTAACTTGCGATTTGATCAATTTGACTCTCTAGTGTGGCAATCGCTTGGGTGTTTTCTATTGTTGCACTCATCACTTCACTCATAGATTGGCTAGTCATTTTCATGAAATCATTGAGAGCGTCCTCCAATGACTGCGAAACCGACGCTGGTGCTTGAATGGGAGCTTGGTAAGCGGGTGATGGTGCTGGATAAGCTGAGTGACTATAACTTGGAATTGGTGGAGGAAATTTGGGAGTGTATTGATTGTGAGCATGGTAAGGGGCTCCTCCCTGATTCATCAGTTGGTTCTGCTCCCATAAAAAATTAGAGTGGTCCCACCACCCTGGATTGTATGTTTCGGAGCAAGATCCATTTGATTGCCAACAACAGTCATTGAAAGCATTCATTTGTTCCATAGGATACTCGGCATAAGCCGGCATTGATGGGCAATTCTGTGCTAGATGCATGGGACTAGCACAGATGGAACAACTTTCAACATTGAAAGTGTTGGCAATATTGAGGGACGGGCCGGTCATTTTAATGAAATCCTTGAGGGCGTCCTCTAAAGACTGTGAAACCGGCTCTGTATTCATCCACATGATTTTTTTTAATTAAATTAATTTTTTTTATATTTTTATTTTTTTTAAATTGATAACTAACTAGTAGAAAAATAAAATCAATTCAGACCAAAAATTTTCACAAAAAAAACAATTCCCCGGCAATGGCGCCAAAAACTTGTTGTGAGTTTTAATTTACTCGCAAGCGCACGAGTCGTTTGCAGTATAGCGTGTGCAAGTGCGAGGTCGAATCCACAGGGAATTGCGTTGTGAAAATATAATTTTTAATCTAAATTAACTCTATCTTAACCTAGTTCCGAATTTTAAATGATATTTGCAAACTAAATTAAATTGATTTAAAAACTAATAAAAAGCACTAAGGTTTCCGAATCCACCCCACCGAAGTTAAGCATACATGTTCTAAAAATATAGCCTATCAAAACATTCAATGAATCCAACTATAAGACAAAAAACAAAGAATATCCCAACTAAACCAAAAGCACCCGATGTATCCGCTTTTAACAAATCACAAAGGGAATCCAATTTAATCGAAAAGCATTCAATGTATCCATCAGATGAAACACAAAGAAAATCCAACAGACAATTTAAACTCAATCAATTATAAGATTAACTCAAATAATTGACAGAACATTTATACTAAAAATTGTCAGATTTGTACAAGCAAATCTGAACTACTACGCCAAACAACGGCGGGGCTTCATCTTCAACCTTAGCTGAAGAGTCTAGCCACTCATAACTATAAAACTATAATAACAAGTGCTAAACATTTAAACTAAAACAACTAAATATAAAGAAATAAATAAACAACTTTACATGGGAGAAATTCCACTCGCTGACGGGCGGCGCTTCCCCTCGTGGTAGCAATGCCTTCGGGATCCACCAGAATGTTGGCGGACGTCCACCAGTAAACACCAAAGTGGCTTAGGAATTGTACACTGAATTATGAAGTCAGGTGGTGTTTATATAGGGGAAAACCCGGACTAATGTGGCTTGCAAAAACGATGTGGGATACTGGCCCGAGTGCGCTCGATCGCAGTATGTTGCGATCGATCGCAGATGCGCTCAATCGTGTGTCTGGTGCGCTCGATCGCAAGTGCGCTCGATTGCGTGTCTGGTGCGCTCGATCGCGCATGCACTGAACTTCAAATATTTTGATGTGGGATTGATGACCTTGCGCTCGATCATAGGCAGGTGCGCTCGAGCGCATGTGCGCTCGATTCGCATATCTCGTGCGATCGATCGCAATGTCTCCAGAAGCTTCAAATCCCCTGAAATGCTTCATTTTCTCCACAAAGCTGTAAAAACACACAAAATACAAGAAAAACGTAAAATGAAGTAAAATACTACTAACTAAGAGCATAACAAATGTAAGTTAAGGGTCTAAAATATGCAATATTTAAGACTCATCATTGGTTATAAGGATGAAACCTTTAAAGGTTTTATGGACTTTTGCAAGAAGGTTCAAAGTGAAAAAAGAATTTCTATTTCAAGTATTAGAAGTGATCATGGAAAAGAATTTGAAAACCAAAGTTTTTCAAATTTTTTTTGATGAAAATGAAATTGATCACTATTTTTCAGCCCCTAGAACTCCTCAACAAAATGGTGTGGTTGAGAGGAAAAATAAAGTTCTAGAAGAATTTGCAAGAATAATGCTTTATGAAAATAGTTTACTAAAATGATTTTGGGGCGGAAGCCATAAATACTTTTTACTATGTTTTAAATGGAGTATTAATTAGGCCTATGCTTGACAAAACTTCATATGAACTATAGAAAGGTAGAAAACCTAATATCTCTTATTTTCGTGCTTTTGGTTGCAAGTGCTTCATCCTAAATAACAATAAAACTAATTTAGGTAAATTTGACTCTAAGACCGATGAAGGGGTATTTTTAGGATATTTAACCTCTAGTAAAGCTTATAAAGTCTTTAAAAAAAGAACTATAGTGGTTGAAGATTCCGTACATGATGCTTTTGATGAATCTAACCCAATTAATAGTAGAATAGTATCTCTTGATGATGATGTATATTTTATTCCAAGAGTGAATACATCTACTTCCATTATTGACCCTAAAGAAAGTCAACCTTAAATAAATCAAGTCGTAGACGCTCCTAATATTGATCAACCTTCCACAAGTCATCAAGGAAATGAACTTCCCAAAGATTGTAGGTATGTGAATTATCAACCAATCGATAAAGTGATTGGTGATCCTTCACAAGAGGTAAGAACTCGATCTTCTATAAGAAATATTTGCAATTATGTAGCTTATTTATCCCAAGTAGAACCTAAGACTTTTGTAGAAGCCAAAAAGGATGTTGATTGGATAAATACTATGCGAGAAGAGTTAGAAAAAAAGTGTGAACTTTAGTTCCTAGACCAAAGAATCATACCATCATGCGATCTAAATGGGTTTATAGAAAGAAAATGGATGAAAATAGAATTATAACTAGGAACAAGACTAGACTTGTTTCTAAGGGTTACAATCAAGAAGAATGTATAGACTTTCATGAAACTTATGCTCCTATAGCTAGATTAGAAGCTATTGGTATGTTGCTAGCTTTTGCATGCTTTAAAAAGTTTAAACTATTTCAAATGGATTTGAAAAGTGCATTTTAAAATGGATTTATAAAAGAAGAGGTTTATGTTAAACAACCTCTTGGTTTTGAAGATCCTAACCTTCCAAACCATGTTTGTAAGCTTTCTAAAGCTCTCTATGGGTTAAAGCAAGCTCCAAGAGCATGGTATGAAAGGTTAAGTAAATTTTTACTTGAAAATAGTTTTACAAGAGGAAAAATAGATACAAATATTTTTACAAAAAACTCATAAACATGATACACTCTTAGTCCAAATATATGTTGATGATATTACATTTGGTGCATATAATGAATCTATATGTCAAGAATTTGCTTAGTGTATGGAAGGTGAATTTGAGATGAGTATGATGGGAGAGCTTATATGCTTCCTTGGACTTCAAATCAAACAATTGAAAGGAGGCTTCTTCATCAATTAATTCAAATACACCAAAGACTTACTAAAGAGGCTTGGGATGGAGAACTCAAAGTCTCTTGGAACTCCCATGAGCATCTCTACAAAACTTAACTTGGATGAAGGAGGTAAGTGTGTAGACACTAAAACTTCTAGAAACATGATATGAGCTTTACTATATCTAACTAGAAGTAGACCCGATATAATGTTTGGTTATGCTTGTATGCTAGATTCTAAGCTAATCCTAAGGAATCTCATATTGTTGCTGTGAAAAGAATTTTAAGATATTTGCAAGTTACTCAAAATCTAGGCTTATGATATTATAGAAAATCAACTTTGAGCTTGTTGGGTACTCGGATGCTGATTTTGCGGGTTTTAAGTTATATAGAAAAAGCACTAGTGGAACATGCCAATTTCTAGGCGCTATGTTAACTTCTTGTTTTCGAAGAAACAAAATTCAGTTGCACTATCAATCACAGAAGTAGAATATGTAGCCATTGGTAGTTGTTGTGCACAAGTTTTATGGATGAAATAGCAAATAGAAAATTATGACATGTGTTTTAAAAATATTTCAATTCATTGTGACAACACTAGTGCTATCAACTTGAAAAAAAACCCAAATCAATATTTTAGAACTAAACATATTGAGATAAGACATCACTTTATAAGATATCATGCTCAAAATAGTGATATTATACTAAAATTAATTCTCTCTGAAGATCAAATTGTTGACATTCTTATAAAACCTTTGAATGAAGAAAGCTTTCTTAAAATTAGACTATAAATGGGATTGAAAAACTATGAATATATGTGTGTTTAATTGCATTTACATTCATCATATGCATAATTGCTATTAAGTGAATGAGGATTAATTGTCAATTTAATGTTCCCTCGGTTAAAAATAGCATAGAACAATCAATTCTTGCAAAACTCTTTTAAAAATTCAAGTTTTGGGCTTGCACAGTCGACTGTGCATATTTGACTGTCGACTGTCTAAGGGACAGAGACTTTAATAGTTAACTATCCATATCCACAGTCAACTATCCCTTAACTCTCATTAACCCAGTCCTCTGATTTAAAAAAGACATTTGATTGCCCAATTTAGACAGTCGATTGTCCAATCACGACCTTAAATATCTGCACTTCATCTTCTTCCCCAAATTTCTCAAATTTGAAACTCTAAAAAGCGACCTTCATTTCTCTTTCTTCAATTTTCTTCTATTTCTCAACAAATCATGCCAAGTTTCCTCCAAATCTTCCAAATGCTCTAAACTCTCCTCACTTTCTTTCAAATCCACGAAACTATTTTCTCTTAAAAATGCCAAAAACCGTACTTGTCTACTCCAAAAAAGGTGGTGATGGTTCCGGCTCAAATAAACATCAAAAGGTGTTCGTGGACGCCAAGCTCTTCATCAACACAATGACAAAATCTCGGTATGATGGTCACATTTATTCTAAAGAAATCATTTTAGGTCACTATATAGATTTTCAAAATTTAAGAGCTAATGACATGGATATAGAACACTATTTCATAGTTGTTGATTGGACTCCTATTGTCACAATATCAGAGATTTCTTATCTTAGGTTAATTCGACTATTTTATGCTAATTTAGTCAATAATTTAAATGCGATATTATCTTTTAATGCTTTTGTTAAGGGCAAAGAGATACTAGTCAACACCAATGTGCTCTTTAAGATTTTAGGAATTCCACGAGGAAGAGAGGAATGGGTAATCATCTTTAATTGGGCCAATGATTTTGATAAGCAAAATGCCATGAGAATACTGAGAGGAGATCCTTCCTACAATTTTAGCAACTCATTTAAGGACACCAATGCCTTGACCATAGAGAGTAGAGTAGTGCATATCTCCCAGAAAGAGGAGTTATACATATGTTAGTCAACTTGATGTCTACATCTTATGGATGCTTGGTGGCCTTCCGTTTGGAATTCTAATTACAAGGATCTTAAAGCACTGCGGTGTTTCCTTTGTTGGAGAGGAGAAGGTGGTGTTGGCCCCCACCGATGTGTTTAACAAGTCCACACTAAATAAAATGAAATTAATTTAGTTGGAGGATAATAATTGGGAATGCACTATCAATGCCTCATATGATTTGTCTTCCAAGATTTGGAAAAGAAAGTCAACATGAGCTGTACAAGAAGAAGAAGAAATGGAAAGAGATAAAGGAGAAGAAGTTGGAGAAGCTGCTCAGACTGATCATGCTAATTGGTCTGGCACTGACCTCAATAGTTCAGTCTTAGGTACACTACAAGAGCTTAAAGATGGGATGACATCTCTTAGTCATAATGAATACCCATTTTGACATCCTTGACGGTGGGGTTGAGGATCTTAGAGAGCAAATTACCAAGATTCATCGACCTTCTGATACTCATTGATACCCTCCATCTTTCCTTTGTCTTAGAACTTTTATAAACTTTGTAAGAATATCTAATGTTACTTTCATGCATTTTATTGTTTCAAGACTCATTTTAATTAACTATGGATGTTTGTTTTACTTTGATGTTTTGCTGGATTCATGGGAACCTAAGTGTTCTACTTATTATCGGATGTGTTTGCTAATTATCTCTTTATTTGCTCATTACATTGTTACTGTACTTGTTGGCCATATATATCAGTTTTCTGATCCTTTTTGAGACGTCTTTCCTTATCTATTTTGAGTATATATATCAGTATACTCTATTTATCCATTGGGATGGAAGTGCTTATTTTTCTTTCTATAGCAATTGCTAGTGCTTACCGACACTTTTTTTAGCATTTCTGCTCATTTTTACCTTTCTTTTTTCATTAATTGAAATCTCTTCTCTAGCTTCTTATTCTACTATCTATCCCTCTTTGAGATCTTATACTTTTTTCTCTCAACTTGATTCCTCTTACTCTTTTGTGCTGTTGAAAAAAAAAGGGAGAAAAAGGAGAAAAAGAGGACAATTTATAACTTTGGTTGTATGTATACTTTTAAGGGGAACATTACTCCATTCTTGCTTAGAACTTGCTAGAATTGCTCAAAAGTTAATATATATGATTGGTTGGGATGTTTTTAAGTTTTTATAGGTTGTTTTATCCTAAAAACAGGTTGTTTTATCCTAAAAACATAGGAGACTTTGTCCCTTTTTCTATAAAAGGCCAACGCTTAGTTATTAAAACTGTTTTTCTCTCTTTAGTTTTGTTATCACAAAAAATAGAGAGATTGTTGACCCTTATTTGATTTTAATTATGACAAAAAATTACTTTAATTGTGCTAACAGTTTTAACTAAGTTGAAGCATCCAACTCCAAATTAAGACGTAATTCAGGCATAAGGAAGAAGAGATCGTACTTGAGAGACACTCAAAAGAAGAAGGAAGACCAAGTTTAGGTTCTAAGGTAGTTTACTTTTATATGTAAATCCCTCCTTAAGTTTCTTAGCTTGAATAAGGCTAAAAAACTCTTTTAGAAAGTGTTTTGGTCATTCGAAAACTCATTTCTGTCAAAAACTGATTTAAAAATCTAAGTTTTCTATGACTAACAATCGATTGTGCATTTTGGACAGTTGACTGTCCAAGTCTCTATAATTGACCATTTTGAGAAACAAAATAGACATTCGACTATTAAAGAGATAGATAGTTTCACAGTCGATTGTCCAAAACTGTTCAAACCCATAATTTCAAAATTCAAGAGAGGACAATTGACTGTCCATTTTACACAATTGATTGTCCATTTTACACAGTCAATTGTCCTGTCCATTTTACACAGTTAACTGTCCTATCGCGAAAAGGGCTAGTTTTCAAAATCTGGACGTGGGACTTAAGCATTTAATGCTCCAAACCACCCCAACTTGTGTCTAACAGCCATATGAAGCCAAGACTATAAAACCCCTTATTAATGAGCATTTCTAACAAGCTAGAACAATCAATTTCTAATATAGCTCATTAATACTCTTGAAAGCTTTGAAAATTTTCTTTTGAGTGATTTATCAAGCTTTGTTCTTAAAAGAGAGACCATCTTCATCTTGTAAAGAATTTATTACTATCTTTTTTTTTTCTTTTACAGTCAATATCAATCATTGTAAAGAGAAATAGTTGAAGTAACTCTTAGAGTGTTTAGGCATTAAACACTTCCTTGTGGAAGAGATATTTGTAAGGTTTGGGCAACATCCATGAAGTTTCTTGATTATCATTAGTGGACTGCTTTAAGGAGGTTTCTTGAAGAGAGTGGACGTAGGGTCAGAGTGATTCTGATATTGCCAAACCACTATAAACGAAATTTGCATATTCTCTTCCTTTACTCCTTTAATTTCAAGCAATTTATTTGTTGTTTGCTTTAATTGATTAAATTATTAAATTTTTTTTGTTAATTTCAAAAAGTTTTTAAAACCTAATTCACCCCCTCTTGGGTTCGTACCTCGGTCTACAAGATTTTATTTGCATATACATGTAAATTGATTATATGTTTGTAGAAACATGTTTTAGGGATTTTGATTGTGTTAATATAGTTGATTTCTAGTTATATGCTAGATTAAGGATAATTGATTGAATCTAAGGTATTCATCAAGTGTTAGAACACTAACCCAATCATTATAAATCTTTAAAAGTTGTTTGGATATAAAGAAAATCTAAATTTGGGCGTGAAAAAGTGTAAAAATTGAGGAAAAAAGATCAGGTATCAGGCAGATAGTTGATAAATGAGGGTTTAGGTCAGAAACTTTTGACAATCGACTGTGGCTTGACATAGTTGAGTGTTCTAAGGGAAATGATTTGATAGAAACTTTCGACAGTCGACTGTGGCTTGCCATAGTCAACTGTCTAAAGGCATAGTTGACTATCCTTAAGGAGTAGTCGACTGTCACCTGATAGTTTTGGACAAAAGGTTTCTACAATTGACTTTAGTTTAGAAATAGTCGACTATGGCTTGATAATAGTCGACTATAACCCTATTTTGCACTTTTTTCACATAAGAGTACTCATATTCATTTCCAAATCAACTCAAAATACACTTTTTACTTGTCCACATGTTGCACCATGCTTACGTAGGGTCTACCATGAGGGCCAAGTCCTATCTGAAGTGCCCGAACTCTGTTGATCGGGGTTCATAGCCCCCTACTACCCTCTATCAGAATCCTGCCCTGAACCTCGTATTAAAGGAGGTGAATATTGTTCAGACCCTAAAAGTTGTTAACAATGTAATTAGCATGAAAATGTGACACTATGATAAAAGTGCATCTAGTTACGCATTTCATAAGGTTAATGTCATATGATTGTTGTCATCTTAGAGACTTAGTTAGCCATATGTCTATAAGGCTAAGGTCATATCAAGAAATTAAGGTGCAGTAATATAAGGTATATCCCGGTATGGGAGAGTTTTATGAGTTTAGTTGAATTGTTGCTACCAAAGTGGCTTTTTCATTTAGATTTTTGGAATATCAGTCTTATACGGTAGTGGAATGTCTGGTTTCTATGTATGGACATACACCCAAAGGTGTTGATTATGTATTGGAATTGAGAGAGTCACATAGGAATTATATGGTTGAAAAGTGATTGACTTAAGTAGTCTATATACCCAAAGGTGGTAGATTATCGAAGGTTGGAATAGATTTTCATGGCCACTACTATGTGGAGTGTTTATAATTGCATGTCATGAATTCTACCCAAAGGTATTTAAATGATGATGTGTATGAGCTCTCATGAGGATGCACTCATTTATGGTTTTGAAGTACATTATTACATCACAATTTGCTAATAAAGTTACATTGTTTAACTAAATTAGTCACCATTAATTAAAGTCACATTTTTACCGTCAAGAACAATAAGGTAACCATAAAAGTTCTAATTGGTTTGAATTTCTTAAAGTAGATAAAAAAACATGATGTTTGTCATAAATGATAATACACATAGACTTGAAAATGAATAAAGATAAACCTGCGGAGCATAAGGATGATAGTTATATACAGTAACAAGTTAATGATTCATGGATTAAGTTTGACCATGTGTGCCTACTAACTATTAAGAAATCCATTCTAGAGCACCTATTGAGTGGATTGTTGTAGTGAAAAGATACTGAGAGTCATTGAATGCTTAGATAGGTTCAATTCTATACAAGGTAAATTCCGTAAGGTATGGCGGAGAATGATGGGGTTGGGACTACATCATAAAGATATTTCTTTAAAGAGAAATCTCAGATTGCCTCACTTTTTTCCAGAAACAAGTATCAAGAAAGGCAAGTGGGGTTAATCTAGTGTTTCTAAATTTGTTCATATTAGCAATGTAATGGGTCTTAAGGATGTTGTTCTTATAAAGTGATATTAAGTTCTTTTTATGTATGAAAAGGATCACGATAAATGAGATTGCAAAAGTTAAAACTTAGATAAAGGATAATGATCATGAGGGTAACTCTTTGGCTCATATTCTAAGTGGATTCAGTGCAACTGAAACCCTATTTAGTGTGGTGGTTAGATAGTGGTAATTTTATTGCTATTACCATACAAGGATTCATAAGTAATAAAATCCAAATAAAGAAGAGTTTAAACTCACGATTGACAATGATGATGAGGTAGACATAAATTTCATATGAGCAACTAGTTTAAAATTAGCTTTTAGATTTAAATTGTTATAATGGACACACTTTATATATGATTCTAGTGTCGAATTCATTTTCTGTCTTTAGGTTTTGGACAAGATTGGCTACAATTTTGATGATAATTATTAAGCTAATTATCTTTTGATTCGAAAGCGGTTAACCATTGCACCTTGTTTTATAGATTATATACATTATGTGCTGAGCTTCAAATGAAGTCTATAAAACCTCATATAAAGTTAAAATATTTCCAAAACATCCCTAATTAAGGAAAATATTCCATGTTGCGGATAAACTCTTTGGTCAAAATTCTAGGGAGAGTTGTAAAGGGAGCGATAAAGGAATACTTCCAGCCTACTCTCACCTATACATATGTTGACTTGTTTAGAGGTAAATTAACCAAGATAAAGAAAAATTGTGCATCTTGTAAAGTTGATTTTTTTAAAGTCATCCAAACCATTTTCAATAAACATTGTCTAACCATATTGTGTGAGTAGCACTTGTATCATTTGTTGATGATCAATGTTGTTATGGATACATGTTCTCAATTAAAGAAAGTCTAATTTTCTTGACAAATTGAAGAATTTTAGGACTATAGTTGAGAAATAGTTGGCAAAAGTCATTAAGAATGAATTGAGTTTGATTAGTAAAGTGAATGCTTAAGCAAACATGAATTTTCAAGACAATATAGAGTTCCATTTACTAGATGTTTGAAGGAAATAATGACCAAAGGAAATAATGACCAAATGACCACGTACACTATATTAGGTTGTATTAAACATAATTGTGTGGCCAAAAGGTAAAATCACACATTTAAGGTTTTGGGAAAAGCATATCAAGACTAGATTATCTATGCTTAGAGGTCAGTATGATGGTTCAATAAGTCTTCAATAAAGTATCCATTAAAGTTGTAATCTAAAGATCTTTTTGGATTATGGACTTAATGGAAACCTTAACATTGATAGTATTTGTATTTTGAGAATATTTAACCCATATATATTCCAAATGAAGGTAAGTTAGATTCAAGATTTTCTTGTTGCTTCTTCATAAGGCATTCAAATTATTCTAAGACATAAGTTTCATAGTCTTACTTGAAACTACTAAAATTGTTGAAAAAAACATAGCTATGTTTCTAGTGTTGATCTAGCTGAAGAGGTAGTTATTGTCAGATCATTAAGGATAGTAAGGATGTAGAGTCTAACTTGTGATCCACTAGAGAGATTTGCAAATATTCTGATCTATATGATCTATTTAGATGAGAGTGACTATAATATTTGCTATGTGGTGGATCACCCAGTGACTTGTCAAAAGTTGTTTTCTAGTTTTCAGTTAGATCTATGGTGAGAAGTAATGAGAGATAAGTTACATTCAGTGAGACTCAATACTAGTTTAGGGAGCTTATGAAGGTTGAGCTCACAAAATTTTCTAATTGTTGTATGACTTAGAAGGACTCCAAAGGATTGAAAGTTTGAAGTCCATATTGGTGGCTAAATAGTTCACTCAAAGAGAAAAGATTGTTTGCAAGGAAACTTTCTCAATATTTTTCTCTAAGGTTGCTTTTATAGTGATCATGGTGCTAGTAGCTCATAAGGTTTTAGAGCTAGATCATATGAAAATAAAAAGTGCTTTCTTGTATGAAGACCTTATAAGAAAGTCTACATGGTACAACCTAAAGAATTTAATGAAGATGGTGACAAACCATCGTATATATAGACAAACAAAATTTTATGTAAGAGTTCAAAGAAAACTTCTAGACAGTAGTATCTTAAATTTGATGATATAGTGTGTCACGACCCAAACCTATAAGACTACCCTTATGAGTGTAGGACATAAAATCAAATTAAATGATATATTTTAATATGAACCCCAATACACCATTTTCATCTTCCTCATCTTATCTCAATAATAACTTTAAGTTATCACTTTTCATCTATAGATTAAAATTAAAAGATATATATTATAGACCGTATTAAATTTATCCAATCTCTTAACAACATTACCAAAATAACCATTATTTTAATTACAAAAAAAATGTAGGCAAAAAAGAGGATGCCATAGATACCACCCAAACAAGAAGACACTCCTGATAGTGAAAAAGACGTTTAAAACTCCTCCAAACCTAGTCATAAATGTAAATATGTGTAAGTCTTTGACATTAAAAATGGAAAATAACTTTTTTTTTGATTGACCAAAGATAATACATGGATTCACCAATCAAGTTATCTATTATATTATATAAGAAAAAAAAAAAATTATAAAATACATACCTACCCACTAAAAAATAAACACTTGCGAGTCTTTGATCTTTTACATGTGTAAATCAAACACATCAATTGAAGTCAATAACATTCTTTTTTTTTATAGAAGCTAATAACGTTCTCCCAAATTATGTTCCCCTCAATGCACATTCCCACTATAAAGTTTTTTTCCTTGAACCAATAAGTTTTTAAAAAATTAAGTGATCCTATGAATATAAACATAGATTTCTTTCTAAATAAGAAAATCAAAAAATTGATTTCTTTCCATGCATGATTTTTTACGAATAAAAAATAGCATGCATGTTTATTTATCCACCAAAAAGTAAATATGCGTAAGTCTTTGACATTAAAAATGAACAATATTTTTTTGTGGACTGACCAAAGATAATATGCGGATTCTGCGAGGATTCTTACCAGAGTGCGATCACCTTATCTATTATACTATATAAAAAACGAAATTAAATTGTAAAATCCATACCTACCCACTAAAAAATAAACATATGCGAGTCTTTGATTTTTTACATATGCAAATCAAAGAGAAGTGTTTATTTACATGTGCAAATCAAAAAAATTGATTTCTTTCCATGCAAGTTTATTTACTACTAAAAAAGTAACATGAAATTAAATCATAAAACACATATCTATCCACCAAAGAGCAGTGTAATTCTTTGACATTAAAAATGAAAAAAATAAAACATTTTGTGGATTCATGGAGGATTCCTACAATCCTAAGCACTATCACGTTATCTATTATCCTATATATTTACTATTCTATTTCCAATTTTGCTCTTTCATTTTCTATTTAAAATTGCTCCATCACCCTCACCTTTCCATCAATTGATATATCCTAGTGAAATACCACCTCGCCTTTGCCGCATGAGACATCAATCTCTCAATCTTGAGTGCCATCACCTTATACTCTATAAAACCTGAAAAAGACAAAATGAGAAGGAGGAGGAGGAGAAGAAGATAATAACTGATCAGCCATGGAAAGCTTATGCAATCTGCCGAAAGAGGTGTTGATTGAAATTCTATCATGGCTTCCTGTTGAGTCTGTAATGCGGTTCAAGTGTGTCTGCAAATCTTGGTACGCTCTAATCAGTAGCCCTAATTTTATCTCCAAACATCTTAATCATTCATCTAATATGTGGAACCTCGTCCTTCTCAAGCGTCGAATCCCCACAACTGAGAGGGATATGTTGTCCATGTTCTCTAATCAAGTGCTTGATATGGATGTGAATTTGGAAATGCCTCATCTCTATTTTAGTCGGGTGCCTTCTAAGTTATCATTAAGTTGTCATTGTAATTGCCTTTGCATATTTGATAATGAAGATGATGGTGTTTTATGTAACCCTAGTATAAGAGAGTTCAGGACTCTACCTAAATCTTGTATTCCTCATCCATCTAATGAGGATATGGATATGCACTTAAATGGCATAGGGTTCTGTTACGATTCCAAGACAAATGATTACAAGGTTGTTAGGGTTTTTGAATTATGGTATAAAGAAATTTCTAGGCTTCCTTCTAGGGTTGAAGTTTACACTTTAAGTACAGATTCATGGAGAGAAGTCAAACCCAATTTCCAACTTGGTACTATCTTGTATGCTCAATCTTTTGAGATGTACTTTAATGGATCTTATTATTGGTTGATAATGGATACAGGAAAGGTCATCCTCTCATTTGACATGAGCAACGAGACCTTCCGACTGATACCCATGCCAAAGGGTTTAGACACTTTGAACAATGAAAATATCTGTAGCCTTATAGTTTTAAAGTCATCTCTTGTTCTTATTCATTATCCTCTAAGTTCATCAGTTGAGACATTCTTTGGTATATGGCAGCTGATGTTTGACAAAAGTAATGTCAAGGAGGAATCTTGGACTAAACTAATGACAATTGGACCTTTTATAAACATTCAGGCGTTATTAGTGTTTTGGAAAGATATTGAGTTACTACTTGAAACTAGCAGTGGGTAGGGGGTATCATTCAATCTCAGCACCCAACAAATGAAAGCTCTTTCGATTCATGGGGTACCCTTATCGTCTTCAGCTATTCTATACAAGAAGAGCCTAATTTCAGTTAAGGGTTGGGATTAAGCTTTGAAAAGTGAAGTCAATTGAGTCACATGGACTCAAATTTGTGTTGAGGTCATAGGTATAAAAAAAGACTTTGTGTTGAATTCATGTTTCTTGTTCTTTTAATAGGAGTATTAAATGTATTGTTATCGGTCTTATAAAAAATGTATTGTTGTCGATCTTTAATTTATCTAGAGGTACCTTTCTTTTATTCAGTATATGCTATTACTTTATTTAATGATTCTATAACTGAGGGTTAGATTGCATATTGTGAAATAATTTCTTTGCGTCTAAGACATGACTGTTGCAGTTTTCGTTATATATTTTGTTATAAGCCCTTTCAATTTTTGGTTTGATAGGATCATAACTACTTTGGATTCCCTAATTGATCGATTCCAAAGGATAGTTGATATTTATTTCTCTCTTGAGATTGCACCTTGTAGTGCAGCCTTAATGGTAATTTGGGAGCAAGATATAAATAATATTTGACATTTGACTTACTACTCACAAAGCTTATTCTCTACTCTAGGAAGGATCATTTCAGATGTTTCTTACTTTTGGAAGACATATTAGCTTTATCATATTTATAGCATTATATTTTTCCTTTGCTCTGCTTAGACAATCTAATTGTTCTTTGTTACTTCTATTCTTGTGTGTTTTTTCCTTCATCCTTGAGTCAGTTTTTGTGTTGGTTCATTTGATGAGAATAGTTAGATTTTTGAAATGAATGCTCCAAGACATGAAATTAATTACTAATATTCTCTGTGTTACAATTCTATAACCAATACTCTCTTTGCTTCTATAAGTAACAAACATAAGCTCATTATACCTTTCTTTTTATTAATATATGCTATGTTACTTTATTTGATTATTATATAATTGAGGGCTAGACCGTATATTGTATATGAAATAAGTTCTTTGCTCCAAAGACATGATTGCTATAGTTTCCATTGACCTCGGCCTTAGTCAAGGCTTAATGGTAATTTGAAAGCAAGAGAGTTGGCATAGCCAGCTTATTATATTCTTACCATTATATTTTGTCTTTAATCTTCTTTTTATAGTCTAAGCATTCTTTATTATGTAAATTCTTGTGTGATTTTTGTATTTGTCTACATCGTTGGTTCAGTTTCTATGTTGGTTCATTTGATGAAGCTAATTGGATATTTGAAATGATGCTTCTAGGCAAGAAATGAATTACTAGTCTTCTACGTGTTGCAATTCTACAACTTGTGCCCTGTATGCTTCTATAATGAACAAACATCAATTCATGTTACCAATGAAAGCCAAGTCTTTTGGTTTTTTTTGATTTCTTAAATTTCAATATTTTTGTTCTAGAATTTTGGAATGGTACATATGATTCATTGCAATAAAGTGATTTTATAATATACTTACATGAGAGAGGAAATGCTTGACGTTCTATACTAAGATGTGTATGTATGACTTAATAGCAATTCTTTGTCGTTATTATTATCATGTCTTACCTTATATATGATTGGTTTTATGTGGATTCCGGTTAGAAACTACCATATATGGAGCTTAATTGTACACTTGCCAACAACTTAACTATTCAAAATTTTTAGTTTATTATCTTCACATTTGAAATACATAATATCATTGTTAATGTTATTTGCAATTTCAAATGATTCGACGGATTTCAGCAACTCTCTAATCACCATTAGCATATAATCTACTCACGAATTCAAGTTTGGTAATTTCGTCCCTTATTAATCAAATTTTTTACATATTTATGCATTCTTTTAAATATATGTTTATTGGATCCAAGAATTTGATATACACGAGGATTTTGGGTTTTTGTTGTAATACAAGTTGTGATGGATTTAATTCTAGTATCATGAATTATCATTTTTATTTAAGAACAATTTTTTTTAAGAGTTTAATCAAGATATTAGTATGTGTGAGAAATTTTGGGATTTTCATCAAAAGTTGGTTTGAACCTTGTATAATTAGAAAAAGTTAGATTTTCCATCATTGATAATTTAGGAATTTTTTTCTTTTGGTAAAAAATTAGATCTAATTTTTTATTTAAGGGAACAATGTATATGTGTTACACTGATATTGATTTTTTTCCTTGAGCTTTGAAGAACATTAGGACTTACTGTTAATTAAAAGAGAAGGGGAAAAGGGAGTAGATTGTTAGCTTATTCGAGAGAGAAGGCCGACAGGTACAAATGCTAATGTACTGTCTCGAGAGGGAGAATAATTTGTAAATGGATCGAATGATATCAGCATGACTACGCACTTGAGTCTGTCGGCGTTAACATACCCTCCCAATTTCCAATCAATAATCCCCTCTTTAGTTGGTTTTGTGATCTTCTATATGCTGTCTTTTGGGTCTAATTGCCTCACTCTTTCGATTTATCTAATTTTTTTACTACTATTATATTGCTATTAATGTAGTCCATATGAAATTGTTGGTTGTTTTTTTTTTTTATAAAACGGGCAACGAGATGCACCAAAATTTGTACTCTTTGTGGACCTTCTTTTTGACTATCAAATATGGGCCATTCGATCATCATCAACTTGATACTTGATAGGTAACATGAATTAGTATTCAGTTGAATATTTAGGATTTAGGAGTAGGTAATATACACACACAAACACACACATGAAATATATATTTCAATCTAAACTAATTTATCAAAATATGAATATAGTCCATCAAATATACACACATACAAAATAAATATTGCAAGCCAAACTAACTTTATAAAATATAAATGTAGTCCATCAATTCTTAAATTAAATATATTTTAAATATAAATAAAATATAATTATACAATGATCAGGTTACCGGTTTGGGTCGGGTTGAAATTTTTTAACTCGTGACTCAACCTAACCCACCAGCTTCAAACAATTCTCAACTCAAACCCAACCCAACTTTTAAAAACCCCAACCGAACCGAACCCAACACAACCCATTACATTGATTTGGATTGGGTCTGTAGATCCACCTGTTTGCATGCTCACCTCTAACGGATGGTGAATTTTGAAGTCTTCTGTGGTAGAGGTGGGACACAAGGTTTTTTTTGAACAAAAGGCAGGAGGCCACTGTTGAACAAGTAAAAATAACTCAAAATTACTAGTGTTAGAGCGTTTCAGCAGAAAAAGAAGACAGAACATAAACAAAAACACTTTTGTTGCCATTGAAGTATGATATCATTTCATTCAAGAACTAAGTTTATGTTTTGATACATACATATATACATATATACACACACATATATATATATACACACATATATATACACATATATATATATATGTGTATATATATATATATATATGTGTGTATATATATATATATGTGTGTATATATATATATATATATATATATATATATATATATATGTGTATATATATATATATATATGAAAAGATAAACGGATGAAATTAAATTGTAAAATACCAAAAATTGATTTCTTTCAATGGATATATGCTTATTTACTATTAAAGAATAACAACTGAAATTAAATTGTAAAATCCATATCTACCACCAAATATAAACATGTGCGAGTATTTGATCTTTTATATGTGCAAATCAAACATATCAATCTCATATTGATGTTAATGATATTCCCTCTAATCATTTTCCCTCAAGCCATGTTTGGTAACCCAATTCCAGCGTAAATTTAAACCAACCTTACTTAAAGTTGGGTTATCAAACATGGCCTCAATGCACATCTCCACTGTAAATTTTCATTCCGTGAACCAATAAGTTAATTTTTTTAAGTGATCCTATGGAAATAAATGTAGATTTCTTTCTAAGTAAATAAATCAAAAATAGATTTCTTTCCATGCATGTTAATTTAGTACTAAAAAATAAAATGCATGTTTATCTATACACCAAAAAGTAAATATGTGTAAGTCTTTGACATTAAAAATGGAAAATAACTTTTTTTGGATTGACCAAAGATAATACCCGGATTCACTAATCAAGTTATCTATTATACTATATAACAAAAGAAATTAAATTATAAAATATATACCTACCCACTAAAAAATAAACATTTGCAAATCTTTGATCTTTTACATGTGCAAATCAAACACATCAATTGAAGTCAATAATATATTTTTTTTATAGAAGCCAATAACGTTCTCCCATATTATATTCCCCTCAATGCACATTCCCACCATAAAGTTTTTTTCCTTGAACCAATAAGTTTTTAAAAAATTAAGTGATCCTATGATTATAAACGTAGATTTCTTTCTAAATAAGAAAATCAAAAAATTGATTTCTTTCCATGCATGATTTTTTACTAATAAAAAATAGCATGCATGTTTATTTATCCACTAAAAAGCAAATATGCGTAAGTCTTTGACATTAAAAATGAAAAATATTGTTTTTGGGGACTGACCAAAAATAATATGCAGATTCTGCGAGGATTCTTACCTGAGCGCATTCACCTTATCTATTATACTATATAACAAATGAAATTAAATTGTAAAATCCATACCTACCCACTAAAAAAAAACATATGCGAGTCTTTGATTTTTTACATGTGCAAATCAATGACAGTGTTTATTTACATGTGCAAATAAAAAAAAAATTGATTTCTTTCCATGCATGTTTATTTACTACTAAAAAAGTAACACGAAACCTATATCTATCCAACAAAGAGTAGTGTAATTCTTTGACATTAAAAATGAAAAAATAAAACATTTTGTGGATTCATAGAGGATTCCCACAATCCTGAGCGCTATTATGTTATCTATGATCATATATATTTACTATTCTTTTTCCAATTTTTCTTTTTCATTTTCAATTTAAAATTGCTCAATCACCCTCACCTTTCCATAAATTGATGTATCCTAGTGAAATACCATGTTGCCTCTTCTGCATGAGACATCAATCTCCCAATCTTGACAGCCATCACCTTATACTCTATAAAACCTAAGAGAGACAAAAGGAGAAGGAGGAGGAGGAAAAGAGCTATTGATTGAAATTCTATCATGGCTTCATGAGTCTTTAACGCAATTCAAGTGAATCTGCAAATCCTGGTACGCTCTAATCAATAGCCCTAATTTTATCTCCAAACATCTTAATCATTCATCTAATATGTGGAACCTTGTCCTTCTCAAGTGTTGAATCCCCACAACTGAGAGGGATATGTTGTCCTTTTTCTCTAATCAAGTGCTTGATGTGGATGTGAATTAGGAAATGCCTCATCTCTATTTTAGTCGGGTGCCCTCTAAGTTATCATTCAGTGGTCATTGTAATAGCCTTTGCGTATTTGATAATGAGGATGATGGTGTTTTATGTAACCCTAGCATAAGAGAGTTCAGGATTCTACCTAAATTTTGTATTCCTTGTCCATCTGATGAGGATATGGATATGTACTTAAATGGCATAGGATTTGATTACGATTCCAAGACAAATGATTACAAGGTTGTTAGGATTTTCGAATTATGGTATGAAGAAATTTCTAGGCTTCCTTCTAAGGTTGAAGTCTGCACTTTAAGTACAGATTCATGGAGAGAAGTCAAACTCGATTTTGAACTTGGTACTATTTTCTATGCTCAATCTTTTGAGATGTACTTTAACGGATCTAATTATTGGTTGACGATGGGTTTGGGAAAGGACTTCATCCTCTCCTTTGACATGAGCAACGAGACCTTCTGAATGATACCCATGCCAAAGGGTTTTGACACTTTGAACCGTGAAATTATCAATAGATTTGCAGTTTTAAATTCATCTCTTGTTCTTATTCGTTATCCTCTAAGTTCATCAGTTGAGACATTCTTTGATATATGGCAGTTGATGGATGAAAAAAGTAATGTTAAGGAGGAATCTTGGTCTAAACTAATGACTATTGGACCTTTTATAAACATTCAGGCGCCATTAGTGTTTTGGAAGGATATTGAGTTACTACTTGAAACTAGCAGTGGGCAGGTGGTATCATTCAATCTCAACACCCAACAAATGAAAGCTCTTCCGATTCATGGGGTACCCTTATCATCTTCAGCTATTCTATACAAGAAGAGCCTAATTTCAGTTAAGGGAGGGATTAAGCTTTGAAAAGTGAAGTCAACTGAGTTACATTGACTCAAATTTGTGTTGAGATCATAGGTATAAAAAAAACAGACTTTGCGTTGAATTCATATTTCTTGTTCTTTTAATAGAAGTATTAAATGTATTGTCGGTCTTATACAAAATGTATTGTTGTTAATCTTTTATTTATCTAGAGTTACCTTTCTTTTATTCAGTATATGTAATTACTTTATTTAATGATTGTATAATGTGGGCTAGATTGCATATTGTGAAATAATTTCTTTGCTTCAAAGACATGACAGTTGCAGTGTTGGAAATCTCCTTCACAAGATGCCCAGATGGTGATCTTCCAAACACCCAAGTCTAGAGTGACTTGTAGAAAGAAATATAGCAATCGAAAGCAAGAAAGAAAAGAAGACAAGCGATTTGTTATCGAGGTTCGACAATAGCCTATGTCCCCATGAGTTCCTTTGAACTCTCTGCACTAAATCAATGGTTCTTTACAATTACAACAACCCTCTTCAAGAAGCTCAAGTTCTTAAAGAAACCAAGAAGAGAAGAAAGGAAGAAGATAAGAACAAACAATGCTCTCTATCTAATCTAGACTCCTATCTTTTTACAACCAGCCTCACTACAATGAGTCCCTCTTGTGTTTGTGTCTTTGCACTCTTACACAATTCTCTCTTGTATATCACTCTTTACAATTGATCTCAAACAATGTCACACTATAATAATGTTGAGAATGAAGCTAGGTAACCCCTTATATAGTGCACCTACTTCTTGTCCAATCTTGAGAGTCAATCTCCACCCTTAGATCTTGATAACCACTTAACCATGGCCCTCCATCAATCCTAAGTGGTTCTATGCACTTTAAACTTGCATCTGTGCACCTAAGAGGAGGTTAAAACAAGCTGTCCATGTGTGCCTCAGTGTGCCTAGCGCCTAGGCGCTGAACAGGGGGCGGTGAGGCACTAGGTAGAGTCCCTTTGTGCCATATTCTGGGCGGTACGACGCTAGTGGAGGGGTGGTGTGGTGCTGCCCTGCTTCAAGCCAACTCCTTGCTAGGTAGTGCGGTGCTGGTGAAAGGGCGGTGTGGCGCACACTGATGCTGCCCTTCACACAGCAGTGCGCACTACTTTGCTTGGTTGATTAGGGGTGTGCACACACACCCAAAGTGATGCACACACATGTGTGCAGTCCTTTAACATGCTGTATTTTAATCTTACAACCTTGGTTTAGACTTTAACCATATTTGAACCATGTTTAGACATGTTTAAACCTTAGACAAATACCAATAATCTCTACCTTTGTCTAAGTGTTTAAACCCGAACCATTGTGCAGAAAGCTTCAGAATCCAAACTCATCTTGAGTCTTCAATTAACCAACTCCAATCCTAAATAGTCTAAGGCAATTATTGAACTTACTTAGAGGTAGAACTTTAGTACCTAAATCCGTTAGAACTTACTTAGAGGTAGAACTTTAGTACCTAAATCCGTTAGAACTTACTTAGAGGTAGAACTTACTTAGAGGTGGCTAACTTGTCCACATGGATGCATCCTTTCATAACATTTTCCCAAATGAAATGATACTGAACATCCATGTGCTTTGTCCTCTCATGGAACACCAGATTCTCACACAAATGCAGTGCACTTTGACTATCTGAAACACCACAACCTGCTCCTCCAGTACCTTCAACTCTTCCAGCAACCCTTTGCACCACATAGCTTCCTTAGTGGCCTCCGTAGCCGCTATGTACTCAGCCTCGGTTGTTGAGAGTGCTACCACCGGCTGCAACTGAGCCTTCCAGTTTACACAACATCCATTTAAGTTAAAGAAGTAGGAGGTAATCGATCTCCTTTTATCTCGGTCTACTCCATAGTCCGAATCCGTAAAACCCTCAAAGTAGATGGACCTACCCCTCTTCTCATAAACCAGCCCTACTTCTGGGCTTCCCTTCAAGAACCTCAACAACCACTTCATCCCAAGCCAATGCTTATTTTCGGGATTACTCATAAACCTGCTGAGAACACTCATTGCATGAGCAATGTCAGGTCTAATGCTTACCATGGTGAACATAATAGGACCAATCGCACTAGAGTAAAGGACTTTTTCCATTTCCTTCTTCTCTACCTCCGATCTCGGACATTGATAGCTGGAGAACTTGAAATGACCAGCAAGGGGAACCTTCACTGGTTTGCTATCTTCCATAGAGAATTTAGATATCATCTTCTCTATGTAGAAAGTTTGAGAGATCTTCAAACTATTTCTCTCCCTTTCCCGGATGATACACATCCCAAGGATCTTCTATGCATGGCCAAGATCCTTCATCTCAAACTCCTCACTGAGTTGAGCCTTCAATTTCCTCATCCTCTCCATGCTACTCCCAACCAGCAACATATTATCAACATAGATGAGGATGATCACCACTTTCTTAACCTTCTGCCCCTTATAGTACAAGCATGAATCATAATAGCTCTTCATGAAACCTAGGCTGATTACAAAGGAATCAAGCCTCTTATTCCATTGCCGAGGTGATCGCTTCAGGCCATAGAGAGATTTCTTCAATTTGCACACCAACTCTCTTTGCCTTCCTTCCTCACAGCCTTCAGGTTGCCTCATGTAAATGGTCTCATCAAGCTCTCTATGTAAGAACGCTGTCTTCACATCCATTTGCTCAATTTTCCAATCATATTGGACCACCAATGCTAACACTATCCGTATCGTCTTGTACTTCACAACCGATGAGAAGTTTTCAGTGAAATCTATGCTTTCTTTTTATGTGAATCTCTTCGCCACCAGCCTAGCTTTATATCAAACTTCATCCCCTGGAGTATTCCCTTCTTTAATCTTGTAGAGCCATCTACAATCCATAACTCTCTGTTTTTCTGGTTTGGGCACCAAGTCCCAAGAGTTGTTCTTCATCAAAGAATTCATTTCTTCTTCCATAGCCAGCTGCCACTTTGACGAATCCTTACACTCCATGGCATCCGTGTAAGTTTTTGGTTCAACCTCTTCTTCTATCCAAGGAGCTGGTATATTAGCATCCGCAAACCCATATCTCAAAGGTGGTCTAACCACCCTTCTTCCCATGTCTCTTATGAGCTGGTAGTCATTATGACTTACTGCATCAAGTTCTTCTAGTTCAGCCTCTTCTTGAGTTTCTTGAGCTTGATCTTCATTCAAGGGCTCTACCTGGTCTGAACCATCTTGCCTCCTTAGCTCTACCTGAACCGAGTTCTACTTAATGCGATGCTCCACAACTTCTGGACTGGTTTGCTCACTAGCCCCTACAGGGTTAGTTTTCTCTAAGTAGGGAAATAACAATTCATTAAAAATAACATCCCTACGTATAATAAGCTTCATGCCCTTCTTTTCTAAGGAACATAACCTATATCCCTTAACCCCATCACCATATCCTAGAAATACACATTTTCTAGATCTTGGGCAAAGTTTATCCTCCTTTTGATATGCATATGCAGCACACCCAAAAGTCCTAAAGTTGCTTAATTCAGGGGGTTTTCCACTCCACATCTCCATGGGAGTCTTAAGCTCTAAAGCTCTAGAGGGTGATCTATTTACCAAGTATGCAGCAATAGCCACAGCTTCTCCCCAAAAATATTTTGATAAACTGGATCCTATTAACATGCACCTAACCTTTTCCATAAGGGTTCTATTCATCCTCTCAGCAACTCCATTTTACTGAGGTGTTTTTACAACCGTTCTATGTCTTAGAATGCCATTTAATTCACAGAATTTATCAAAATTCTTATTGCAAAATTCTAAGCCATTATCAGTTCGTAAAGCCTTAACTACCCTACCTGTTTGAGTTTCTAGCAACTTCTTCCACACAAAAAATTTATTCAAGGCATCCAATTTATTTCTAAGTAAATAAACCCAAATTTTTCTTGCATAATCATCAATTAAAGACAGAAATTAAAAGTTACCTCCCTATGTTGGTGTCCTTACTGGTCCTTAAAGGTCTGTATGAATGTAGTCAAGAATGCCCTTAGACTTGTGCACTCCGGTGTTGCTTCTCAAGAGCATAACACTCGCAGAAATCAAGTTCCTCTACTTTGTTTCCACCAAGTAGGCCATCTTTGCTGAGAACTTGCAGGCCCTCTTCGCTCATATGTCCCAAGCGAGTGTGCCAAAGGGCTGCCTTATCCATCTCAGCCATCAAGCTTGCTGCTTGATCCTTGATCTCCATGTCTCCGATCAACTCATAGAGTCCATCCTTCATTGCTGCTTTGATCACTACCAAAGATCCCTTGGCTACCTTGATCTTTCCTCCCTCTATCTTGCATGTGTATCCCATGGAATCCAGCTGCCCCAATGAGATCAAATTCCTCTTCAAATCTAGAAGATACCTCATATTTCGCAGCAGCCTTGTGACTCCATCAAATACCCTCACCTGGATATCTCCCATGCCCCTCACTTGGTAAGAAATATCATTCCCTAAGAAAACCCTTTCATCATTAGTTTCCTTGAAATTCTTGAACCAACTCCGGTAAGGGCACATATGATGAGTGCACCCGATATCCAAGATCCATTTCCCGCTGCCTTCTTGCCCCTTGCTTACATTTGAGCACATAACAAGAACATCACCATCTTGCTGTTATGTTTTGGCAACCGAAGCCTCTCCATTCTTGGTATGGCTTCCTCCTCTATCCCTTGTCATCTTCTTGCAATCTTTCTTGACATAACCCTCCTTATGGAAGTAGTAGCAACTCTTACCTCCAAATCTCAGTTTGGAATGCATTCTCCCATGGCTTTCTCCTCTACCTCTGTCCCGGTAGTAGCCATGTATGCTGCTGTGCACTCTCCCATGGCTCTCTCCTCTACCTCTGTCCCGGTAGTAGCTATGCATGTTGCTGTGCACTCTTCCATAGCTCTCTCTTTTACCTCTATCCTGGTAGTAGCCACGCATGTTGCTGTGCACTCTCCCATGGCTCTCTCATCCACCTCTGTCCCGGTAGTAGCCATGCATGTTGCTGTGCACTCTCCCATGGCTTTCTCCTCTACCTCTGTCCCTGTAGTAGCCATGCATGTTACTGTGCACTCTCCCATGGCTCTCTCCTCTACCTCTGTCCCTGTAGTAGCCATGGTTGCTACCATACCGAGTTGTTGGCCTTCTTTTAAAGAACAACCCTTTACCACTTGATGCACTCTTTATCTTGGCACCAAGATTTTCTTGCAACTCTTTATTAGGATCAAATTTAAAAGCAAAGATTCGTTTACAAAGATACCTCTTATTAGGGAGAGTCTTAGCAAGAAACAACTCATCTAGTTTCTTCCATATTGCAGCTGGATCTTCTAAGTCTGCGCACTCCCTTGTGATATTATCCGACATGTGCAAAAAGATGGTGCTGTAAGTTATCTTCTTCATCTCAACCCGCTGGTCCTCCATGACACTTGCTGGAAAAGCATCATCTTCTCCGGTAGCCAAGTCCACTTTCTGTTGCATTAGAACAACCTTGATCTTCCGCTTCCAAAGGGAAAAGTCTCCCTTTCTATCAAACTTCTCAACACAGAAATTTGAAGCCATCTTTGCGGACAAGATCCCTGATTTATGCACTACCCACAAATGCTTTCTTCTAAACCTCAAGAACACAGATCGAAGATAGATCTTAACATCGTTCTTGAATCACCCTCAAGAACACGATCAAATCTTGATCTTTACACCATTCTTGAATCACCCAAGAAGTTGATATTTGATTCTTGGAGTCTTGGCTTCGTCACCTTCTTGTTCTTGCTTCGATACCCAGCTGTGCAAGCTCTGATACCACTGTCCAAAGCTCTGATACCACTGTTGGAAATCACTTTGAAAAGATGCCCAAGTGGTGATCTTCCAAACACCTAAGTTTAGAATGACTTGTAAAAAGAAATACAGTAATCAAAAGCAAGAAAGGAAAGAAGATAAGCAATTTGTTATCAAGGTTCAGCAATGTGCCTACGTCTCCGTGAGTTCCTCCAAACTCTGTGCACTAAATCAATGGTTCTTTATAATTACAGCAACCCTCTTCAAGAAACCTCAAGTTCTTGAAGAAACCAAGAAGAAAATAAGAAAGTGATAGACCTATTACAATGCTTTCTATCAATTCTATACTACTCCCTCTTCTTTACAACCAGCCTCTCTACAATGAGTCCCTCTTGTATGTTTGTGTCTTTGCACTCTCACACAATTCTCTTATTCACACACATGTCCCACAATTTACATCACATTGTTCTTATTGAGAATGAAGCTAGGTGACCCTTTATATAGTGCACAAACTTCTTGTCCATTCTAAAGAGTCAATCCTCACCCTTAGATCTTGATGACCACTTAACCATGTCCTTCCATCAATCCTAAGTGGCGGTGCGGCGTTGGGCAGAGTCCTTTTGCACCATGTTTTGGAAGGCGCGGCGCTAGTAGAGGAGAGGCGTGGTGCTGCCTTGCTACCAGCACCTCCCTTGCTGGAAGGTGAGGCGCTGGTGGAGGAGAGGTGCGGTGCTCACTGATGCTGCCCTTCACATAGCAGTGCAGACAACTTTGCTTTGTTGATTAGGGGTGTGCACACACACCCAAATGGATGCACACACATGTGGGCACTCCTTTAACATGCTATATTTTAATCTTCCAACCTTGGTTTAGACTTTAACTATCTTTAAACCATGTTTAGAAATGTTTGAACCTTAGACAGATACCAACAATCTTTATTATGTATATTCTTGTGTGATTTTGTTTTTGTCTACATCGTTGGTTCAGTTTCTATATTGGTTCATTTGATGAAGGTAATTGGATATTTGAAATGATACTTCTGGACAAGAAATTAATTACTAGTCTTCTATGTGTTGCAATTCTACAACTTGTGCCTTGTATGCTTCTATAATGAACAAACATCAATTCATGTTACCAATGAAAGCCAAATCTTTTGGTTTTTTTGATTTCTTAAATTTTGATATTTTTGTTCTGGAATTTTGGGATGTGTAATACCCGTATTTGTAAAGTAAGGATAAAGAAGTAATTTAATAAATATGACATAGAGTTATATATTATTTAAAATGCGAAAAGTCAAATGGTAAATAAAATAAAAAAATCAGAGACGTCCAGAGATGTCCCAAAAGAAAAAAAAATGAAAAAATATTTCGTTAAAAAAAATACAATTCGTGGCATCACCTGCTGCCAAATGTAATACAACCAAAGTGGAAGGCTTGCATGCCTTCCACCTTAGTAAAAAATGTGGAGCTTTGGGATATCTTTTAGGCTGCAATTTCGTGTTTGACTGGGTTGCCAACAAAGTGGGTATATATATATATATATATATATATATATATATATATATATATATATATATATATATATAAACACATAATCATAATTTTATACTTACAAGTTTGGTTTAATTTCTTTCAAATTACTCTATTTCTTTAAACACTTGAGGACCTAAAGAAATGTTGAAATAGTAAAATTTTGAAGAAGTTTACGGGGGAATTTTATAGGGAGTCACGAGAAGCTATTAGAAAAACAGAAGGTAATAACGTAGTGTTTATTTTTGAAGTTTTAGCATACATGAAATTTCCTGATATTCAAAGTGGAAATTTACAAAGGGTGTGGTTTATCAAGAAATGAAGAATAAATTAGATTTTTAATATAAATATTATGTCAAGTGTTGACAATCAACAACCAGGAGAAATTGTTGAGAAGAATTGGAAAGGCAATGAGAGGATCCACGGGTAGCTTTAAGTGCTACGTGGTAAGTTGGATTTACTTTAAGTAATCTAAATAAAAATCAAATATCTAGTGATAATACTAAATTAAATTATTAGCTTATGCCTTGGTGGTAGATAAATATTTAGTTGATAGGTATGGTATAAATATTGGACACATAGAAAATTATTCTGTGAAAAGAAATATTTTTAGAATAATGAATTGATTTAATAGTGATAGTGATAAATAAATACTTAACGAGTTTTGGGTAATAAATTGATGTGATATATGAGGAGGAAAATTTTGGGGAATTTATTTCCATGAGAAATTGAGAATAATCAGGATAGCCAATGTAAATATTTTAAATTCATGTTGTTTTTATATTACTGATTATATGCATATTTCATACCGTTGTTCATATGCATATGCACTAAATAAATGAAAGAACCGGGAAGACAACTGGTTTAATGAAAATGAAAGAACCGGGAAGGCAACAGGTCAAATGAAAATGAAAGAACTGGGAAGTCAGTCGATGTAAATGAAAATGAAAAAACCGGGAAGGCAGCCGGTCTAATGAAAATGAAAGAACAGGGAAGGCTGTCGGTCTAATGAAAATCAAAGAACCGGAAAGACAGCCGGTCTAAATAAGAATAAAAGAACTAGGAAAGCAGCCGGTCTAAGATAAAAACATGTCGACATGTGGGAAGACATTCCCATAATAATAATTCATGCATTGCATATGTTTTACATGTTGACATTTTTACTGAATATTTTTGATGTTATGCATGTATTTGTAGATAAATGAGTCTCACAGAGAGAGACAATTACGATGAGAAAAAGACATAGAAATATGATGTGATATGAATAATTTAAATATTAGACACTATGCTATTATCTAATTATATGAGAGATAGATGATTAAATATTAAAATGGTAATTTTAGCAAACTGAATACTTTTAGTAAATTTAATTCATTGAGCTTGTGAAGCTCATCCCTCATTGTACAATGATTTTAGGTAGCAGACAGGAAAATTAATTTGGTGGGTTGAAAGTCAGATGAGATCATTTTCTGTAAGCCATGTACATGTCACATCTTCAGAAAAATGAGAAAATGACTTGTAAAAATTTTAGTGTAAATATCATGCATTTTACATTGTATATAATGTTTAAGTTAATATCAGAATGTTATAAAAAAATTATGTTAGTAATATTTTTTTTATTATTGTTGGTATTTGTCTAAGGTTTAAACATGGTTAAGGTTTAAACCAGAGATGGAAGAAATAATTTCAGCATGTTAAAGGAGTGCACACAAGTGTGCACCTCACTTTGGGTGTGTGCACACCTCTCCTTTCAGCAAGACAAAGAAGTGCGCACAACTTTGAAGGGTCCAGCATCAGTGTGCGCCATAGTCCTGCTCCTCCCAGGCTATGAAGCCCAGCAAGTGAGGATGCTGGAGGAAGGCCAAGGCCGTGGCGCCCCCTACCCAAGGCCGCACCGCCCAGAAAGTGGTGAAAAGGTTTTTTGCCCAAGGCCGCAGCGCGCCCTGTTGGAGGCCTAGGCGCTAGGCATACTGATGCACACATGATTAACTTGATTCAGTCTTTTGTTAAGTGCATGGGTGCAAGTCCAAAAATGCACAACATCACTTAGGATTGATGGAGGGCCATGGTTGATTGGTCATCAAGATCTAAGGGTGGAGAATGACACTCAAGATTGGTCAAGAAGTTGGTGCACTATATAAAAGGTCACCTAGCTTCATTCTCAACAACATATAATCAATTGAGTGATTACAAGTTGTGACATACAAGTGATCAAGAGATACAAGAGAGAATTGTGTGAGAGTGCAAAGACACAAAACACAAAAGGGACTCATTTGAGAGAGATTGGTTGTAAAGAGAGAGTAACATAGATTTGATAGAGAGCATCGTAATAAGTTCTTATCATCTTTTTTCTTCTCTTCTTGGTTTCTTCAAGAACTTGAGCTTCTTAGAGAAGGGTTACTGTTATTTTAAAAGAACCATTGATTTAGTACAGAGAGTTCAGAGGAACTCACGGGGACGTAGGCTATTGCCGAACCTCGATAACAAATTGCTTGTCTTCTTTTCTTTCTTGCTTTCGTTTGGTGTTTTATTTCATTACAAGTCATTCTAGACTTGGGTGTTTGGAAGATCACCACCTGGGCATCTTATCAATGTGATTTCCAACAATTGTTGCATATATATGTCGTGCTAGGATTTTCAAAATGTGATGACACCGCCTCGAGGGTGGTCAACCCGGGATGGGTCGTTATAATTTTGACATCAGAGCATTAGGTTTTAAGATTCTGTAGACTGCATGAGAACTTAAAAAGTGGAAAATCTAAATAAACTATATTTTAAATACAGAGTCTGAAGATGACACTTGGACGTGCTAAAGGTAGAGGTAGAGTTCTAAATCAGAGGGGATGTGGTAGACCCCCAATTTTTATGAGAACTAAAGCATAAGAAGAAGTTGAATCTGTGGTTCCCACGAGGGAACATGTTGATAGTGCAGCTGGTACTAGTGGAGCTGGGAGAGCATATGAGGTTAGGAAGGATAAATTGAGAGAAGCTCTTAATCGTGCTATAGAGAGGATGATGTAGCTAAAGAAAGGACTAATAATCTGTAGAGGAGATTAGATGAGAGGGGTGGAGTAGAGCTTGAGGTGGCGAGACGAGAGGTTTATGAGAGAGAAGGTGTGTTTGCACATGAGATGCAAGGGGACAGTTTTATGAGATTTCTTAAGTTTAAACCTCAGTCTTTTAGAGGATCTGTAAATCCTTTAGAAGCTGAGCAGTGGATTAGACATGTGGAGAAATACTTTGAAGTCTTACCAGTGACAGATAAACAAAAGGTTGCTTTTGCTTCATTTATGCTGGAAGGAGAGGCTTCACAATAGTGGGAAAATATTCTGCCTAGGGTGAGTACACAGGTGAAACTACCTTTAACTTGGAGTAAGTTTAACGATAAGTTCTTTGCGAAATACTTTCCAGATACATTTCAAACCCAGTAGGAGAGATTTTATTCACTTAAGGCAGAATACCTTATCTGTGGTAGAGTATGATAGCAGATTTATAGCTTTGTCAAGATTTTTACCTGAGTTAGTGAGTACAAAGGAGAGGAAACATAAGAGATTTTTAGACGGGTTACACTACGAAATTTGGTATAAACTCCCTTATATGGGCATAGAGAATTATGCTGCACTGGTGGATAAAGCATTATAGATTGAGAAGGATTTGATGGAGTTTAGAGGTAGAAGGGATTGGCTTAAGAGGTCTAGATCTGAGGGACCTAGAGGTGGTAGCAGTATGGGTGTACAGGGCAGGAGACCACCCCAGAGGGGGCATTCCTTATCACAAGGAACTATAAGGCAGAGTCAGAGGCAAACATGATCTGTTGCTTCTGTAGCTCATAGTAATACCAATGGAACCCCTCGATTTGGGAGACAAACTATGGGAATTGGGAGTTGTGGTAGAGGAGTAAGTATGCCACCAAAGGGAAGTGGTAATCTGATGTATAATCGAGAGTTAAGGGTTTGCTTTAGATGTAATCAGACGGGGCATCTGTCTCGGAATTTCTCTACGTAGATATGTTTTGTATATGGTGAAGGAGGATATGTTGCTATGGATTGTCCAACAGGAAAATCTGCTGACATAGGCGTTGGAAGTATTGGGAGAAGATCGATGGAGAGAGGTGGTGGATCAGGGAGTGTGTGGGGCAGAGGTCGAGGATCAGTAGTAGAGCGAGGACATGGCAGCCAATTTCAGTCCAAAGATAGCAGAGTCTATGCATTGACCCAACAGGATGCACATGCCACTCTTGATGTTGTTATGGGTATGATATCTATCCTTGGTAGGCCTGCTAGATTATTGATTGATCATGGTGCAACCCAATCTTTTGTATCCAGTAGTTATATGAAATCTATTAACGCTAGTGCTAGTCCTTTGATGCATGCTATTATTGTTGAGGTTCCTACTGACGATAGAGTTATTATCAAGATAATCTATCGAGGTTGTGTGATTAATATTGTTGATAGAGAATTTGAAGTTGATTTGTTGCCTTTAGATATGACAGATTTTGATTTAATTCTGGGGATGAATTGGTTATCTGTATATCATGCTTGGGTAGATTGTTTTAGGAAAAATGTGGTGTTCAAGATACCCGGATAGGAGGAGTTTAATTTTCAGAGAGAACGTAAGATACTTGCTAATTGTCTTATATTTGCCTTAACTGCTAATAAATGGTTGAAGAAGCGTTGTGAGGGGTATTTGGCATATGTGGTGGATTATAGCAAAGAGAGTAGGAAGTTAGAAGAAATCTTGATAGTAAAAGAATTTTATGATATTTTCCCTGAAAAGTTGACAGGGTTGCCTCCCAATAGGGAGATTAAGTTTTCTATTGAGGTGATTCCAGGATCAGCACCCATATCCATAGCACCTTATAGAATGGCACCAGCTGAATTGAGAGATTTGAAAGTTCACCTTTAGGAGTTGCTAGATAAACAGTTTATCCGACCTAGTATGTCACCCTGGGGAGCCCTTGTGTTGTTTGTCAAGAAGAAGGATGGGACGATGAGGTTGTGTATTGATTATAGACAGTTGAATAAGATCATCATCAAGAATAGATATCCTTTGTCCAGGATAGATGATTTATTCAAGCAGTTACAAGGAACTAGAGTGTTTTCTAAGATAGACTTGAGATCTAGTTATCATCAATTGAGGATAAAGGAGGGGGACATGCCTAAGACTGCTTTTAGGACACGTTATGGCCATAATGAGTTCTTGGTGATGCCATTTAGGTTGACTAATGCTCCTGCAGCATTTATGGACCTTATGAATTGGGTGTTTAAACCATTCTTGGACAGATTCGTGATTGTGTTTATTGATGATATTTTGGTATATTCCAAGAATGAAGAGGAGCATATGCAACATTTGGAGATAGTATTGGAGACTTTGAGGAGAGAGAAATTATATGCGAAATTCTCTAAGTGTGAGTTTTGGTTGAGCGAAATATCCTTCTTAGGGCATGTGGTGTCAAGAGAGGGGATAACAGTTGACCCATAGAAAGTAGAAGCTGTGTTGAATTAGGAAAGACCTATGAGTGTAATGGAAATTAGAAGCTTCTTGGGGTTGGCTAGCTATTATAGGAGATTTATCCAAAAATTTTCTATGATTGTTGGACCTTTAACTAAATTAACCAGGAAGGATGTGAAGTTTAGGTGGTCAGAGGAATGTGAGAGAAGTTTCCAGCTATTGAAAGAGAAACTGACTACTGCCTCGATATTAGTGCTTCCTTTTGGTGATGAAGGATTTGTGGTTTATAGTGATGCGTCACATCAGGGGTTGGGATGTGTGCTGATGCAACATGGTAGAGTTATAGCTTATGCATCTAGGCAACTGAAGAACCATGAGAGAAATTAACTGACCCATGATTTAGAATTGGCTGCCATAGTTTTTGCTTTGAAGATTTGGAGACATCATCTATATGCAGCCAATTGTGAAATTTTTACTGATCATAAAAGTTTGACGCATTTACCAACCCAGAAAGAGTTGAATTTGAGGCAGAGAAGGTGGATGGAGTTGATATGTGATTATAACTGTACGATTCACTATCATCCAGGAAAGGTTAATATAGTAGTTGATGCACTGAGTAGAAAGGCTACATGGAGATTAGCTGCTTGGGGAGTCATAATACTAGCTTGATGATAGAGTTAAGAAGAATGAGGATGCAGTTGAGTGTCAATGATAGAGGAGTATTGATGGCAAATATGGTGATACAATCTCCTATTATTGATCGTTTATTATAGATACAGGATAAAGATGAGGGGATAGAAAATATTAGGCAAGAAGTGTTGAGTGGGAAGTCAACTGAGTTTAGAATTAGAGAAGATGGTATGGTAGTATTGGGGCATAGAGTTTGTGTTTCCAATGATGTGAAGATGAGAAAGGAGATCCTAAGGGAGGCTCATGATTCTGTATATCAAAGAGTAGTGTTTATTTACATGTGCAAATAAAAAAAATTGATTTCTTTCCATGCATGTTTATTTACTACTAAAAAAGTAACATGAAATTAAATGATAAAACCCATATCTATCCACCAAAGAGCAATGTAATTCTTTTACATTAAAAATAAAAAAAAATAAAACATTTTGTGGATTCATGGAGGATTCCTACAATCTCGAGCGCTATCACGTTATCTATTATCCTATATATTTACTATTCTTTTTCATATTTGCTCTTTCATTTTCTATTTAAAATTGCTCAATCACCCTCACCTTTCCATCAATTGATGTATCCCAGTGAAATACCACCTCGCCTTTGCCGCATGAGACATCAATCTCCCAATCCTGAGCGCCATCACCTTATACTCTATAAAACTTGAAAGAGACAAAAGGAGAAGGAAGAGGAGGAGAAGAAGATAATAGCTAATCAGCCATTGAAAGTTTCTGCAATCTGTCGGAAGAGGTATTGATTGAAATTCTATCAAGGCTTCCTATTAAGTCTTTAATGCGGTTCAAGTGTGTCTGCAAATCCTTGTATGCTCTAATCAGTAGCCCTAATTTTATCTTTAAACATCTTAATCATTCATCTAATATGTGGAACCTCGTCCTTCTCAAGCATCGAATCCCCACAACTGAGAAGGATATGTTGTCCCTTTTCTCCAATCAAGTGCTTGATGTGGATGTGAATTTGGAAATGTCTCATCTCTATTTTAGTCGGGCGCCTTCTAAGTTATCATTCAGTGGTCATTGTAATGGCCTTTGCGTATTTGATAATGAGGATGATGGTGTATGTAACCCTAGTATAAGAGAGTTCAGGACTCTACCTAAATCTGGTATTCCTCATCCATCTGATGAGGATATGGATATGTACTTAAATGGCATAGGATTCGGTTATGATTCCAAGACAAATGATTACAAGGTTGTTAAGGTTTTCGAATTATAGTATGAAGAAATTTCTAGGCTTTTGTAACAACCCATCCCAGGTTGGCCACTCCCGAGACAGTGTCGTTACATTTTGAAATCTTAGCACGACATATATATGCAACAATGAAAATAAATAACACCCAAAAGAAACTTTTACATAAATTTCTTAAAACATAGTTCATCTATGAACCTCTTACACTTCTTCTCATCTAGGTATACCATTTTCGGTTCAAACCTCGACAATGCCACAAATCTCCTATCATACTGAGCCACAGTCAACACATTTAACCCAAATAGATAAATCTTTATCTTGTTGGGCTCTAAAGGTCTAAGGAAAGTATTTATCAAGAAAAACCTCCTTAAACCTATTCCAAGTTAAGGGTCTATCAATATCTGTACTTACCTTAGGAAGAATATCCTTCCACCATTTTAAAACTTCTCTTTCTAACTTAAACGAAGCAAAGGCAATCATCTGCCTGTCAGTTACTGGTAAAATGCCAAATAATCTTTCTACATGTTTCTCCCAAAACTCAGGCTTAAAAGAGTTTACAAACGATAAAGCATTCAACTTAACAATCTCTCTACATCTTATGCATAACTCACTTTTCCACTTTTGAACATTTACCATTACTGGTTTTACAACAACCTTAGGCATTACTCTAGCCTGTTCATCAAGTCTGTGCTATAGATTATCAACTCTATCATTTGTTACTTTCATTTTCTCAAAAGCATGTGTAAGAGCTTATCTTAGCTCATCTCTTTCAACTTCATATTCTCTCACACCTTTACCAATATCGATTATATTACTAATATTAATCATACTATCAGCACGTTCCCTTATAGGAATCACAGATTCAGACTCAACCTCAACTTGTCAAAAGTATTGGGGCTTACCACGCCCTCTCTAATCAACAATTCTAACTCTAGCTCTAGTATGTCCACGTGACACCCTCAGATTGTTCATTATAATTTATTTTAATCTTCCACTTTCTTACTTTTTATGCAGTCTACAGAATCATAAAACCTAATGCTCTGATACCAAAATTGTAACGACCCATCCCGGGTTGGCCACTCCTGAGACGGTGTCGTCACATTTTGAAATCTCAGCATGACATATATATGCAACAATGAAAATAAATAGCACCCAAAAGAATTTGTTACATAAATCATCAACTCTCAACAGGGGAGTTACATCCATCTGATTCTTTAAACATTCTATACAACCTAAAATGCATGAATATTTACAAATAAATATATTTTTCTTTTCTCATTAGTCTGAGGATGTTGACACGTACGTGACTTACAGAAAACGATTTCTTCTGAACTTCAACTCACAAAATTATTTGTCAAGCCTGCCATCTGAAATCATTGTACAATGAGGGGTGAGCTTCACAAGCTCAATTAATTAAACTTACTAGAAGTACTCATTTTCATAAACAGTATTTTGATATTTAAATCAATTTGTATCTCATACACTTGATACTAGCACTCTACTATCACTACACATGTTATCATATCCATTCTCTATCAATCTTTTCCTCTTATTTATTGGTTCACCTCAAGACCATCAATTATCTCATAATTACCTCGTAATGAGGTTCACATCATAAAATCTACCATTTAGATGGTTCTTATCACAATAACTGTCTCTCTGTGAGACTCATCCCCATCTATAAATAAATTCACAATAACACACCACACATCAGCATTTCAATAATGCAAGCAATAATTAAAACAGATGCAATGCATGAATGATTATGATGGGAATGTCTTCACACCTGTCGACAGATTGTTATTATCTTAGATCGGCCCCCTCCCAACTCTTTTCTTTCTCATTTAAACTGCCTGCCTTCCTGGTTCTTTTCTTTATAGCTTGTCCCAGCTGCCACGGAATTCATTTCCAGCATATACCAGTTGGCACGGCTTTTCAATTAGACCAGCTGCCTTTTCAGTTCTTTCATTTTCATTAGACCGGCTGCCTTCCCCTGTTTTTTTCTTTCTCATTTAATGCATATGCATATGAGCAATGATATGAAGTATGCATATAAACAATAATATAAAAATCACATAAATTCCAAACACTTAAATTGACTATCTTGATTATTCTCAAATTTATATAACAAAAATTCTACTAAATTCCTCTCATCCCAAATCACATCAAATCATCCATTAAAGCTTGCCAAGATCCACTAAATTTCATCCCAAATCACATCAAATCATCCATAAAAGTTTGTCAATATCAACTAAAATTCATCTCCTCAAAATTCATATCAAAATATCAACCATAGCTCATCAAGAATTTATTTATCACCATTATTATTAAATCAACTTATTTTTCTAATAATATTTCTTCTCACATAATAATTTTTCTCTATGTCCAATATTCATATCATATTTATTAACCAAATCTTTATCTCTCAGCGAAACATAAGCTAATAATTTATTTTGATATTATTTCTAGATATTTGATTTTTATTTAAATTACTTAAAGTAAATCCAACTCACCACGTAGCACTTAAAGCTACACGTGGATCATCTCCTTGTATTTCCTCTTTTTCTCAGAAATTTCCCCCTGTTGTAAATCGTCAACACTTGACATTGTATTTATATTAAATTTATAATTTATTCTTCAATTCGTTATAAACCACACACTTTGAAAATTCCAATTTTGAATTTAGTGAAACTTCATAAATGTCAGAAATTCAAAATAAACATTACATTATTAACTTAGGTTTTTCTGATAGCTTTTCGTGATTCTCTATGAAATTCCACAGAAAATCTCTTCAAAATTTTGCTCTTTCAGCATTTTTTTGATTCCCCAAGTGTTTTGACAAAACAAGAAATTGAAAGGAACTATGTGAAATCGTAGGTGTATATATAAGTGAGATTGTAAAAATCTCTGGCAACCCCCCTCACAAAGCCTCCACGTTTCTGAGACGTAGAAGGCATGCAAAATTTTGTTTGAAACTTTGCCTCCCTTGGCAGTAGGTGGCTGCCACATTTACATTTTTTCTTAGAACCACTCATTCTTTTTCTAAGCTGCCACGAAATTTTGTGGCTTTAACTTTTTTTTAAACTTTTTTTTTCTCTTCCTTTTTTTTTTCTTCTAGGACATCTCAGGACATCTCTAAATTTTCATGTTTAAAAATGTCTATACATTATTTTAACTTTATGTCATATTTATTAAAGCACTTCTTTACCCTTACTTTATAAATATGGGTATTACAGCTTCCTTCTAGGGTTGAAGTCTACACTTTAAGTACAGATTCATGGAAAGAAGTCAAACCCAATTTTGAACTTGGTACTATTTTTTATTCTCAATCTTTTGAGATGTAATTTAATGGATCTTATTATTGGTTGATAATGGATTCGGAAAAGGTCATCTTGTCCTTTGACATGAGCAACGAGACCTTCCGACTAATACCCATGCCAAAGGGTTTTGACACTTTGAACTATAAAAATATAAGTAGCCTTGTAGTTTTAAATTCATCTCTTGTTCTTATTCGTTATCCTCTAAGTTCATCAATTGAGACATTCTTTGATATATGGCAGCTGATGGATGACAAAAGTAATGTTAAGGAGGAATCTTAAACTAAACTAATGACTATGGGACCTTTTATAAACATCCAGGCGCCATTAGTGTTTTAGAAGGATATTGAGTTACTACTTGAAACTAGCAGTGGGCTGGTGGTATCATTCAATCTCAGCACCCAACAAACGAAAGCTCTTTCGATTCATGGGGTACCCTTATTATCTTCAGCTATTCTATAAAAGAAGAGCCTAATTTCAGTTAAGGGAGGGATTAAGCTTCGAAAAGTGAAGTCAATTGAGTCACATGGACTCAAATTTGTGTTGAGGTCATAGGTATAAAAAAACAGACTTTGTGTTGAATTCATGTTTCTTGTTATTTTAATAGGAGTATTAAATGTATTGTTGTTGATCTTTTATTTATCTAGAGGCACCTTTCTTTTATTCAGGATATGTTATTACTTTATTTAATGATTGTATAACTGAGGGCTAGATTGTATATTGTGAAATAATTTCTTTGCGTCTAAGACATGACTGTTACAGTTTTCATTACATATTTTGTCATAAGACCTTTCAATTTTTGGTTTGATAGGATCATAACTACTTTGGATTCCCTAATTTATGGACTCCAAAGGATGGTTGATGTTTATTTCTTTCTTGAGATTGCACGTTGTAGTGCAACCTTAATGGTAATTTGGGAGCAAGTTCGAAATAATATTTGATATTTGACTTACAAGTCACAAAGCTTATTCTCTACTCTAGGAAGGATCATTTCATATGTTTATTACTTTTGGAAGATGTGTTAGCTTTATTATATTTATAGCATTATATTTTTCCTTTGGTCTACTTTGACAATCTAATTGTTCTTTGTTACTTCTATTATTGTGTGTTTTTTCCTTCATCCTTGGGTCAGTTTTTGTGTTGGTTCATTTGATGAGAATAATTAAATTTTTGAAATGAATGCTCCAAGACATGAAATTAATTACTAGTCTTCTCTGTGTTGCAATTCTACAACCAATACTCTCTTTGCTTCTATAAGTAATAAACATAAGTTCATTGTACCTTTCTTCTTATTAATATATGCTATGTTACTTTATTTGATTGGATTACAATATTTAGAAAAGAGGGAGATAATTCGATTAACAAGGTTAAAACTTCTAAAAGGTATAATTTGGCCAACAGGACTCCGTTTTGAGAATTGATTCATATAGTTTTGATGTAACTTTTTGAAACCTACTTCGTGAAAAATTTTGAAAGTAATTGACCATCATTATTATTTTAGTGAAAATGCATAAAAAAATGTGAGCTATAAGCTTTGAGAATGGTAAGTTTCTTTCAAAATTTGATTTTTCTTGACTATCCAATTTTTTACTTGGACCAAAGCGTATTTCACTTAGATCATGTCAAATTCCACTTTCGAGGTCATTAGCCATAAAAAAAAGGATAAAAGTGGATTACAATATTTAGGAAGGAGGGAGTTAATTTTATTAACACACACAAAACTTCTAGAGGGTATAATTTGGCCAACAGGACTCCGTTTTGAAAAATGATTCATATTGTTTTGATGTAACTTTTTGAAACCTACTTCATGGAAAATTTTCAAAGGAATTGACCATCATAATTATTTTAGTGAAAATGCATAAAAAAAATGTGAGTTATAACTTTTGAAAATGGTCAGTTTCTTCCAAAATTTGATTTTTCTTGACTATCCAATTTTTTACTTTGACCAAAGCGTATTTCACTTAGATCAGTTCAAATTTCCTCGTACATCTCTTTTTCAATGGCTTCTCTCTTTTAAAATCTTGATTTTCAAGTTTGTGATCTACTTTCTCTCTCCTCCAAACACCATAAATTCCGGCCACCAAGGACATTTTCTTGCAACCTATCTCTCTCTGTGAGACCAATTCATCTATAAATAGTTTCATAATAACACACCACACATCAACATTTCAATGATGCAAGCAACAATTAAAGTAGATGCAATGCATGATTTATTATTATGGGAATGTCTTCCCACATGTCGACATATTTTTATTATCTTAGACCGACCCCCTCCCGATTCGTTTCTTTCTCATTTAGACCGGCTGCCTTCCCGGTTCTTTTCTTTACAGCTTGTCCTGGCTGCCACAGAATTTATTTCCAGCATATACCAGTTATCACGGTGTCCCTTTTATTTCCAAGACATACTGGCTGTCATGGTTTTTCAATTAGACCGGCTGCCTTCCTGGTTCTTTTCGTTTTATTTAATGCATATGCATATGAACAATGTTATAAAATATGCATCTAAACAATAACATAAAAAAACAAACATGAATTCAAATATTTAATTTTTGCTATCTTGATTTTTCTCAAATTATGTAAAAAAAAATTCCACTAAATTCCTCTCATCCCAAATCACATCAAATCATCCATCAAAGCTTGTCAAGATCTACTAAATTTCATCTCCTACAAATTCGTATCAAAACATCAACCATAGCTCATCAAGAATTTATTTATCACCATTATTATTAAATCAACTCATTATTCTAATAATATTTCTTCTCACATAATAATTCTCTACGTGTCCAATATTCATATCATATCTATCAACCAAATCTGTATCTATCACCAAAATGTAAGTTAATAATTTAATTTAATATTATCACTAGATTTTTCATTTTTATTTAGATTACTTAAAGTAAATCCAACTCACCACGTAGCACTTAAATCTACCCATGGATCACTTCCTTGCCTTTCCTGTTTCTCTCAGAAATTCTTCTGGTTGTAGATCGTCAACACGTGACATCATATATATATATATATATTAAATTTATAATGTATTCTTCAATTCATTATAAACCACACCCTTTGAAAATTCTCACTTTGAATCTGGGGAAATTTCATAAACGCTAAAAACTCAAAAATAAACACTACATTATTGCCTTCCATTTTTCTGATAGCTTCTCGTGATTCTCTATGAAATTCCGTAGTAACCTCTTCAAAATTTTCCCATTTCGACATTTCTTTGGGTCCCCAAGTGTTTAAGGAAATATAGTAGTTTGAAGGAACTAACCAAATTTGTAATTATAAATTTATGTTTACTTAATAATTTATATTTATATACACAAACTTTTCATTTGTAACTGCAGCCCCCCTCCCAAAATGACTTCCACGTTAATGCAGTGCTAGAGGCTTGCATGGTTTAATTTTTACACTTGGCAGCCGGTGCTGCCACCTGCTAAAATGTGTCCATTTTTAAAAAAAAAATATTTATTAATATTATTTTCTTTCTTTCTTCTTCTAATCCTAGGATTTTTTTTTATTTGTTTTCCCTTTTCTTTGTAATTACACCTCCACACGTCCAATTTTTTTTTTCAAAATAATTATTTAATTCAATACTAATTCCTTCGTGTGAATATATTATTTTAATTTCATGTCATATTTATTAAATTACTTCTTTACCCTTACTTTACGATTACGGGTATTACAAATCTACCCACCTTATAAAAATTTCGTCCTCGAAATTTCCTTACCTAACTCCAGAAACAGAAGTGAATAATACTTCTTCATAACTATCTCACACTTTCACATAATTTTTTCAACATCCTTGTTCCACCACAGATCTTAAACTAATGAAATTATTTTTATTATACAAGACTTGTTCTTTTTGTCTAAAATTCTCACTGGTACTTGTATATAAGCCTAAATTTTCTCAATTTTTACGGCTTGGCTCGAAATATTATAAAATTTATCAAGTAATTGCTTTCACAAACGTGAAACGTGAAATAAGTTATGTCACTGCTTCAACTTTGGAGGCAAATCCAGGCTATTCATAACTAGCCCAACTTTCTTAGTAACCTCATAAGATTCCACATACTCCAGATTCAAATTTTATTTCTTTTTTATCCTCAACACACCTTTTCATGGAGATATTTTTAATTACATCCAATCACTTACTTGAAATTCAAGAGGTCTTCTCTTAGTATCAGTGTAGCTGTTCTGTATACTCTGTGTTGTTTTACGGTTCTTTCTAACCAATTTGATCATCTCAATTGTTAACTCGAATAATGGATGGACCAGATATATTTCTCTCTCCTATTTCTTCCCATCATATAGGAGTTTGACACCTCCTACCATACAATGTTTCAATTGGTTCCATCCACATACTAGTTTGATACTGATTATTATAAACAACTTCAGTCGTTCGCATGTAAGCATCCCCACTTACTGAGAACTCATCACATTTGCCCTTAACATATCTTCTAGTTCTCTAAAAATTATTTCTTTAATCCTGACCACCAAAAATTTCGTCCCCATCCTCTATACATCTTATTGTTACTTGGTTGCATCGAATCTACACCATCATGTACTTTTCTCAATATCTTCTTTCTCAACTCCGCAACATTGGGAACATAATTTCTATATTCCAATACCAGAATACCTTCGTTTCAAATCTTGGAAATCACCTTGACAAGATGCCCAGGTGGTGATCTTCCAAACATCCAAGTCTAGAATGACTTGTAATAAAATGAAACAACAAACGAAAGTAAGAAAGAAAAGAAGACAAGCGATTTGTTATCGAGGTTCGATAATATCCTATGTCCCCGTGAGTTCCTCTGAACTCTCTGCACTAAATCAATGGGTCTTTTACAATCACAGCAACCCCTCTCCAAGAAGCTCAAGTTCTTGAAGAAACTAAGAAGAGAAGAAAGAAGATGATAAGAACTTATTACAATGCTCTCTATCAAATCTATGCTACTCTCTCTTTACAACCAGTCTCTCTACAATGAGTCCCTCTTGTGTTTTATGTCTTTGCACTCTCACACAATTATCTCTTGTATCTCTTGATCACTTGTATGTCACAACTTGTAATCACTTAATTGATTATATGTTATATAGAATGAAGCTAGGTGACCCTTTATATAGTGCACCAACTTCTTGACCAATCTTGAGAGTCATTCTCCACCCTTTGATCTTGATGACCAATCAACCATGGTCTTTCATCAATCCTAAGTGATGTTGTGTATTTTGGACTTGCACCCATGCACTTAACAAAATACTGAATCAAGTTAATCATGTGTGCATCCGTGTGCCTAGCGCCTAGGCCTCCAACAGGGCGCGCTGCGGCCTTGGGCAAAACACCTTTTCACCACTTTTTGGGCTCTGCAGCCTTGGTCTTCCTCCATCATCCTCACTTGCTAGGTGCCACAGCCTGGGAGGAGTAGGGTTGTGGTGCACACTGATACTGGACCCTTCAAAACTGTGCGCACTTCTTTGTCTTGCTGAAAGGAGAGGTGTGCACACACCCAAAGTGAGGCGCACACTTGTGTGCACTCCTTTAACATGCTGAAATTCATTCTTCCATCTCTTGTTTAAACCTTAACCATGTTTAAACCATGTTTAAACCTTATACAAATACCAACATCAAATTTTGAACTCAAAATGCTTTCTAGTAAGCACTCAATGCTTAATCTTTTCTATCTCTTCATCTCTATCTTGCATCTCTAAACCATTTTACTATGGATGACCGTACAACCATATTCGTCAACCATGATCCTCTATTACTGATATTCAACTTCATTCTTATCTCTTTTAAATCTATCATTAATTTCACATTAGGACTCCCAATGGCAATTAAACTTCTTGTATACTCAATGCATCAGCTATCACCTTCGCATTTTCTAGATGATAGTGAATTGTACAATCATAGTTACTAATCAACTCCATCTACCATCTTTGCCTCAAATTCAACTCTCTCTAGGTAGGTAAGTATGTCAGACTCTTATAACCCATGAATATCTCACAAGTGGCTCCATACAGATGATGTTTCCAATCTTTAAAGTAATCACGACGGCAGCCAACTCTAAACTATAGGTAGAGTAATTTCTCTCATGATTTCTCAATTACCTAGAAGCATGGCCACAGCTTTTCTATGTTACACATATCCCAATCATTGATGCAACGCATCACTATACCCCACCAATCCTTCCTCACCAGAAGGAACACCAATACTGGAGCTGTAATCAATTTCTCCTTTAGTAATTGAAAAATTTTCTCACACTTCCCTTACCAGACAAATCTCACATCTTTCTTGGTCAGTCTATTCAACAGTATTACAATAATAGAAATTTTTTCTTGAAAAAATCTTCTATAATAACCAGCTAACCTCAAGAAGATTCTAATCTCAGTTGGTCTCTCCCAACTTAATATTGTCTCCACCTTTTGTGGATCAATTGTTATGCCATTTCTCGATATTACATGCTCCAAGAAAGTTATTTCATTCTGCAAACACTCACACTTAGAGAACTTTGCATATAATTTCTCTTTCCTTAGAATTTCCAACACAATTTCTAAATATTTTACATGCTCTTCCTTAGTCTTAGAATACATCAAGAGGTCATCAATGAACACAACCACAAAATTATCAAGAGATAGTTTAAACATTTTATTCATTAAGTTCATGAATGTTTTCTGGAACATTAGTCAATCCAAATGACATCGCAAGAAGCTTAGGACCATAACGTGTCCTAAAAGCAGTCTTAGGCACGTCTTCCTTCTTTATCCTCAATTGGTGATAACATGATCTCAGGTTTATCTTAGAAAGCACTCTCACTCCTTGTAACTGCTCAAACAATTCATTTATCCTGGGAAAAAGATATTTGTTCTTATTCAACTATCTGTAGTCAATACACACTCTTATCGTTCCATCTTCCTTCTTCACGAATAACACAAGGGCTCCCCCAAATATATTAGGTCCGATAAATTGTTTATCCAAAAATTCTTAAAATGGTATGTTCAACTCTTTCAATTCAGCTGACATCATTCTGTAGGGTGCTATTAAATATATGTGATGATCTTGGTATCACATCAATAGAGAATTTAATCTCCCTACTTGGAGGCAACCTAGACAACTCATCAAGAATTATATTAGAATAATCTTTCACCACTAAGATTTATTCTAACTTCCTATTTTCCTTTTTAGACTCCATTATATATGCCCTATACTCTTTAAAACCCTTCTTCAACCATCTCCTAGTGATCATAGCAAAATAATCTAGTTCGAGAGTATTTTATGTTCTCCCTGAAAGTTACACTCCTCATGTCTATATGTTGAACACTACCTTCTTTCTGGAATAATCAACCCAATCGTAATACGTCAACAATCAATTCTTTCCCAAAATTGAATGAAGATCTATCATATTCAAAGGTAATTAATCAGCTTCAGATTTTTCTATCACTGATATGAATCACATAACCCTTGTAAGCATTTATGATTATCACTTTATCTCTAGTGGGAACTTCAACAAAAAATATTTTGCATCCAATGACTAATACATACTTCAATAAACTTCATATGAATACTGGATGCAAAAGAATGGGTTGCACCAAGATAAACCAACATTGATATGTCCACCTTCTCTATATACCAAGCACTTCAATTTTTTTGACAATTCTAGGATAAATATCTTATCTGAATATATCTATAACAAACTTCTGTGTTGGTATTTGTCTAAGGTTTAAACATGGTTCAAAGATGGTAAAAGTCTAAACAAAGGTTAGAAGATTAAATTTCAGCATGTTAAAGGAGTGCACACATGTGTGTGCATCACTTTGGGTGTGTGTGCACACCCCTATTAAGCAAGGCAAAGGAGTGCGCATAGCTATGCGAAGGGCATCATCAGTGATCCACTAAATTTCATCAAATCATCCATCAAAGCTTGTCAAGATCCACTAAATTTCATCTCCTCAAAATTCGTATCAAAACATCAACCGTAACTCATCAAGAATTTATTTATCACCATTATTATTAAATCAACTCATTATTCTAATAATATTTTTTCTCACATAATAATTCTCTACGTGTCCAATATTCATTTCATATCTATCAACCAAATCTGTATCTATCACCAAAACATAAGCTAATAATTTAATTTAATATTATCACTAGATTTTTCATTTTTTATTTAGATTACTTAAAGTAAATCCAACTCACCACGTAGCACTTAAAGCTACCCGTGGATCACCTTCTTTTCCTTTCATGTTCCCCTAAAAAATTCTCCCAGTTGTAGATCGTCAACACTTGACATCATATTTATATTAAATTTATAATTTATTCTTCAATTCGTTATAAACCACACCCTTTGAAAATTTCCACTTTGAATCCGAGGAAATTTCATAAATGATAAAAACTCAAAAATAAACACTAAATTATCACCTTTCATTTTTCTGATAGTTTCTTGTGATTCTCTATGAAATTTTGCAGTAACTTCTTCAAAATTTTCTCATTTTAACCTTTCTTTGGGTCCCCAAGTGTTTAAGGAAATAGAGTAGTTTGAAGGAACTAACCAAATTTATAATTATAAATTTATGTTTACTTAATAATATATATATATATATATATATATATACACACAAAAACTTTTCATTTATAACTACAACCACCCTCCCAAAATGACTTACACATTAATGCAGTGCTGGAAGCTTGCATTGTTTAATTTTTACACTTGGCAGCAGGTGTCCATCTTTTTTTAAAAACTTTTATTATTATTATTATTATTTTCTTTCCTCTTCCTTCTGGGATGTTCACATCCCAAAATTTTTTTTTAATTACACCTCCACGCGTCCAATTTATTTTTTCAAAATAATTATTTTATTCAATACTAATTCTTTTGCGTGAATATATTATTTTAATTTCATGTCATATTTATTAAATTACTTCTTTACCCTTACTTTACGATTATAGGTGTTACAGATTCATTACTATAAAGTGATTTTCTAATATACTTACATGAGAGAGGAAATGTTTGACATTCTATACTAAGATGTGTATGTATGACCTAACAGCAATTCCTTGCCGTTATTGTTATCATATCTTACCTTATGTATGATTGGTTTTACTTGGATTCCGGTTAGAAACTACCGTATATGGAGCTTAATTGTACACTTGCCAACAACTTAACCACTCAAAAATTTTAGTTTATCTTCACATTTGAAATACATAATATCATTGTTAATGCTATTTGCAATTTCAAATGATTCGATGGATTTCGACAACTCTCTGATCACAGTTAGCATATAATCTACTCACAAATTCAAGTTTGGTAGTTTCTTCCCTTATTAATCAAATTTTTACATATTTATGCATTCTTTTAAATATATGTTTATTGGATCCAAGAATTTGATATACACGAGGATTTTGGGATTTTGTTGTAATACAAGTTGTGATGGATTTAATTCTAGTCTCAAGAATTAATATTTTTCTTTAAGGACAAATTTTTTTAAGATTTTAATCAAGATATTAGTATGTGTGAGAAATTTTGAGATTTTCATCAAAAGTTAGTTTAAACCTTGTATAATTAGAAAAAGTTAGATTTTCCATCATAGATAATTTAGGAATTTTTTTCTTTTAGAAAAAAATTAGATCTAATTTTTTATTTAAAGGAACAACATATATGCATTACACTGATATTGATTTTTTTCTTTGAGCTCTGAAGAACAGTAGGACTTACTATTAATTAAAAGAGAAGGTGAAAAGGGAGTAGATTGTTAGCTTATTCGAGAAAGAAGGCCGATAGGTACAAATGCTAATGTGATTTCTAGAGAGGGAGAGTAATTTATAAATGGATCGAATGACAGCAGCATGAATACGCACTTAAGTCTGTCGGCGTTAACATACCTTCCCAATTTCCAATCAATAATCCCCTCTTTAGTTGCTTTTGTGATCTTCTTTATGTTGTCTTTTGGGTCTAATTGCCTGACTCTTTCGGTTTACCTAATTTTGTTCTACTATTATATTGCTATTAATGTAGTTCATATGAAATTGTTGGTTGTTGTTGTTTTTTTTTTTTTTTTTTTTTTTTTTTTTGTATTTATAAAACAGGTAACGACATGCACCAAAATTTGTACTCTTTGTGGACCTTCTTTGTGACTATCAAATACGGGCCATCCGATTATCATTTGCTTGATATTGATAGGTGACATGAATTAGTATTCAACTGAATATTTAGGATTTAGGAGTAGGTAATATACACACACAAACACACATGAAATAAATATTTCAATCTAAACTAATTTATCAAAATATGAATATAGTCCATCAAATATACACACATACAAAATAAATATTTCAAGCCAAACTAACTTTATAAATATAAATGTAGTCCATCAATTCTTAAAGAAAATATATTTTAAATATATATAAAATATAATTATATAACGATCAGGTTACCTGTTTGGGTTGGGTTGAAATTTTTTAACCCGTGACTCAACCTAACCCACCAGGTTCAAAAATTTCTCAACTCAAACCCAACCCAACTTTTAAAAACCCCAACCGAACCCAACCTATTACACTGATTTGGATTGGTTCTGCGGATCCACCTGTTTGCATGTTCACCTCTAACGGATGGTGAATTTTGAAGTCTTCTGCGGTAGAGGTGGGACACAAGGTTTTTTTGAGCAAAAGGCAGGAGGCCACTATTGCACAAGTAAAAATAACTCAAAATTACTATTGTTAGAGCATTTCAGTAGAAAAAGAAGACAGAACATAAACAAAAACACTTTTGTTGCCATTGAAGTATGATATTATTTCATTCAAAAACTAAGTTTAAGTTTTGATAAATATATATATGAAAAGACAAACGAAGGAAATTAAATTGTAAAATACCAAAAATTGATTTCTTTCCATGCATATATGCTTATTTACTATTAAAAAATAACATTTGAAATTAAATTGTAAAGTCCATATCTACCACTAAAAATAAACATGTGCGAGTATTTGATCTTTTATATGTGCAAATCAAACATATCAATCTCATACTGAAGTTAATGATATTCCCTCTAATCATTTTCCCTCGGGCCATGTTTGGTAACCCAATTCTAGTGTAAATTTAAACCAACCTTACTTAAAGTTGGGTTATCAAACATTGATTCAATGCACATCCTCACTGTAAATTTTCATTCCGTGAACTAATAAGTTAATTTTTTTTTAAGTGATCCTATGGACATAAATATAGATTTCTTTCTAAGTAAATAAATCAAAAATAGATTTCTTTCCATGCATGTTTATTTACTACTAAAAAATAAAATGCATATTTATCTATACACCAAAAAGTAAATATGTGTAAGTCTTTGACATTAAAAATAGAAAACAACTTTTTTTGGATTGAACAAAGATAATACACGGATTGACCAATCAAGTTATCTATTATACTATATAATAAAAGAAATTAAATTATAAAATACATACCTACCCACTAAAAAATAAACAAATGCGAGTCTTTGATCTTTTACATGTGCAAATCAAACACATCAATTGAAGTCAATAACATTCTTTTTTTCTTTATAGAAGCCAATAACGTTCTCCCAAGTTATATTCCCCACAATGCACATTCCCACCATAAAGTGTTTTTCCTTGAACCAATAAGTTTTTAAAAAATTAAGTGATCCTATGAATACAAACATAGATTTTTTTCTAAATAAGAAAATCAAAAAATTGATTTCTTTCCATGCATGATTTTTTACTACTAAAAAATAGCATGCATGTTTATTTATCCACCAAAAAGTAAATATTCATAAGTCTTTGACATTAAAAATGAAAATTATTTTTTTTGTGGACTGACCAAAGATAATACATGGATTCTGCGAAGATTCTTACTTGAGCGCGATCACCTTATCTATTATACTATATAACAAATGAAATTAAATTGTAAAATCCATACCTACCCACTAAAAAATAAACATATGCGAGTCTTTGATTTTTTACATGTGCAAATCAAAGAGTAGTGTTTATTTACATGTGCAAATAAAAAAATTGATTTCTTTCCATGCATGTTTATTTACTACTAAAAAAAGTAATTAAATGATAAAACCCATATCTATCCACCAAAAAACAGTGTAATTCTTTGATATTAAAAATGAAAAAATAAAACATTTTGTGGATTCACGGAGGATTCCTACAATCCTGAGCGCTATCACGTTATCTATTATCCTATATATTTATTATTCTTTTTCCAATTTTGCTCTTTGATTCTCTATTTAAAATTGCTCAATCATCCTCACCTTTCCATCAATTGATGTATCCTAGTGAAATACCACCTCGCCTTTGCCACATAAGACATCAATCTCCCAATCCTGAGCGCCATCACCTTATACTCTATAAAACCAAAAAGAGACAAAAGAAGAAGGAGGAGGAGGAGAAGAAGATACGAGCTTATCAGCTATGGAAAGTTTCATCAATCTGCTAGAAGATGTATTGATTGAAATTCTATTATGGCTTCCGGTTGAATGTTTAATGTGGTTCAAGTGTGTCTGCAAGTCCTGGTACGCTCTAATCAGTAGCCTTAATTTTATCTCAAACATCTTAATCATTCATCTAATATGTGGAACCTCGTCCTTCTCAAGCGTTGAATCCCCACAACTGAGAGGCATATGTTGTCCTTTTTTCTCTAATCAAGTGCTTGATGTGGATGTGAATTTGGAAATGCCTCATCTCTATTTTAGTCAGGCGCCTTCTAAGTTATCATTCAGTGGTCATTGTAATGGCCTTTGCGTATTTGATAATGAGGATAATGGTGTTTTATGTAGCCCTAGTATAAGAGAGTTCAGGACTCTAACTAAATCTTGTATTCCCCATCCATTTGATGAGGATATGGATATGTACTTAAATAGCATAGAAATCGGTTATGATTCCAAGACAAATGATTACAAGACTATTAGAGTTTTCGAATTATGGTATGAAGAAATTTCTAGGCTTCCTTCTAGGGTTGAAGTCTACACTTTAAGTACAGATTCATGAAGAGAAGTCAAACCCAATTTTGAACTTGGTACTATTTTCTATGCTCAATCTTCTGAGATGTACTTTAACAGATCTTATTATTGGTTGAAGATAGATTCGAAAAAATACTTCAGCCTCTTCTTTGACATGAGCAACGAGACCTTCCGACTGATACCCATGCCAAAGGGTTTTGACACTTTGAGCCGTGAAAATATCAGTAGCCTTGTAGTTTTAAATTCATCTCTTGTTCTTATTCGTTAACCTCTAAGTTCATCAGTTGAGACATTCTTTGATATATGGCAGCTGATGGATAACAAAAGTAATGTTAAGGAGGAATCTTGGACTAAACTGATGACTATTGGACCTTTTATAAACATTTAGGTGCCAATAGTGTTTTTGAAGGATATTGAGTTACTACTTGAAACTAGCAATGGGCAGGTGGTATCATTCAATCTCAGCACCCAACAAATGAAAGCTCTTCCGATTCATGGGGTACCCTTATTGTCTTATGCTATTGTATACAAGAAGAGCCTAATTTCAGTTAAGGGAGGGATTAAGCTTTGAAAAGTGAAGTCAACTGAGTCACATGGACTCAAATTTGTGTTGAGGTCATAGGTATAAAAAAATAGATTTTGTGTTCAATTCATGTTTCTTGTTCTTTTAATAGGAGTATTAAATGTATTGTTGTCGGTCTTATAAAAAATGTATTGTTTTCGATCTCTTATTTATCTAGAGGTACCTTTCTTTTATTCAGTATATGTTATTACTTTATTTAATGATTGTATAACTGAGGGCTAGATTGCATATTGTGAAATAATTTCTTTGCTTCTAAGACATGACTGTTGCAGTTTTCATTATATATTTTTTCATAAGCCCTTTCAATTTTTGGTTTGAAAGGAACATAACTACTTTAGATTCCCTAATTGATCGACTCTAAAGGATGGTTGATATTTATTTCTTTCTTGAGATTGAACCTCGTAGTGCAGCCTTAATGGTAATTTGGGAGCAAGATAGAAATAATATTTGACATTTGACTTACTAGTCACAAAACTTATTCTCGACTCTAGGAAGGATCATTTTGGATGTTTATCACTTTTGGAAGACGTGTTAGCTTTATTATATTTATAGCGATATATTTTTCCTTTGGTCTGTTTTGACAATCTAATTGTTATTTGTTACTTCTATTCTTATGTGTTTTTTCCTTCATCCTTGGGTCAGTTTTTGTGTTGGTTCATTTGATGAGAATGGTTAGATTTTTTAAATGAATGCTCTAAGACATGAAATTAATTACTAGTCTTCTCTATGTTGTAATTCTAGAACCATTATTCTCTTTGCTTCTATAAGTAACAAACATAAGTTCATTGTACATTTCCTTTTATTAATATATACTAAGTTACTGTAACGACCCATCCCGGGTTGGCCACCCCCGAAACGGTGTCATCACATTTTGAAAATCTTACACGACACATATATGCAACAATAAAAAATAATACTAACATAAATTTCTTTTATATCACTCTGATATTAATTTAAACATAATATACAGCGCAAAATGCATGAATATTTATAATTAAAATTTTATTATTTCATTTTCTCATTTGTCTGAGGATATTGACACGTACATGGCTTACAAAAAATGTTTTCGTCTGACTTTCAACCCTCCAGACTACTTGTCTTGACTGCTACTTGAAAACATTGTACAATGAGGGGTGAACTTCACAAGCTCAATGAATTTAATTTACTAAAAGTATTCTATCTACATAATTAACCCATTTATATTTAAATAATATTTAAATATTTATCTCTTATACAACTGGATAATAACATATAATGGAAAGTTTCATCAATCTGCCGGAAGATGTATTGATTGAAATTCTATCATGGCTTCCTGTTGAATCTTTAATGTGGTTCAAGTGTGTCTGCAAGTCCTGGTACGCTCTAATCAATAGCCTTAATTTTATCTCAAACATCTTAATCATTCATCTAATATGTGGAACCTCGTCCTTCTCAAGCGTTGAATCCCCACAACTGAGAGGCATATGTTGTCCCTTTTTCTCTAATCAAGTGCTTGATGTGGATGTGAATTTGGAAATGCCTCATCTCTATTTTAGTCAGGCGCCTTCTAAGTTATCATTCAGTGGTCATTGTAATGGCCTTTGCGTATTTGATAATGAGGATGATGGTGTTTTATGTAGCCCTAGTATAAGAGAGTTCAGGACTCCAACTAAATCTTGTATTCCCCATCCATCTGATGAGGATATGGATATGTACTTAAATGGCATAAGATTCGGTTATGATTCCAAGACAAATGATTACAAGACTATTAGGGTTTTCGAATTATGGTATGAAGAAACTTCTAGGCTTCCTTATAGGGTTGAACTCTACACTTTAAGTACAGATTCATGGAGAGAAGTCAAACCCAATTTTGAACTTGGTACTATTTTCTATGCTCAATCTTCTGAGATGTACTTTAAGTGAGCACACCCAGCAATTCTCCTCTAGAGGTAGACAAGGAGTCAAGAGCAAAGGTATGTGATAAGTGCTTAAATATTCATATTTGAGCCCCTTAATTTACAATTGTTAAGCTATTTGTTTACATATTTTAGTATATTCTTCTTCATTTTTGTGTTTTCTGTGTTTTTTAGAGGTTCTTGAAGAAAAGGTAGCATTTTGGAACTCTACGAAAGAAATTTGGAAGACCTGGAAGCAACCAAGGGCAATCGAGCGCAAGGTGTCTATGATCGAGCGCACAAGCACTCGGGCACACACATAGAAGGCTCGAGCGCAACCCTGCGCTCGAGCGCAAAATCATGGGATCGAGTGCACACGTACAGTAAAGCAGCAGAGCCAGTTTTGGAAAGATTGATTCGGGTCTTGTTTTGGAAATTAGGGTTTCGAGGTGTCCTTAGAACCCTATAAATAGGCCTATAAAACATTGAAATAATACGTTTTTTTTTTATCTTCCTTCAGTTGTAAGCTTTGGAGAGGAATTGACGACTCTTCTCTACAATACTAGAGTTTATTCTTTTCTAGTTAGTTTATGTTATGATGATGTTTAGCAGAATCAGCATGTGTAACTAACTTCTTAATAGGGCTAGATTGAAACCCTAATTATGCTTTTCCATATATGAGTATTGTTGCCCTTACAAATAGCCATGTTATGATGCTTTAATTGATTAATGCTTGTTTTATCGAATTCCTCATATGTGTTTGTCTGATCAACGTATGTATGTGGTATGGATTAGTTAGTTAGATCAATTTGGATGACCGTGTCCTAGGTCTGACAATAATAACAAAAGAAATCCACACCGGGTTCTTGGGTTAATCAACATGGGAAACCGGGAGTATACAACATGCCCTAGGTCTCGTGTGGTTGTTGATTTCCATAAATCTTATGCTCTCTTAAGGAACAACTCAGTATACACCATGTTGAATCCCTTAAGAGAGAAAAGAGTTAGAGTATACATCATGCCTAACTCGTTGCTTGGGGAGATCAATAACTTAAGGAGCGGACCAAGCCCTTAGGTTGACAACCATTAGGTATTCATGGTAGAGCTAGAGCATTGGCATATTACTTATTGGGAAAGTACGATTAGTGGTGGATATCAAAGCCCTATGTTCTTATCATTATCGATCTAAACTCAATATTTATTTCTATCATTTTACATTGTGAAACTGATTCTAAAATGAAATTCACCAATTCCTGTGGAGATGACCTCACATTTGCACACTATGCTACTATTGACCTTGTGCACTTGCAAGTAAAACAAGTTCGATTATTTGCTTAATAATTTAGGTAGATTATCGTACAACAAGTTTTTGGCGTTGTTGCCGAGGATTGTGCTAAAAAAATTTTAAGATTATTTTTCATTTATTTTTATTATTCTATTTTATTCTGTTTCATCAAAACCTAATCAATTATTTTCGTTTTCTATTCTGATTTAGGTACTGCAGCAGAAGTTCTCTGAGGCACTGTGATCGAGCACACTCCTTGGTGCGATCGAGCTCATTTGAGGCAGAGACTACCCGGGCAGCAGCACTGAAACTGCTGTACTGCAGCAGTTTTACTGATTCATGCACGAGCTTCGATCCAGGAATCTCACTTTCTTTTCCCTCGACACTGAGCTTAAGTGAACCATTAGACAAAGGCTTAGAGACAATGTTGAGGAGGTAAAAGAAGAATTCAAGGGAGAAGCACCAATGGCGAAACAGCTAGAAAACCAACAACCACTTGAGAGAAAACCTATGAAGCAATCCTTTATCCCACGAAACTTCGACCAGCCATCATGCATTGCTTATCAACCAGAGGCAGAAGGAAATTATTGCATATCTCCGCAGATACTCTGTGCATTAACTCACTTTAGGGGTACACCTGCTGAAGATCCACACTTGCACCTTTGGGAATTCTTTGATCTCTGCAAGTCCTAGCATTTTTTAGGCCTAGACCAAGAGGGAATCAGGTTAATTGTTTTCCCTTTTTCATTAAAAGATAATGCTAAACTATGGTACAATTCATTGCTTGCAGTTTCTATCCACACTTGGGAAGAGTTGGCTAGCAAGTTCCTAAGAAAGTTTTTCCCAGCTCAAAAGACAAGACAAATGAGGAAGGAGATTCAATCTTTCCAACAGAAGGATGGAGACCTATTCTTTGAAGCATGGGGACATTTGAACGAGCTGCTACTCAAATGCCCACATCACAATCTACCTCAGGATGAACTGGTACAAGCTTTTTATGAAAGTTTGAGTGATATTAATAAAAGTATTGTGGATTCAGGTTGTGGACGTGTGCTGATGGAGAAGAGCAACGAAGAAGCCATGGAGCTGTTCGAGACATTAAGTGAGCACACCCAGCAATTCTCCTCTAAAGGTAGACAAGGATCCAAGAGCAAAGGTATGTATGAGGTGACTCTAAATGGTGGATCCTGATTATGCTCAAACTAATACGTGGTTACTGTGTATAGTTGAGATGTCGATTCCACAAGGAAAAGCGAACTACAAGAGAATATGTAAACTTTAATTGAAACAATAAAATATAAATGAGAGAATCTGAGTTTTGATAATGAAATAATGGGAAAAAGTTGTGTAAATATAATGAAGAATATAATAAGGAAACGAATCCTCCCTAGGTTCGTTGCCTTATTCCACTCTCGATTCAATTATTTTTATCTCGATTGCAAGTTTCACATCCTAAACAAGCAATCGGAAAATATTCAATCAAAGCATATGAAAACCCTAATGTAATTGCTATGAAATACTCTTTACTTTCGATTCAAGCACACATGACCTATCCTATAGATTTATCAAGAAACGACCGTATATCGTAATGACAATATCGCAGTAATGGACAGACCTAAAAGATAAATCTACCGGACTCAATCACATCCAAACAACTTGATATAAGAAGAGCTTGACTAAACTTATATGGAGAATAAGCATGCAATCACCAGATTAAGAAAATCTTCTAATTAAATCAAAGAGTAAATCATAACAATGTTTTGACAATAAATCCAAACTATAATCGAATCAATAATGGAAAATAAGAATAACTACACCTAGGGATTCATCCCTTTGCCTTGCTTGGAGATTAGTTGGCCATGGGGCTCATGCTTGAACACCGTAATGTTGAGCTCTCTCCTCAATTTCCAGCCTTCATGAATGTTTTCTTCTCAAACCCTAAGTGATCTATTTATAATACAAAAGGTCCAAGGGTGTTTTAGGGTTTAAACAATCATTAAAGTCTTAATTAGGTCATAACTCGGAGAAGGGGATCGTATGCGCGCCGCGGCTCTCACTTCCTTGTGTCGCGGCTCTGCCTGGTCTTTGGTTTCTTCATTTTCTGGAGGCCACGGCCCTGCCTGGTCCAGGCCGTGGCTCCCACTGAAGCTCATTTCTTGCTCTTTTGGCTTAGTTCTGGAGGCCGAGGCTTGGATATTTTCAGGCCGCTGCGCACACACTCAAGACTTGATTTCTATTCATTTGTCCTTCCACAACCATGCCTTCAATCCGGTATGCCTCGAGTCTTTGTGCTTCAAGCGACAATAACTTTTCCTCCTCTTTTGAACTTAAAGTACCTGAAAATGCACCGAAATAGATCAATGATCCAAGAATGACACTTTAGAGTTGTTAACGTATAAAAGTGCAATTAAAACCTAGATCAACCCTAAAATGCTAACAATTAAGTACTGTTAAGATGCATTTTATGACTCTCATTATAACCCCCAACTAGCATATTTCTAGTCCCTAGCAATTCAAGCGAAAACAAGAGATGAATTTTATGGTAGGAATCAAAACAAAGTAAAGCAATGTTAGTGTTAAACCAAGAGCAATTCACTTTTTGTCTCAGAAATTTCATATAATACACAGCACATAGAATCATTAAATATCACTCAAGTCCAAAAGTAATCCAAACATCAATCTTAAAATTGCTATCGACTCTTAACATCCATCTTACCACAATCCATTAATCCGAACACTAGGATGATTTTATGCATAACATTCATGAATACAAGTCTTGGCCTCTAAAAACATAATACGTGACATCAATCACAAATCAAGCTCCATAGGCTTATTTTTCAAATCACTCTCCACTATTGTAGAAAAAATCACACCACCTTGGATCAATAGGTCTTTAATAAGCTTGTAATGTTAGGCTAAGGTAAAGGTTAAGAAAGAACGGGAAGGATTCAACAAGTAAAAGAACTCAATATCTTAGTTTTAAACACAACCACTTTAAGCACTGGATAACCTTACTTCAATACCCAACTATTTCAATCATTTTTCGAGCATTTCTTTCAATAAGTCACCACTTTTTTTTTCTTTTCTTCTTTCTTTGCCATAATTTTTTTTTATTTCGGCATAAAACCATTCACCTTCTTTTTCATTCTTTTCTTTTCTTTTCCACAACCCCCAACTTATCTCCTTTAATATACTTGGGTTATGGTAGTAACATTTTTTCATATTTCTATCCTTACTCCTCTAAAGTGCTTCTCAACAAATGTGTATAACTAAGTTCTTTTAAAAGAAAGGTAAGGATAAAATATTTTTAGGCTCATAAAGGTAAGTATATGGTTTATCAAAAGAAACAAGGCTCAATTTTTCTTTTCAAGAAAAATGCTCAAACGGTCCAAAAATGGCCTACATCATATCCTAAGTAATGTGCATTCTAGGAATTTGCCTCAAGTGATTATCAAATAAATTCTAGAGCTTGTTAAGACCACAAAAATATTCACAAAAACAATCGCATATAAAACTTCTCTAAATGTTTTAGACTAATCATGCAAGCTTACCGCAAACCATAGTCTCAAACCAAATGAAGATTGAAACTTAAATCATTCTCAAACCGAAGTAAGATTTAACTTCTTCTAAGTGCTATATGCTATCTCAATTAAGCTCATATCATTGATATGAGAATTAACTCCAAGGCTAACACAAAGTATGCTAAGAACAAACAAATAATAAAAAAAAACAAATGAATTAAAACGAAAAGGAAAAGGGAGGTGACACCCAACAATTCAATGTATGCAATAAGAAATGTGTTTCCTCCACCCCCAACTTAAAATAAGCATTGTCCTCAATGTAAAAGCAAAAGTTAAGGAAACTCCCTTTTTAACAAAAGGTGTGTGGAGCCAAAAGTTGTACACGACTAATTGAACTGCTGCGCATATTTGTCCCTGAAAAAGAAATACTAAGGTAATACTGGAAAACAACAAAATACTAATAATAAACAAGAAAAAGAAATATAAAAAAATAATAAATTAAAGAATATGCTGTAGAGTGCCTCCCATGAGTGCTAAGTTTTACGTCTTCAGCCAAACACTGCACCACTCTCATCAGCTGGCCTCATTGTGGTGCTGAAGATGAGGCTCCAAACTCAATGGCCTCAGTGCTAATCTTTTGGCAAGGAATACTTAAAGTCCACCACATGTGGCTCAAGTGTTCCTGGTGTTGCCCATTTACTATTAGCAATAGGATATGTGATCCCCGCATCCCTGTGACTTATCTCAGGCAACTCCTCAAAGTATGATTTCTTAATAAATCCCTGTGACTTATCAAAAACATCAACAACATTAACGACATGGGGATAAATTGAAGAATCATCGAACTCAAAATTATTAGGAGCGAATTTTGAAGAGTTAGAATTATCTTTAATGTACTCATCCTCTTCATGTGACTGCTTTGAGACTCGAAAAACATTTACCTCTAGAGTCCTATTTCCAAATGATAATATCATTAGGCCATTCCTACAATTAATGAGGGCATTGGCGGTGGCAAGGAAAGGTCTTCCAAGTATCAACCAAATTTTTGACTCCGTGTTCATAGTAGAAACGGTATCTAAAACCAAAAAGTCAACAGGATAATAGAAATTATCAATTTGCAACAAAACATCTTCCACAATACCTTTTGGTTTTCTTATCGATCTATCCGCTAATTGAAGTACCACAGAGGTTGGTTTAATCTCACCTAGACCGAGCTGCAAGTACATGGAATATGGCATGAGGTTCACACTAGCACCCAAATCTAGCAATGCTTGACCACAAGATTTTTTTCCAATTTTGCAAGCCACCTTTGGACAGCCTAGATCTTTATATTTGGCGTGTGTCTTACTGTCAATTACTACACTTGCTTGCTTCGTTAAGAATGTTGCTTTCTTCACATTGTGCCTTCTCTTGAGTGTGCATAGTTCCTTGATGACTTTAGCATAGTTGGGAACCTGCTTATGACATGAAGAAGAGGGAGGTTAATTTTAACATGCTGAAGTTGTTCAAGAATCTCACCTTTTAATGCTGAATTTCTCTCCTTAGGTTTAAGGAGTGCTTGAGGGAAAGGCACGGATTACGCCCAAAACTTAACACGGTAATTGTAGTACAGCTTTGGGGTGTCGATTCCACAGGGAAACAGACTAATTACAAACGAAGGTGTAAACCTCAACACAAACGATAAAAGTTAAAGTGATAAAACATGAATTGTTAATTGTATGAAAATTGTGTAAATGATTGATGGATAATATAATAAAGAAACAACAAGGTTCTGGAAATCCTCCCTAGGTTTGTTGCTCTAATCTTAACTTGATTCAGTTGTTTTTATCTCGATTGCAAGTTTCACATCCCAAACAGGCAATCGACAAATATTCAATTAAAGTGCATGTATAAACCCTAGTGTAATTGATATGAACTATTCTTTACTTTCAAGCACACATGACCTAACTTATAAATTATCAAAAGACGACGATATATCTAAATGACAATACCGCAGCAATGGACAAATCTATAAAAGAGATCTACCGAACTCAATCACACCTAAACAAATACACATAAGAAGAGCATGACTAGACTTATACAGAAAAGAAGCATGCAATCACCAGACTAATAAGAAATCTACTAATTAAATTAAAGAATAAAACATAACAATGTTTAATGAAACTAATACTAAACTACAACTGAATCAAATAAAGGAAAATAAGAACAACTACACCTAAGGATTCATCCCTTCGCCTTGCTTGGAGACTAGCCGGCCATGGAGCTCATGCTTCCTTGAGTTGCCTCCGGCCTCTCAACGATCATCTCCTCCTTGGTAGCGAAAGTTTCAGTGATTCCTCAGCTTTCCCTCCAAAAGTATACTTTGGATTCCTCCTAAAGACCCTTTGGATTTACTCTCTGATGATTTCAGATGAGCTCCGATTGATGCCTAAAGCTGAAGTGGAGTGTGTTTTCTAACCGATGTGGGATACTGCCCGAGTGCGCTCGATCGCAGCCTTAGTGCGCTCGATCGCATGTGCGCTCGATCGCAGATTGGTGCGCTAGATCGCAGTTGCGCTGCAGAGTACTTTTTGGTCGATGTTGGATGTGCGCTCGATCACAGTACAGGCAACAATCCATCTTGTCCTTCTAGAAGCATGAGATCTTGGCCTTTTAAGCAACGATCGCTTCTTTTTCTCTTTTAAACTCAAAGTACCTGAAAATTGCACTGAAATAAGTCAATGGTCCAATAATATTACTTTAGAGTTATTAACATATAAAAGCGCAATAAAGACTGAGATTAATCCTAAAATGCTAACAATTAACCATTGTTGAAAAGTATTTTATGACTCTCATCACAACCCCCAACTAGCTTATTGCTAGTCCTTAGCAATTCAAGCGAAAACAAGAAATGAATTCTACGGTGGGAATCAAAGTAAATGAAAAGCAATATTAGTGTTAACCAAGAGTAATTCACATTTTGTCTCAAAAATTGCACATAACACACGGCACTAAGAATCATTAAATTTCACCCAAATCCAAAAGTAATCCAAACATCAATCTTAAAATCGTTATTGACTCATAACATCCATCTTACCACAAACATCAATCTTAAAATTGTTATTGACTCTTAACATCCATCTTACCACAAACCATTAATCCGAACACCCGGATGATTTTATGCATAACATTCATGAATACAAGTCTTGGCCTCTAAAACATGATAAATTTTGTGACGTCAATCACCAAAACAAGCTCCATAGGCTCACTTTTCAAATCACTCTCCACTATTGTAGAAAAATCACACTACATTGGATCAAAAGGTCTTTAATAAGTTTGTAACGTTAGGCTAAGGTAAAGGCTAAGGAAGAACGGGAAGGATTCACAAGTAAAAGAACTCAATCTCTTAGCTTTAAACACAATCACTTTAAGCACTTGATAACCTTTACTTCAACACCCAACTCTTTCAACTATTTTTCGAGCATTTCTTTCAACAAATCACCATTTTTTTTCTTTTCTTTCTTTCTTCTTTCTTTGCCATAATTGTTTTTTTTATTTATTTATTTAGGCACATAACCATTCACCTTCTTTTTCATCATCATTTTTTTTTCTTTTCTTTTCCACAACCCCCAACTTATCTCCTTTAATGTACTTGGGTTGTGGTAGTGATATTTTTTTTTTTCATATTTCCACCCTTACTCCTTTTAAGTGCTTCTCACAACATGTGTATAACTAAGTTCTTTTAAAAGAAAGGTAAGGATAAAATATTTTTAGGCTCATAAAAGTAAGTAAATGGTTTATTGAAAGAAACAAGGCTCAATTTTTCTTTTCAAGAAAAAGGCTTAAATAGGTGACTAGTGATAAATATAGCAATGGTAGGTTTGAAAGACTCAAATGGTTCAAAAATGGCCTATATCATATCCTAAGTAGTGTGCATTCTAGGAATTCGCCTCAAGTGATTATCAAGTAAGTTCTAGAGCTTGTCGAGACCGCAAAAATATTCACAAAATAATCACACATAAAACTTTTCTAAATGTTTAAGACTAATCATACAATCTTACCACAAACTAGAGTCTCAAACCAAATGAAGATTGATACTTAAATTAATTTCAAACCGAAGCAAGATTTAACTTCTTCTACATGTTATCTACTATCTCAATTAAGCTCATATCACTGACATGTGAATTAACTCTAAGGCTAACACCAAGCATGCTAAAAACAAACAAAAAGGAAAATGACACCAAGTTGTTCAATGGAAAAAGAAAAAAAATGTATGGAAATAAAGAATATGGAAACAAAGAGATATGTTTCCTCCACCCCCAACTTAAAAATTGCATTGACCTCAATGTAAAAGAAAGAGTAATGGAAACTCCCTTTGTAGCCAAAGGTGCACAGAAGCTGAAAATTGTGCTCCACAATTTGAACTGCTTCGTTTATTTGTCCTTGAAAAAGAAACACGAAAGTAAAACTAGAAAACAGCAAAATAATGATAATAAATAAGAAAAAGAAATATGAAAAACAGTAAAAATAAAAGGATATGTTGTGGGTTGCCTCCCATAAGCGCCAAATTTTATGTCTTCAGCCAGACGCTCTTATTCCCTCCTAGACAAACATGAACTGAATGCACCAGCAACTGCTTCACTGTCAAATTGGGTGCTTGTATGCTTTGATGAGGCCACAAGGATGTCATCAGTAACATCTTCAGATTTTGGCTCAATATATGCTCTTGTGAACCCATGGGTGTGGATTGACTCCAATGGATTAAGGTGATGGACCTTTTCCATGGGTGAGTTAATCATATATACTTGGTGGCTCTCGCCCACATACTCTGATTTGTTCGGTGTTGGGATATGTAAGGACTTACCACTTACTGTCTCAATGGCATTCACCTCGTTAACATTCTGTTGCACCAGGTGCTGACCATGAGATGTGGACTGAGCTTGAGAAGGGAACTTACCTTGCTCAGTCACACTCAAGTAGCTCATTAACTTGGACACGTGGCTCTTTATCTCTTTATGTTCTTCAACAACCTGCACAATTAAAGATTTAAGCCTTTGATTAGTCTTCCCCTGTGCTTCAATAAAAGCATGTAAAGTGTCTTCTAAAGAACTCCTAGAAGACACGGGTGCATGACATGGTTCAAGATATGGTGCAGGGGGTTGTGCAAGCTGCTAGTTTTTAGACTTCCAACTGAAATTGGGGTAATTTCGCCATCCTGGATTATAGGTATTAGATAAAGGTGTAAAAGACTTCGTGTACATGCCTAAGGCATTACATTGTTCCTTATACATCCCTCTTATATCAGCAAATATGGGACACTCTTGGGCCAAATGATCTACCCCGCCACACACAAAACATGGTTCAAAAGATTTTGTATGATTAACCACGTGTGTTGGCTTTGAACTTTTAGTCTTTAATACCTCTAGTTCCCTAGTGAGCATTTCGACCTTGGCCTTAAGGTTATCCTCTTCCCTAAGATGGTAAATTCCACCACCATTTGGGTTCTCCATAGGTTGTGACCTATTTGTGCTCTCAGTAGTACTAGGCCTAGTCCAAGTGTGAGCCTTTTCAGCAAGCTCATTGAGGTACTCTATGGCCTCATCAGGATCTTTCTCCAAAAACCCACCATTACACATCATCTCTACAAATTGGCGTTCTCTATAGGTAAGACCCTCATAAAAATAGCTCACTAAACACCAATTCTCATACCCATGGTGAGGACACATACTCAACAACTCCTTAAATCTCTCCCAAGACTGATACAAAGTCTTGCTGTCATTTTGTGTAAAGGTGGAGATTTGTCTTTTTAAAGCATTGGTCTTATGTTGGGGAAAGTATTTATTAAAGAAAGCCCAAGTCATCTCAGTCCACGACCCAATAGATCATGGTCTTAGTGAGTATAGCCAACTCTTAGCTTTATCCTTCAAAGCGAAAGGAAAGAACTTAAGCCTCACAATGTCATCGGTTTCATCTTGAATATGAAAAGTCGCGACTACTTCCTCAAACTCTCTAATGTGCACATATGGGTTTTCATTATCCAAGCCATGAAATGTAGGGAGTAATTGAATCATCCCTAGTTTAAGATCTAATTGGCGAGTATTGGTTGGAAACATGATGCATGATGGTGTGGCTGTGCGTGTAGGGTGGAGGTAATCCTGAAGTGTCCTAGCAACATTCTCACTGAGGTTATCGGCCATGTTAATAAAATCCTCTGAATTCTCACTTGAGTTTCCACTATTGGTTGATCTAGGCGAGGTTTCACTATCAGACTCGGAAGGAGAGGGTAATTCTAGTTCGGCTCCTCTAATGAATCTACCTTGCAAATCTCTCGGTCTAAGCATACACCAAATGAATCAGAGGGGAAATAAATAAATCAAAATAAATCAGAAAATCAAAACTAAGGTAAAGGAACAATATTACCGTATTTACAAACTGCTAAAAAGAAAAATATTTACAATTCTTCTACCATCACACTCAAAGTTGACAAGCTTCTTTGTACTTAAGCGTGTTTCCCCGGCAACGGCGCCAAAATTTGATTATGCCCAAAACTTAACGCGGTAATTTTAGTACAGCTTTGGGGTGTCGATTCCACAGGGAAACAGACTAATTACAAACGAAGGTGTAAACCTCAACACAAACGATAAAAGTTAAAGTAATAAAACCTGAATTGTTGATTGTATGAAAATTGTGTAAATGATTGATGGATAATATAATAGAGAAACAACAAGGTTCCGAAAATCCTCCCCAGGTTCGTTGCTCTAATCCTAACTTGATTCAGTCGTTTTTATCCCGATTGCAAGTTTCACATCCCAAACAAGCAATCGGCAAATATTCAATTAAAGTGCATGTATAAACCCTAATGTAATTGATATGAACTATTCTTTACTTTCAAGCACACATGACCTAACTTATAAATTATCAAAAGACGACGATATATCTAAATGAAAATATCGCAGCAATGGACAAATCTATAAAAGAGATCTACCGAACTCAATCACACCTAAACAAATACACATAAGAAGAGCATGACTAGACTTATATGGAAAAGAAGTATGCAATCACTGGACTAATAAGAAATCTACTAATTAAATTAAAGAATAAAACATAACAATGTTTAATGAAAATAATACCAAACTACAACTGAATCAAAGAAAGGAAAATAAGAACAACTACACCTAGGGATTCATCCCTTTGCCTTGCTTAGAGACTAGCCAGCCATGGAGCTCATGCTTCCTTGAGTTGCCTCTAGCCTCTCAATGATCATCTCCTCATTGGTAGCGTAAGCTTCAGTGATTCTTCAGCTTGCCCTCCAAAAGTATACTTCAGATTGCTCCTAAAGGCCCTCTGGATTCACTCTCTGATGATTTCAAATGAGCTTCGATTGATGCCTAAAGCTGAAGTGGAGTGGATCTTATATAGGAAAACTCCGGGAGTGATATGCGTTTTCTAACCGATGTGGGATACTGCCCGAGTGCGCTCAATCGCAGTTGCACTGCAGAGTACTTCTTGGTCGATGTGGGATGTGTGCTCGATCGCACTGCTTGTGCGCTCGATCGTAGTACAGGCAGCAGTCCATCTTGTCCTTCCAGAAGCATGGGATCTTGGCCTTTTAAGCAACGATCGCTTATTTTTCTCTTTTAAACTCAAAGTACCTGAAAATTGCACTGAAATAAGTCAGTGGTCTAATAATATTACTTTAGATTTATTAACACATAAAAGCGCAATAAAGACCGAGATCAATCCTAAAATGCTAACAATTAACCACTGTTGAAAAGCATTTTATGACTCTCATTATGCACCGGTGGAGAATAATCATCATGGGCCTCTTGTTCCGTGGAAGCTTCATCCTTGTTGCTCACGGTATTAGGAATTAAGTGTGATGGTCGAGTGGGTCCATCAATTTTCTTACCACTGCAGGTGATTATGGCATTAACCTCTCTAACATTTTGATTTTCAGGTTCGAAAGTTTGTGCCATATGTTGTCCCCTTGGATTAGGTTGTGGCTGTGAAGGAAAACGACTTTGCACTTGAACCGTCAAGAAACTAGTCAACTTGGTGAGTTGACTCTTTATAACCTTTTATTCCTCTTTGATTGCTTGTTACTCCTCTAGCAACCATTGATTTATCTTGCCTTACTCTTCCACACTCTTAGCATGTACCTGCGTAAATGACTTAAACATATCTTCCAAAGGTAAAGATTGTCGAGGTGCATCAGATGAGGTTGCTTCCAGTTGCCATTGGGTACTAGGTTGGGCAGGAGGTTATATATCGGATCTCCAACTAAAATTAGGATGACTCTTCCAACTGGGATTATAGGTGTTAGAGTAAGGTGAGTGTGGTTTCCCAAAGGGTATACCTAAAGCATTACACTCTCCCTTCATCTCAAAATAAGTTAGACAATCCCTAGGTAGATGATCTACCCCATTACACATAAAACAAGGTTCATGGGACTCTACCCTAGCAACTGGTTCGGGGGTTCTAGCATCCTTGGTTTTTAAGGCTTCAATTTCCTTAGTTAGGGCCTCTAAACGGGCTTTAAGGCTATCCTCTTCCTTAAGTTGATAAATCCCAACTGGTTGATTTCTCCTAGTGCTTTCTATGGCATTTGGTCCAGTCTAAGTGTGGGCTTTTTCTGATAGGTCATCTAGGAAATCTATGGCTTGGTCGGGATCTTTATAAAGAAAATCTGCATTGCACATCATTTCTATGAACTGCCTCTCCCTACTTAGAAGTCCATTATAGAAATAGCTAATTACCCGCCAACTCTCATACCCATGGTGTGGACAAGAATTCAAAAGGTCCTTGAAACATTCCCAAACTTGATATAAGGTTTCACTCTCCTTTTGTGCAAAGTTTGAGATTTGTCTATTGAGGATGTTGGTCTAATGGGTTGGGAAGTGCTTTTGGAAGAAAACTCTGGTCATCTCATCCCAACTACCTATAGACCTAGGCCTTAATAAGTACAGCCAAACCTTGGCTTTTTCCTTAAGTGAAAAAGGGAAAAACCAAAGTTTGACGGTGTCTACCATATCACCCTACCTTGAAAGGTTGCTACTACTTCCTCAAATTCTGTAATATGGATATAGAGGTTTTCATTCTCAAATCCATGGAAGGTTAATAACAACTGTATCATGCCCGGCTTAAAATCAGTTTGTTGAACATTACGGGGAACACGATACAGAATGGTGTAGCCGTTCGGCTAGGGTGCAAGTAGTCTTTAAGTGTCTTAGCAATATTTTCATTGTGATTTTCGGCCATGTTAACAAAATCCTCTAAATTCTCACTTGGGTGTGCACTATGTTATTATCTAGGCGAGATTTCACTAACGGACGTGGAAAGAGAGGGTAACTTTATTTCAGGTCTTTTAATGAATCTACCTCGTGAATCTCTCGGTCTATGCATACACCAAAGGGATTAGAGGGAAACAAATAAAAAAGAAAAAAAAATAGAAAATCAAAACAAAGAGCAAAGAACAATATTACTGTCTTGTCTCAAAGTTGACAATCTTCCTTGTACTTAAGTGCATTTCCTCGGCAACGGTGCCAAAATTTAATTACGCTCAAACTAATACGCGGTTACTGTGTATAGTTGAGGTGTCAATCCCATGAGGAAAAGTGAACTACAAGAGAAGATGTAAGCTTTAATATGCAACGATAAAATCTAAATGAGAGAATCTGAGTTTTGATAATGAAATAATGGGAAAAAGTTGTGTAAATATAATAAGGAAACAACAAGGGTTCGGGAATCCTCCCTAGGTTTGTTGCCTTATTCCACTCTCGATTCAATTGTTTTTATCTTGATTGCAAGTTTCACATCCCAAACAAGCAATCAGCAAATATTCAATCAAAGCATATGAAAACCGTAATGTAATTGCTATGAAATACTCTTTACTTTCGATTCAAGCACACATGACCTATCTTATAGATTTATCAAGAAACGACAATATATCTTAATGAAAATATCGCAGTAATGGACAAACCTAAAATATCAATCTATCAGACTCAATCACATCCAAACAACTTGACATAAGAAGAGCTTGACTAGACTTATATGGAGAAGAAGCATGCAATCACCAGATTAAGAAAATCTTCTAATTAAATCATAACACAATGTTTTGGTAATAAATCCAAACTACAATCGAATCAATAATGGAAAATAAGAACAACTGCACCTAGGGATTTTCTCTTTGCCTTGCTTGGAGATTAGTTGGCCATGGAGCTTATGCTTGAACACTGTAATGTCAAGCTCTCTTCTCAATTTCCAGCCTTTATATATGTTTTCTTCTCAAACCCTAAGTGATCTATTTATAACACAAAAGGTCCAAGGGTGTTTTAGGGTTTAAACAATCATTAAAGTCCTAATTAGGTCATAACTCGGAGAAGGGGATCGTGTGCGTGCCGCGGCTCTCACTTCCTTATGCCATAACTCTGCCTGATCTTTGGTTTCTTCACTTTCTAGAGGCCACGGCCGTACCTGGTCCAGGCTGTGGTTTCCACTGAAGCTTTTTTGGCTTGGTTCTGGAGGCCGAGGCTTGGATATTTTTAGGCCGCAGCGCACACACTTAAGACTTGATTTCTCTTCATTTGTCCTTCCACAACCATGCCTTCACTCCGGTATGCCTCAAGTCTTTATGCTTCAAGAAAAAATAACATTTCCTCCTCTTTTGAACTTAAAGTACCTGAAAATGCACCAAAATAGATCAATGATCCAAGAATGACACTTTTGAGTTGTTAACATATAAAAGTGCAATTAAAACCTAGATCAACCGTTGTTGGTATTTGTTTAAGGTTTAAACATGGCTAAGGTTTAAACAAGAGATGGAAGAATGAATTTCAACATGTTAAAGGAGTGCACACAAGTGTGCGCCTCACTTTGGGTGTGTGCACACCTCTCCTTTCAGCAAGACAAATAAGTGCACACAGCTTTGAAAGGTCCAGTGTCAGTGTGCGCCGCAGCCTTGCTCCTTCCAGGCTGCGGCGCCTAGCAAGTGAGGATGTTGGAGGAAGGCCAAGGCTGTGGCGCCCCCTACCCAAGGTCATGGCCCCCAGAAAGTGGTGAAAAGGTGTTTTGCCCAAGGCCGCAGCACGCCCTGTTGGAGGCCTAGGCACTAGGCACACTGATGCACACATGATTAACTTGATTCATCCTTTTATTAAGTGCGTGGGTGCAAGTCCAAAAATGCACTGCATCACTTAGGATTGATGGAGGGCCATGGTTGATTGGTCATCAAGATCTAAGGGTGGAGAATGACACTCAAGATTGGTTAAGAAGTTGGTGCACTATATAAAGGGTCACCTAGCTTCATTCTCAACAACATATAATCAATTGAGTGATTACAAGTTGTGACAAGAGATACAAGAGAGAATTGTGTGAGAATGCAAAGACACAAAACACAAGAAGCACTCATTATAGTGAGGCTGGTTGTAAAGAGAGAGTAGCATAGATTTGATTAAGAGCATTGTAATAAGTTCTTATCATCTTCTTTCTTCTCTTCTTGGTTTCTTCAATAACTTGAGCTTCTTGGAGAGGGGTTGATGTGATTGTAAAAGAACCATTGATTTAGTGCAGAGAGTTCAAAGGAACTCATGGGGACGTAGACTATTGTCGAACCTCGATAACAAATCGCTTGTCTTCTTTCTTTCTTTCTTTGATTTCTGTTCCTGTTTTCGATTCCTAATCTTTACAAGTCATTCTAGACTTGGGTGTTTAGAAGATCACCACCTGGGCATCTTGTCAAGGTGATTTCCAACAGTGGTATCAGAGCTTGCACAGTTGGGTATCGGAGCAAGAACAAGAAGGTGACGGAGTCAAGACTCTAAGAATCAAAGACCAACTTCTTGGGTGATTCAAGAACGGAGTAAAGATCAAGATCAGATAGTGTTCTTGAGGTTGATTCAAGAACGATGTTGAGATCCATCTTTGATTGTGTTCATGAGGTTTAGACGAAAGCATTTGTGGGTATTGCATAAATGTCGGATCTTGTCCGCAAAGATGGCTTCAAATTTCGTTGTTGAGAAGTTTGATGGAAAGGGAGATTTTTCCCTATAGAAGCGGAAGATCAAGGCGGTTCTTATGCAATAGAAAGTGGACTTGGCTATTGGAGAAGATGATGCTTTTCCAGCAAGTATCACGGAGGACTAGCTGATTGAGATGAAGAAGATGGCTTACAGCACCATTTTCTTGCACATGTCGGATAGTGTCATAAGGGAGTGCGGAGACTCGGAAGATCCAACTGTCATATGGAAGAAACTAGATGAGTTGTTTCTTATCAAAACTGTCCTTAACAAGATTTATCTTCTTAAAAGAATCTTTGCTTTTAAAATGGATCCTAGTAAAGAGTTGCAAGATAATCTTGTTGTCTTTAATAAACTAGTTCAAGATTTGACTAGTTGTAGTATTAAATTCCCGAATGAATAATTGGCTGTTATTTTGTTAAATTCTCTTCTTGATTGTTTTGATAATTTGATTAATGCTATTGAGTATGGAAGAGATACTTTAACTAAGGAGATTGTGATCAATGCCATAAGGGCACATGATTTCAAAGTCAAGATGAGGGAAGCATCAAATGGAGAAGGGCTGTTCATTAGAGGAAGGCCAGCAACTCAGAATGGCAGTAGCATTCATGGCAACTACTGGGAAAAATCAAGAGGTAGAGGGCAGAGCCATGGAAGATCTCATTCCAAGACAAGACTTAGAGGAAAGAGCTGCTTCTACTGCAACAAGGAAGGCCATTTCAAGAAAGATTGCAAGAAGAGGTTGTGGGATGGGAGAGGAAGAAGCCATACCAACAATGGAGAGGCTCCGGTTGCCAAAGGAGAACAATAAGATGATGTTCTTGTTGTGTGCTCAACTGTGAGCAGGAGGCAAAGCAGCGAGAAGTGGATTCTAGATTCCAGGTGCACTTATCACATATGCCCTCACAAGGAATGGTTCAAGAATTTCAAGGAGATCAATAATGGAAGGGTCTTTTTGGGTAATGACAATTCTTGCCAAGTAAGAGGGATTGGAGACATCCAATTGAGGATGTTTGATGGAGTCACAAGGCTACTGCGGAATGTGAGGTATCTTCTAGATTTGAAGAGGAATTTGATCTTATTAGGGTAGCTAGATTCCATGGGCTACACATGCAAAGTAGAGGGAGGAAAGATCTAGGTGGCCAAGGGATCTTTAGTAGTGATCAAAGTAGCAATAAAGGATGGACTCTATGAGATGATCGGAGAGACAGAAATCAACGATCAAGCAGCAAGCTTGATGGTTGAGATGGATAGAGCAGCCCTTTGGCATACTCACTTGGGACTTGCAAGTTCTTAGCAAGGATGGCCTACTCGGTGGAGACAAAGTAGAGAAACTTGATTTCTACGAGTGTTGCGTTCTTGGGAAGCAACACTGAGTCAGCTTCAACATCGGAGTGCACAAGTCTAAGGGGATTCTTGACTACATTCATTCGGACCTTTGGGGACCAGTAAGAAAACCAACACAGGGAGGTAACTTTTACTTTCTGTCTTTAATTGATGATTATTCAAGAAAAGTGTGGGTGTTTTTGCTTAGAAATAAATCAGATGCATTGAATAAATTTGTTGTGTGGAAAAAGTTGCTGGAGACTCAAACGGGTAAGGTAGTTAAGGCTTTACGAACCGATAATGGCCTAGAATTTTGTAATAAGGATTTTGATAAATTCTGTGAATTAATTGGTATTCTAAGGCATAGAACGGTTGTAAAAATACCTCAGCAAAATGGAGTTGTTGAGAGGATGAATAGAACCCTTATGGAAAAGGTTAGGTGCATGTTAATTAGGTCCAGTTTACGAAAATATTTTTGGGGAGAAGCTATGTCTACAGCTGCATACTTGGTTAATAGATCACCCTCTAGAGCTTTAGAGCTCAAGACTCCCACAGAGATGTGGTGTGGAAAACCCACTGAATTAAGCAACCTTAGGACTTTTTGGTGTGCTGCATTTGCATATCAAAAGGATGATAAACTTAGCCTAAGGTCTAGAAAATGTGTATTTCTAGGGTGTGGTGATGGGGTTCAGGGATATAGGTTGTGGTCCTTAGAAAAGAAGGGCATGAAACTCATAATAAGTAGGGATGTTATTTTTAATGAATTGTTATTTCCCTACTTGGAGAAAACTAACCCTGCAGGGGCTAGTGAGCAAACCAGTCCAGAATTTGTGGAGCATTGCATCAAGGAGAATCCGGTTCAGGTAAAGCAAGGGAGGCAAGAGGGTTCGAACCAGGTAGAGCCCATTAATGAAGGCCATGCTCAGGGCACTCAAGAGGAGGCTGAACTGGAAGAGGTTGATGCAGCAAGTCAGAATGACTACCAACTCACAAGGGACCGAGAAAGGAGGGTGGTGAGACCACCTTTGAGATATGGGTTTGCGGATGCTAATGTAGTAGCTCCTTGGACAGAAGGAGAGATGAGTGAACCAGAAACTTACATGGAAGCCATGGAGTGTAAGGATTCGTCAAAGTGGCAGCTGACTATGGAAGAAGAAATGGATTCTTTGATGAAGAACAACTCTTGGGAGTTGGTGCCTAAACCAGAAAAACAGAGAGTTATGGATTGTAGATGGATCTACAAGATCAAATAAGGGAATACTTTAGGAGATGAAGTCCAGTATAAAGCTAGGCTGGTGGCGAAGGGGTTTACATAAAAAGAAGGCATAGATTTCACCGAAATCTTCTCACCGGTTGTGAAGTACAAGACGATACGGATAGTATTGGCAATGGTAGTCCAATTTGATTGGGAAATCGATCAAATGTATGTGAAGACAACGTTGTTACATGGAGGGCTTGATGAGACCATCTACATGAGGCAACCCAAAGGCTATGACGAAGGAAGGCAGGGAGAGTTGATGTGCAAATTGAAGAAATCTCTCTATGGCCTGAAGCAATCACCTCAGCAATAGAATAAGAGGTTTGATTCCTTTGTAATATGCTTGGGTTTCATGAGGAGCTACTATAATTCGTGCTTGTACTACAAGAGGTAAAAGGTTGAGGAAGTGGTGATCATCCTCATCTATGTTGATGACATGTTGTTGGTTGGGAGCAGCATGGAGAGGATAAGAAAATTGAAGGCTCAACTCAGTGAGGAGTTTGAGATGAAGGATCTTGGTCCTACACAGAAGATCCTTAGGATATGTATCATCCGGGAAAGGGAGAGAAACAGATTGAAGATCTCTCAAGCTTCCTACATAGAGAAGATTATCTAAGTTCTCTATGGAAGATAGCAAACCAGTGAAGGTTCCCCTTGCTGGTCATTTCAAGTTCTCTACTGATCAATGTTCGAGATTAGAGGTTGAGAAGAAGGAAATGAAAAAGGTCCCTTACTCTAGTGCAGTTGGTTTTGTTATGTTCACCATGGTAAGCACTAGACCTAATATTGCTCATGCAATAAGTGTTCTCAGCAGGTTTATGAGTAATCCCGGAAAGGAGCATTAGCTTGGGATAAAGTAGTTACTGAGGTACTTGAAGGGAAGCCTAGATGTGGAGCTGATTTATGAGAAGAGGGGTAAGTCCATCTGTCTTGAGGGTTATGCTGTAACAACCCATCCCAGGTTGGCCACCCATAGACGGTGTCATCACATTTTGAAAATCCAAGCACGACACATATATGCAACAATAAATATAACACTACCAGATTTTTTTTTTTTATCCTTTAACAGGAGAGGTAAACAAATCTGATATTCACTTAAACATAAAATACATAAATGCATGAATATTTACAATAAAATTTTTACAAGTCTTTAACTCGATTGTCTAAGGATATTAACACGTACTTGGCTTACAGAAAAAGATCTCGACTGATTCTCAACCCACCAGACTATTTATCTTGACTGCTACCTGAAATCATTGAACAGTGAGGAGTGAGCTTCACAAGCTCAGCGAATTAAATTTACTGAAACTATTCCAAATTCTATCAATAATCCTTTAATATTAAAATTTATTTTTCGCATAACCTGATGACAACTTTCTACTATCAATCTCTTCTTCTCAATCATTGGTTCACCTTAAGACTATCAATTATTTCCTAATTACCTCGTAATGAGGTTCATATCAAAAATTCCATCATTTAGATAAGTCTTATCACTGTCTTTTTATATGAAACTCAACCTTCTATAATTAAATTCATAAAAAGTATCACATCTCAGCATCTCGAAAATCTCATCATTATAGCTGTCTCTTTTTATGAGACCTAGCCATCTATAATTTAATTCACAATTAATATACCACAACTCAGCATCTCACACATCTCATCATTATAGCTGTCTCTTTTTATGAGACCCAGCCATCTATAATTTAATTCAAAATTAATATACCACATCTCAGCATTTCAAATAAAGCAACGATAATTAAAACAGATGTAGATGCATGAATGATTATGATGGGAACGTCTTCCCACTTATCGGCAGGTTATTATTATCTTAGACCGGCTGCCCTCTCGGTTCTTTTATTCTCATCAGATCGGCTGCCTTCCCGGTTAATTCCAGCATATACCAGCTCTCATGGTTTTCACTTTTCATCCCAGCATATATCGGCTGTCACGGTTTTCAATTTTCATCCCAGCATATACCGGCTGTCACGGTTTTTATTTTTCATCCCAGCATATACCGACTGTCACGGTTTTTATTTTTCATCCCAGTATATACCGGCTATCACGGTTATTTCATTAGACCAGCTGCCTTCCCGGTTCTTTCGGTTATATTATTTAATGCATATGTGCATGAACAATGATATGAAACAGTAATATAAACAGAAATATAAAAACACTATAAAGATTCAAGCCACTTAATTTGGCTATCCTAATTATCTACAAGATTCTTCTCTTCCCAAATCACATCAAATAATCCATTAAAGTCTGCCCAGATCCACTAAATTTCATCTCAAATTGTCCATCAGAATTTGTCAAGATCCACTAAAATTCATCTTAAATCATCCATAAAAATTTAGCAAGATCCACTAAAATTCATCTCGTCATAATTCGTGTTAAAACATCGGTATGTCTCATCAATAAATTTTTTATTGCTTTTATTTTCAAGTCAACTTATAAATCCAAAAATATTATTACTCACCGAGAAATATTTCTACATATCCAAATTTTCTATCATTCCCATTAATCACTTTTTCATCTATCACCCAAACATACTTAAATAATTAAATTTAAGATTATCACTAAAATAATTGATTTTTCATTTAGACTACTTAAAGTAAATCCAACTCACCACGTAGCACTTAAAGCTACTCGTGGGCCACCTCTTTGCCTTTCCTGATCTTCCTCGAATTTTCTCCCGATTGTTGACTACCAACACCTGACAATATATTGGAATTTAAATTTCTTATTATTTCTTCTTTTCTCCATAAACCACACAGTTTGACAAAATTTCTATTTTAACCTCCTGAAACTTTCATAAATGATAAAATAACATTATCTTATTACCTTCTGCTATTTTGATAGCTTCCCGAAATATTTTCGAAAAATACCCTCAAAATTTTGTTCCTTCCACATTTCTTTAAACTCCCAAGTGTTTTAAGAACACAGATGCAATATTTGGAACTAATCAAAAATTCTTTCGCGTTCTCTTCATAAATCTCTCGCACACATTATATAGGAGAGCTTGGCTGCAAATTTCAGCAGCTCCCTCCTTCAATCGTCTCCATGATTTGGAGGATTTAAAAAAATAAGACATGATTGCCTTACCAACATAATGATTCACCTTTGTTTTTCTTTTCTTTTCTTTACTTTACTTTTCCCCACTAACAACAAAATAGATAAAACCAAACATTCCACTTGAAATTGTTCTCTCGGTGGCAGCAAGTATGCTGCCCCGAGTTACTATTCCAAGTTGACTTTTTTTTTTTTTGCTTTTCAACCTTGGTCTCTAGAAATCTTCATTCAGCCATTCAGGGATTTAACTCTTTGTCATATTGATAAAAATATACACTTACTCGACTTTTAAAATACGGATATTACAAATCTACCCACCTTACAAAATTTCATCCCCGAAATTTTCTTGTTGAAATCAAGTAAAGAGTTGGGGATAATCCTTCCTCATTATTGCTTCATGATCCCACGTGACTTCTTCAATATCTTTATTGCGCCATAATACTTGAATCAAAGGAATAACTTTATTGCGTAAGACTTGCTTTTTTCTCTCTAGGATTCCGACTGGTGTTAGCATAATAGTCAAATCCTTCTGAATTTCTATCACCTGATTCGTGATATCATGGGACTCATCGTGCAAGTACTTCCTCAGTAGTGACACATGAAAAACATTATGTAATTGCCTTAATTCCATAGGCAAATTCAAACGATATTGCTACGGGTCCAATTCTTTCGATCACCTCATAGGGCCCCATAAATCTTGGGCTCAACTTTCCCTTCTTCTTAAATCTCAACACTCTCTTCCATGGAGATATCTTCAAGAATACCCAATCACCAACTTGGAATTCAAGAGGTCGTCTTCTTTTGTCAGCATATCCTTTCTGTCTGCTCTGAGCTGCTCTGAGATTCTCCCTAACCAATTTGATTCTTTTAGTAGTCAAGTCTATCATTTCTGGGCCATATATCTTTCTCTCTCCAACTTCTTCCCAACATACTGGAGTTCTACACCTCCTTCCATACAAAGCTTCGAAGGGTGCCATCCCAATACTAGTTTGATATTGATTATTGTATGCAAACTCTATCAAAGGCAAGTAAGCATCCCAGCTTACTGAGAAGCTCAATACACTTGTCCTCAGCATATCTTCTAGTATTCTGATGATTCTCTCTGTTTGTCCATCAGTTTGTGGGTGAAAAGCTGTACTAAACTGTAATTGCATACCCATAGCTTCTTGAAAACCCCTCCAAAATCTAGAAGTAAATCTAGAATCTCTATCTGACACAATGCTCAATGGCACTCCATGTAATTTCACTATCTCTGCCACATACAACTCAGCCAACTTTTCTGGACTCCAGGTAGTTTTAATAGGAAGAAAATGTGAAGATTTAGAAAGTCTATCCACTATAACCCACACAGCATCATGCCCTCTCTGGGTACGGGGAAAACCAGAGACAAAATCCATACTTACATTTTCCCATGGCCACTCAGGTATCGGAAGAGGTTGTAATAAACCTCCTGGATGTCTATTCTCATATTTTACCTGCTGACAAGTCAAACATCTAGCAATGTATTCTGCTACATCCCTCTTCATCCCTGACCACCAATAATTCTGTTTTAACCCCCTGTACATCTTATTATTTCCCGGGTGCATGGAATATATCGAATCATGAGCCTCCTTTAGTATTTCTTTTCTCATCTCCACATCATTGGGAACACAAATTCTTTGTCCCGATACTACCATACCATCTTTTCTTATTCTAAACTCGGTCGGCTTCCCGCTTAACACTTCCTGCCTGATTTTCTCTATTCCCTCATCTTTACTTTGTAGCTGTAATAAACAATCAATAATAGGAGATTGAACTACCATATTTGCCATTAATGATCCTTTATCACTGACACTCAATTGCATCCTCATTCCTCTTAATTCTATCATCAGGCTAGTATCATGACTCCCAAAAGCAGCTAATTTCCCTGTAGCTTTTCTACTCAATGCATCTGCTACTACATTAGCCTTTCCTGGATGATAATGAATTGTACAATCATAATCACAAATTAATTCCATCAACCTCCTCTCCTTTAAATTCAACTCCTTCTTGGTTGATAAATGTATCAAACTTTTATGATCAGTAAAAATTTCACACTTGGCTCCATATAAATGGTGTCTCCAAATCTTCAAAGCAAAGACTATGGCAACCAATTCTAAATCATGGGTCGGGTAATTTCTCTCATGATTCTTCAGTTGCCTAGATGCATAAGCTATAACTTTCCCATGTTGCATCAACACACATCCCAACCCTTGATGTGACGCATCACCATAGACCACAAATCCTTCATCACCAGATGGAAGCACTAATACTGGGGCAGTAGTCAGTTTTTCTTTCAACAGCTGGAAACTTCTCTCACATTCCTCTGACCACCTAAACTTTTCATCTTTCCTGGTCAATTTAGTCAAAGGTCTAGCAATCATAGAAAATTTTTGAATAAATCTTCTATAATAACCAGCCAATCCCAAAAAGCTTCTAATTTCAGTTACATTCGTGGGTCTCTCCCAAGTCAACACTGCTTCTACTTTTTGTGGGTCAACTACTATTCCCTCTCCCGACACAACATGTCCCAAGAAGGATATTTCATTCAACCAAAACTCACATTTAGAGAATTTCGCATATAATTTCTCCTTCCTCAGAATCTCCAACACTATCTCCAAATGTCGCATATGCTCATCTTCATTCTTAGAGTATACTAAAATATCATCAATAAACACAATTACAAATCTGTCCAAGAATGGTATAAACACCTGATTCATAAGATCCATAAATGCCGCAGGAGCATTGGTCAACCCAAAAGGCATCACCAAGAACTCATAATGACCATAACGTGTCCTAAAAGCAGTTTTAGGCACGTCCCCCTCTTTTATCCTCAATTGATGATATCCCGACCTCAAGTCTATCTTAGATAACACTCTAACTCCCTGTAATTGCTCGAATAGGTCATCTATCCTGGGTAAAGGATATCTATTTTTGATTGTGATCTTATTCAATTGTCTATAATCAATACACAACCTCAATGTCCCATCCTTCTTCTTGACAAATAACACAAGGGCTCCCCAGGGTGATGTACTAGGTTGGATAAACTGTTTATCTAGCAACTCTTGAAGCTGAACTTTTAACTCTCTTAATTCAGCTGGTGCCATTCTATAGGGTGCCATGTATATAGGTGCTGATCCTAGAATCACTTCAATTGAAAATTCGATCTCCCTATTGGAAGGTAATCCCGACAATTCCTCAGGGAATACATCGAAAAAATCTTTTACCACCGAGATTTCATCTAACTGTCTACCCTCTTTGCTAGAATCCATCACATATGCTAAATACCCCTCACAACCCTTCCTCAACCATTTACTAGCAGTTAAGGCAGAAATCAGACAATTAACAAGTATTTTACGTTCTCTCTGAAAATTAAACTCCTCCTGCCCGGGTATCCTGAACATTACATTTTTCCTAAAACAATCTACCCATGCATGACATGCAGCTAACCAATTCATCCCTAGAATCACATCAAAATCTGTCATATCTAAAGGCAATAAATCAACCTCAAATTCTCGGTCAGCAATATTAATCACACAACCTTGATAAATTGTTCTGATAATAACCCTATCTCCAGTAGGAACCTCAACAATAATGGCATGCATCAAAGGACTAGCACTGGCATCAATAGATTTCATATAGCTACTAGATGCAAAAGAATGGGTTGCACCAGAATCAATTAATAATCTAGCAGCCCTACCAAGGATAGATATCATACCCATAACAACATCAGGAGTGGCTTGTGCATCCTGCTGGGTCAATGCATAGACTCTGCCATCTCTGGAATAAATCTGACTACCACGTCCTCACTCTGCTACAGATCCTCGACATCTACCCCGCACACTTCCTGATCCGCTGCCTCTCTCCATTGGTTTTCTCCCAACACTTCCAATGCTTGCTTTAACTGACTTCCCCGCTGGATAATCTGCAGCAACATGTCCTCCCTCACCACATACAAAGCATATCTGTGTAGGGAAGTTTTGAGATAAATGCCCCATCTGATTACATTTAAAGCAAACCCTTGACTCCCGATCATAAATCAGATTTCCACTTCCCCTTGGTGGCATATTCATTCCTCTACCATAACTCCCAATCCCCATAGCCTGTCTCCCAAATCGAGGGGTCCCACTGGTATTACTCTGAGCTACTGAAGTAACAGATCTTGCTTGCCTCTGAGTCTGCCCTACTGTTCCTTGTGATAAAGAACGCCCCCTCTGGGGTGGTCTTCCACCCTGTACAGCCATACTGCTACCACCTCTAGATCCCTCAAATCTAGTTCTCTTCAACCAATCCCTCCTACCTTTAAACTCTATTAAATCTCTCTCAATCTGCAATGCTTTATCTACCAGTATAGCATAATTTCCTATGCCCATGTAAGAGAGTTTAAAACGAATTTCATAGTGTAATCCGTCTAAAAATCTCTTGCATTTTCTTTCCTCCGTATTCACGAACTCGGGTACAAATCTTGACAGGGCTACAAATTTACTATCATATTCAACCACCGATAAATTTCCCTGTTTTAGGTGGATAAATTCTTTTTCTTGTTGTGCCCGAAAAGAATCTGTAAAATACTTTGCAAAGAATTCATCCTTAAATTTATTCCAAGTCAAAGGTTGATCTATTCGTGTACTCATCCTGGGCAAAATATTCTTCCACCATTGAGAAGCCTCACCCTCCAGCATAAACGAAGCAAAAGCAACCTTCTGTTTATCAGACACCGGTAAGACCTCAAAATATTTCTCCACATGCTCAATCCACTGCTCAGCTTCTACCGGATTTACAGATCCTTTAAACGACTGAGGTTTAAACTTAAGAAACCTCACAAAACAATCCCCTTGCATTTCATTTGCAAATACCCCTCCATCAGGAACCTCTTGCCTTTCTACCTCTGGTTCTCTTCCATCCATTTCCTCTAATCTCCTCTGCAAATTAGCAACTCGTTCCTCGGCTGCATTCATCCTCTCTAAAGCACGGTTAAGAGCACCTTGCAATTCATCATTCTTACTTTTAGATACTTCCCCAGCTCTACTCGTACCAGCTGCACTATCACCATGTTCCCTTGCGGGAACCACTGACTCAACTTCTTCCTCTGCTTCAGTCCTCCTAAAAATTGGGGGTCTACCACGTCCCCTCTGATTTTGAACTCTACCTCTAGTTCTCGCACGACCACGTGTCATCCTCAGACTCTGCATTTAAAAATATTATTTATTTAGATCTTCCACTTTTTAGGTTCTCATGCAGTCTACACAATCTTAAAACCTAATGCTCTGATACCAAAATTGTAACGACCCATCCTAGGTTGGCCACCCCTAGACGGTGTCATCACATTTTGAAAATCCAAGTACGACACATATATGCAACAATAAATATAATACTACCAGTTTTTTTTTTTAATTTTTTTATCCTTTAACAGGAGAGGTAAACAAATATGATATTCACTTAAACATAAAATACATAAATGCATGAATATTTACAATAAAATTTTTACAAGTCTTTAACTCGATTGTCTGAGGATATTAACACGTACTTGGCTTACAGAAAAAGATCTCGACTGATTCTCAACCCACCAGACTATTTATCTTGACTGCTACCTGAAATCATTGAACAGTGAGGAGTGAGCTTCACAAGCTCAGGGAATTAAATTTACTGAAAATATTCCAAATTCTATCAATAATCCTTTATTATTAAAATTTATTTTTCACATAACCTGATGACAACTTTCTACTATCAATCTCTTCTTCTCAATCACTGGCTCACCTTAAGACTATCAATTATTTCCTAATTACCTCGTAATGAGGTTCATATCAAAAAGTCCATCATTTAGATAAGTCTTATCACTGTCTTTTTATATGAAACTCAATCTTCTATAATTAAATTCACAAAAAGTATCACATCTCAGCATCTCAAAAATCTCATCATTATAGCTGTCTCTTTTTATGAGACCCAGCCATCTATAATTTAATTCACAATTAATATACCACAACTCAGCATCTCACACATCTCATCATTATAACTGTCTCTTTTTATGAGACCCAGCCATCTATAATTTAATTCACAATTAATATACCATATCTCAGCATTTCAAATAATGCAACGATAATTAAAATAGATGCAGATGCATGAATGATTATGATGGGAACGTCTTCCCACCTGTCGACAGGTTATTATTATCTTAGACTGGCTGCCCTCCCGGTTCTTTTATTCTCATCAGACCGGCTGTCTTCCCGGTTAATTCCAGCATATACCGGCTATCACGGTTTTCACTTTTCATCCCAGCATATTCCGGCTGTCACAGTTTTCACTTTTCATCCCAGCATATACCGGCTGTCACGGTTTTATTTTTCATCCCAGCATATACCGGCTGTCAAGGTTTTTATTTTTCATCCCAGCATATACCGGCTGTCACGGTTTTTATTTTTCATCCCAGCATATACCGGCTGTCACGGTTATTTCATTAGACTGGCTGCCTTCCCGGTTCTTTCAGTTATATTATTTAATGCATATGTGCATGAACAATGATATGAAACAGTAATATAAACAGAAATATAAAAACACTATAAAGATTCAAGCCACTTAATTTGGCTATCCTAATTATCCACAAGATTCTTCTCTTCCCAAATCACATCAAACAGTCCATTAAAGTCTATCCAGATCCACTAAATTTCATCTCAAATTGTCCATCAGAATTTGTCAAGATCCACTAAAATTCATCTTAAATCATCCATAAAAATTTAGCAAGATCCACTAAAATTCATCTCGTCATAATTCGTGTTAAAACATCGGTATATCTCATCAATAATTTATTTATTGCTTTTATTTTCAAGTCAACTTATAAATTCCAAAAATATTATTACTCACCGAGAAATATTTCTACATATCCAAATTTTCTATCATTCCCATAAATCACTTTTTCATCTATCACCCAAACATACTTAAATAATTAAATTTAAGATTATCACTAAAATAATTTATTTTTCATTTAGACTACTTAAAGTAAATCCAACTCACCATATAGCACTTAAAGCTACTCGTGGGCCACCTCTTTGCCTTTCCCGATCTTCCTCGAATTTTCTCCCGATTGTTGACTACAAACACCTGACATAATATTGGAATTTAAATTTCTTATTATTTCTTCTTTTCTCCACAAACCACACAGTTTGAAAAAATTTCTATTTTAACCTCCTAAAACTTTCATAAATAATAAAATAACATTACCTTATTACCTTCTGTTATTTTGATAGCTTCCCGAAATATTTTCGAAAAATACCCTCAAAATTTTGTTCCTTCCACCTTTCGTTAAACTCCCAAGTGTTTTAAGAACATAGATGCAATATTTGGAACTAATCAAAAATTCTTTCGCGTTCTCTTCATAAATCTCTCACACACATTATATAGGAGAGCTTGGCTGCAAATTTCAGCAGCTCCCTCCTTCAATCGTCTCCATGATTTGGAGGATTTAAAAAAATAAGACATGATTGCCTTACCAACATAATAATTCACCTTTGTTTTTCTTTTCTTTTCTTTACTTTACTTTTCCCCACTAACAACAAAAATAAATAAAACCAAACAATTTTTTTTTTTTGCTTTTCAACCTTGGTCTCCAAAAATCTTCATTCAACCATTTAGGGGTTTAATTCTTTGTCATATTGATAAAAATATATACTTACCCAACTTTTAAAATACGGATATTACATATGCGGATTCAGACTATGGAGCAGACCGAGATAAAAGAAGATCGATTACCTCCTACTTCTTCAACTTAAACGAATGTTGTGTAAGTTAAGAGGCTTAGTTGCAGCTTGTGGTAGCACTCTTAACAACCGAGGCTGAGTACATAGCGGCTACGGAAGCCATAAAGGAGGCTATGTGGTGCAAAGGGTTGTTGGAAGAGTTGAAGGTCCTAGAAGAGCAGGTTGTGGTGCTTTCGGATAGTCAAAGTGCATTGTACTTGTGTAAAAATCTAGTGCTCCATGAGAGGACAAAGCACATGGATGTTCGGTATCATTTCATTCGAGAAAATTTTACAGAATGATGCATCCATGTGGACAAGGTAGCCATGGAAGAAAATCCTGCGAATTTAGGCACCAAGGTTCTACCTCTAAGTAAGTTCAATCATTGCCTTAGACTACTTAGGATTAGAGTTGGTTGATATGATGAATCAAGATAAGTTTGGATCCTGAAGTTCTCTGCACAATGGCTCGGGTTTAAACGCTTAGACAAAGGTAGAGATTGTTGGTATTTGTCTAAGGTTTAAACATGGCTTAAACATGGTTAAGGTTTAAACAAGAGATAGAAGAATGAATTTCAGCATGTTAAAGGAGTGCTCACAAGTGTGCGCCTCACTTTGGGTGTGTGCACACCTCTCCTTTTAGCAAGACAAAGAAGTGCGCACAGCTTTGAAAGGTCCAGCATCAGTGTGTGCCGCAGCCCTGCTCCTCCCAGGCTGCGGCACCTAACAAGTGAGGATGTTGGAGGAAGGCCAAGGTCGCGGCGCCCCATACCCAGGGCCGCGGTGCCCAAAAAGTGGTGAAAAGATGTTTTGCCCAAGGCCGCAGCGTGCACTGTTGGAGGCCTAAACGCTAGGCACACTGATGCACAAATGATTAACTTGATTCAGCCTTTTGTTAGGTTTGTGGGTGAAAGTCGAAAAAGGCACAACATCACTTAGGATTGATGGAGGGCCATGGTTGATTGGTCATCAAGATCTAAGGGTGGAGAATGACACTCAAGATTGGTCAAGAAGTTGGTGCACTATATAAAGGGTCACCTAGCTTCACTCTCAACAACATATAATCAATTGAGTGATTACAAGTTGTGACATACAAGTGATCAAGAGATACAAGAGAGAATTGTGTGAGAGTGCAAAGATACAAAACACAAGAGGGACTCATTGTAGTGAGGCTGGTTGTAACGAGAAAGTAGTATAGATTTGATAGAGAGCATTGTAATAAGTTCTTATCATCTTCTTTCTTCTCTTCTTGGTTTCTTCAAGAACTTGAGCTTCTTGGAGAGGGGTTGCTGTGATTGTAAAAGAACCATTGATTTAGTGCAAAGATTTCAGAAGAACTCACGGGGACATAGGCTATTGCTGAACCTCGATAACAAATCGCTTATCTTCTTTATTTCTTTGATTTTGGTCATGTTTTCGATTCCTAATCTTTATAAGTCATTCTAGACTTTGGTGTTTGGAAGATCACCACCTGGGTATCTTGTCAAGGTGATTTTCAACAACCCTAAAATGCTAACAATTAAGTACTGTTAAGATGCATTTTATTACTCTCATCAGATCCTCTACCCAAATAGTTGCTGTGGAGAGAAAACTAGATCTGCTTGTTAAAGCCATAACCGCTCAGAATACCTCATCTAATCCACCAGCTACACCACTCCAGGTATATGCTATATGTTCTCATTTTGATCATAATACTGAGACATGTCCTTTATATTCATTTGCAAATCCAGAGCAAGCGAATTATATGGGACCAAACAACTACCTGCCAGATAACAACCCATATGCCAACACTTACAATCCTGGATGGCGAAACCACCCAATTTCTCTTGGAGCAACAATCAGAATGCCCTGAACCATTAAGGGCAGCAAAGGAACTCTCAGCCGGCAGCTCACTCAGTTCCTGAATCGAAGAAAAGTGACTTAGAAAGTCTTGTAAGGCAATTGGCAACACAGCAACAACAGTTGATGACTTCACAATATCAGTTCATGGCAGATGAAAGGCAATTTTGGACTGAACTAAGACAATCCACTACAAAACACGAACAAGCTATTCAAAGGCTAGAGGCACAAATGGGACAATTGGCTAAAGAACTGAGTGGCAGAAAGCAAGGTGAGCTTCTAGCTCAAACACTACCTAACCCAAGGGGGCACCAACAACTGAAGGCTGTCACAACCCTAAGGAATGGTAAGGTCATAGGAACCGATGAGTCTGTAAAAGTATCTCTAGAAAAACCATTAGCATCAAAGGTAAGTGAGATGGAGAAGGTGAATGCACAACCCTTCCCGCAGAAGTTAGTAAAACAAAAGAAAGAAAATAAACTACTTGATATTTTTTGAAACTTTGCGGAAGGTAGAAATAAACATTCCTTTATTAGATGCAATTCAACAAATGCCTACTTATGCTAAATTTTTGAAAGATTGTTGCACTCATAAGAGGAAGTTTTAGGAACATGAGACAGTAGCCTTAACTGAAGAGGTAAATGCAGTATTGTTAAGAAAGCTACCACCAAAGCTAAAAGATCCAAGTAGTTTTACTATTCCATGCAGGATAGGTGATCAGCTATTTGAACGAGCATTATTGGATTTAAGAGCATGTGTCAATTTGTTGCCATACATAGTTTTCGAAACACTAGGTTTGGGGGAACTTGAACAAACCTCTATCACCTTGCAATTGGCAGACAGAAGCATCAAAAGACCTAGAGGTATTCTTAAAGATGTCCTAGTAAAGGTAGGTGAGTTTATTTTACCTGCTGATTTTATTGTGTTAGATATGGAAGAATGGCCTATACCATTACATCTGCCCTTCATCTTAGGAAGACCCTTCATAATAACTGCTGATACAAAGATTTGTGTAAAAAATGGTATAGTAAGTATGAAGGTAAATGGTGAGAAAATAGAGTTCAAAATATTTGATGCAATAAAATTACCTCAAGATGATATTGAATGTTTTAATATGTGTATGATGCAAAGTTTTGTTGAGCAAGCTTTTCAAGTCCATCACATTGATCCATTGAATACCACCCTTACCCATGGCTTCACAATACTAAATATTGAGCAAGAACCTAAAGATGTTACTAATGACATCATTAAAACTGTGCATCTCTCTGAGGCCTCTCCAAAATATCCAAGTAAGTATGCCCCTCTATTTGAATCTCTAGTACCTACTAATACTACTCTTCTTCCTTCTATTATCCAAGCACCAAACTTGAAATTGAAACAGTTGCCAAAGCATTTAACTTATGCCTATTTGGGAGAGAATAGAACGCTACCTGTGATTGTTGCTGCCAATTTAAATGTTGGGGAAGAGGAGAAACTATTGAGAGTTCTTAGGGAGCATAGATCTGCCATTGGATGGACCATTGCTGACATCAAGGGGATAAGTCCTGCCAAATGCATGCATCATATCTACCTTGAGGATGAAGCAAAACCCACTCGGGATGCTCAAAGAAGACTTAACCCACACATGAAAGAGGTAGTAAAGGCAGAGGTGTTGAAACTATTAGATGTTGGCATTATCTACCCCATCTCAGACAGTAAATAGGTAAGTCCCGTTCAAGTTGTTCCGAAAAATAGTGGGATCACAGTAGTGAAGAATGAAGATGAAGAGCTCATACCTATAAGAATAACAACTGATTGGAGGGTATGTATCGATTACAGAATATTGAACAAGGTGACCAGAAAAGATCACTTTCCTTGCCCTTCATTGATCAGATGTTAGAAAGATTAGCCGACCATAGCTACTATTGCTTCTTGGATGGGTATAGTGGCTATAACCAGATTTCCATAGCACCTGAGGATCAAGAAAATACTACCTTCACATGTCCTTTCGGTACATTTTCTTACAAAAAGATGCCATTCGGTCTATGCAATGCACCAGCTACCTTTCAAAGATGCATAATGAGCATATTTTCCGATATGGCGGAGAAATTCATTGAGGTATATATGGATGATATTAGTGTTTTTGGTTCTAATTTTGATGAATGCCTCAATCATCTAGAGAGTGTCCTAAAGAGATGTAAAGAGAGCAACTTAGTGCTAAATTGGGAGAAATGTCACTTTATGGTTCAACAAGGCATTGTGTTGGGTCATCTCATCTCCAACAAAGGTATTAAGGTAGACAAGGCTAAAATAGACATCATTTCAAAGTTGCCTCCTCCTTTAACAATCAAGGGAGTTAGAAGTTTTCTTGGACATGTTGGATTCTATACACGATTCATCAAGGATTTCTCCAAGATCTTTAGACCTCTATGTGCATTGTTAGCTAAAGATACCAAGTTTGATTGGACTGATGACTATATGAAAGCTTTCAACACATTGAAGAATGTGCTCACCTCTGCACCAATAATGATGGTATCTGATTGGAGTCTTCCATTCGAGTTGATGTGCAATGCTAGTGACTTCGCCTTAGGAGCTGTCTTAGGCCAGAGAGTCAATAAGGTACCTCATGCTATTTACTATGCTTCTAGAACTTTAAATGATGCTCAGCTAAACTATTCTACTACTGAAAAGGAATTGTTAGCTGTTATTTTTGCTTTAGAGAAGTTTAGATCATACCTGATTGGCTCTAAGGTTATTTTATTTACTGATTATGCTACTTTGAGATATTTGTTTTCTAAGAAAAATGCAAAGCTTAGGTTAATTAGATGGGCACTCCTATTACAAGAGTTTGACTTGGAGATCAAAGATAAGAAGGGCAGTGAAAATGTGGTTACATATCACTTATCAAGGCTACCTTATGAGGATGACAAAAATGAGCTACCTTTAAATAAGAACTTCCCCGATGAACAATTGTTCACACTAGACGTAACATTTCCATGGTATGCTGATATTGTCAATTATCTAACTGTTAAGGTTTTTCCTCTAGGTATGACCAATCAAGAAAATAAGCAGTTGAAATCTCTGTCTAGACACTACCATTGGGATGATCCTTACCTATGCAAATTTTGTCCTGATCAAATCATCAGAAGGTGTGTCTCAGAAGAGGAGCACTTGAGCTTATTATAACATTGCCATTAGTTTGCTTCTGGAGGACATTTTGGGGTCAAGAGAACAGCTCTTAAGGCATTACAATCTGGTTTTTATTGGCCTAATTTGTTTAAAGATGCCTTCTCATTTTGCAGCTTATGTGATAGATGCCAGCGGACAGATAACATCTCATCCCAAAATCAGATGCCCCTACAAAATATTCATATAAAGGAACTTTTTTATGTATCGGGCATTGATTTCATGGATCCATTTCCTAACTCTTTTGGTTATTTATATATTCTTGTGGGTGTGAATTATGTGTCCAAATGGGTCAAAGGTGTCCCCTCAAAGACTAATGATAACAAAGTGGTTGTGAAGTTTCTACAGGATAACATCTTTACTCGGTTTGGGACTCCAAGAGCAATCATCAGTGATGGCGACAGCCACTTTCATCATCATTCTTTTGCTGCACTCATCAAAAAATATGGGACCACCGATAAATTTGGCACTCCATATCATCGTCAAACCAATGGCCATGTGGAGATAATAAACCGAGAAATCAAAGGCATTCTGGAGAGGATTGTGAATCCTAACCGAAAGGATTGGTCTCTGTGACTGAATGATGCTCTATAGGCATATAAGACAGCCTACAAGACACTAATTGCCATGTCTCCATACCACTTAGTTTTTGGGAAAGCATGCCATTTGCTAGTAGAGTTAGAACACCGAGCATATTGGGCCATTAAATAGTTCAATTTTGACATGAAACAAGCAGGTGAGAAGAGGAAGCTGCACTTAAATTATCTGGAAGAATTAAGGTATGATGCATATGAGAATGCCAAGCTCTACAAAGAAAGGACAAAAGCCTATCATGATAGACAACTGGTAAGGAAAGAGTTTCATGTGGGACAAAAGGTGTTGTTCTACAACTCGAGATTAAGACTAATCCCAGGCAAACTAAAGTCCTGATGGTCTGGGCCTTATGTGGTTACTAAGGTCTTTCCCCATGGTGCTTTGGAGATTCATGGTTCAAACGACAATCAGACATTCACAGTAAATGGACACAAAGTCAAGCTATACCTTGAAATCAACTTACCACCTAGAGATGAAGATTTGGCACTGCAATCTGTCCAATATACAGCAGAACCGAGAGCACTTAAGTCACATGAGGTGGACTCTAAGTGCCCCCTTCCAAGAGAGTAGCACTGAAGCTACTATAGAAAGTGCTTGAGTAGCTCAAACTTTAATAACCATGTAGCTTAAGCGCCTCTATTGAGGTCAGTGGTACTGAGACCATTGAGTACGGTACAGTTTTATTAATTGTTCTCATTACTTAGTCCTGTCTAATAGTTTGTTAAGTTGTCAGTACTTTCTGCCCTTGCAATGCTCGAGCGCACTACACAGTGTGCTCGAGCACACTCTTGCCCTACACTCAATGGCACGTGAGCGTAACACACCAACGAACACACTTGAGAACAAGTGCGATCGAGCGCACTTCACATTGCACTCGAGCACACTCGGGGCAAAGAGTCACGTGCGTGTTTAAAATCACCTAATTCTGTTAAACCCTTTTTACTCTCACTCTCACTCAAATACTCTCTCGCTCCCTCTCTCACTCCCACTCTCGCGCAACACCTTCACTCTCCCTCAATCTCATTTTCAATCACAACAACCCTCCCCCATCCCGCATTAAACTCACTAATCACCTTCCTCATCTCCCTATTTCACCAAAACATTGCACCAATCCGTTCCTCCAGGTATACCCTTATTTATTTTTAAGTTAACACACACAATCACATGCATTTTTAATTTTTCTGTTAAACTAATTGCATATACATGTTTTGTTTTGCTTGTATGGTTGTATTTTCGATTTTGCAGGAGGTCGAGACCTTTGTAGGGTGATGCCTATAGCTTCGTACCTTTGTCACTCACAACCTGTTTAAAAGATTGCCTGCTCCAGTGCACTTGAGCGCAAGGCATCTATGATCGAGCGCAGTATATCAGTGCGATCAAGCACACATCAGTGTGATCGAGCGCAATTTGGACAGAAACTTGCCCACGATGCCTAAACAGACAGCCTCCACCTCTTGTGCCTCCAGCAGCCATACACAGTCATCCCAACCCAGTTTCGAACAATGAGAGATCTTGTTTGAAACTAAATTCAACATTGATGCGGACTTCAAGAGCTTGGAAGCCACTCGATGGGCGGTTCAAGAATTCAAGAACCGGGGACTGAAGAGGTTGTTTAAGCCTATTTGTTCTACTGCATACACCTTGTTTGTGGTCTAGTTCTACGAGAACTTTTCATTCGACTGTAACAGACTGGGGGTCTTATCTTCATCAGTCTAAGGTAAGTTTATAGAGGTGACAACTGTTGACATAGCTGCTGCTCTTCACTGTTGTGATGAGTCCCCTCCCGAGGACACTCAAATGGAAGAGCAGCCAGAGCCCTTTCCCTTACCCTACATCATTTAGAACATATGTGTTGGGCAGTACGCCGATCGACACAACAATGCAGGGATTCGGTCCAAGTTGCCTCCATGACTCTGGCTCGTGGATTCCATCCTCTAGTAGAATATGTGCCCATTGGGGTACAAGACCCAGAGGAGGGACCAGTTCCTACAGGCCTTATATGCATTTCACCGTGGCCATTGGTATTCCATTCCAGCTGTCATATGGAGCTAGCTCCATAAGTTCTGGGACCATGTCCATGGCCGCCAGATCACCACGGCGAATGCATGGGGGCTTCCTTTCTTGTGCCTCCTCAGCTACATATTCAAGAAGAAGGGGATCAAGAGCTCTTCCATTAATGGACCGATGGGTGACCACCCATTCTTTGGGAAGAGCCAATGGAGCCTGAGCCAGTCCCACATGCTTAGAGGACCTCGGAGCATGCACCTGCTGATAAGAGAGTGGAGGATGATCCCATGGACACCGAGCACCCCACAACGAGCCATACTTGGAAGGAGGACCAGCCGGACATGGGATCCACCGAGTACCATCACCTTCTTGAGGAGTTGTCCTTTTTTCGATGTGAGCTCTCTAAAATTCACTGGGAGGATAGAGAGGCGACATTATTAGTACATCAGCGCATTGATGGCTTGGAGGCATGCTTTGCGAGATAGGAGGTGATGCTCTAGGCCATCCTCAATCGACAACCTCCCGCACCCGATACCTCATCGATTGCACCACCTAAAAACCAGCAGTGAGAGCGGTATCCCATCTGGCTGAAGACATAAAACTTAGCACTCATGGGAGGCACCCCACAGCTTATCCTTTTATTTTTAGTATTTTTTCACATTTATTGTTAGTATTTACTTTTATAACTATTTATTATTAGTATCTCTTGTTTTTCGGTATTACGTTTGTTTTTCTTTTTCAGGGACATAGTGAGTGCATCAAGTTCAAGTTTGGGGGCGTGCTACGATCCATGCCAGTCATCTAGTTCTCCATCTCCCAGGTTAGATCTTTATATGTCACTCACACATTGGGAACAATGTGTACATTAAGTTTGGGGGTATTGGAGACACATTCACACATTCTATCCCAGTTTTTTTTTTAGTATTCTTGAAAAGATAAATGTATGTTCATATAGTTTTGAAAATTTTGGTTGATTTAAAACAAATATTATGATAAAACTTCATCAGTAAGCTTAAAATCTAGAACACATAATGTAATACCCGTGTTCGTGAAATAAGTATAAAGAAATAATTTAATAAATACGTCTTGAAATTTAAATAGAATATTTATGCAAAGGATTAGTATTGAATAAAAAGAATTTTTGAAAGAAAAAAAATTAATAGTGAATAGTAAAAAAAATGGACGTAAACATCCAGGTCCCAGAAGAAAGAAAAGAAGGAAAAGAAGAAAAAAAAAGAATAATATATATATATATTAAATTATTATTTTATTAAAAAAAACAATACAAAATGAACAAAGGAGGCAGCAGGTGGCAGCACCTGCTACCAAGCAAAGAAAAATGAAATGCAGATTTTCAAATGAAACTTTGTAAGTCTTGCACGTCTCATGAAATGTGGAGACAATGCAGACTGATTAGGGGGGATTTAAGACAGATGGAGGACGTAATTGAGGCTGTCGAGAGTTAAGCAGAGAGCTTGTGTATATATATACACCTATGTGAAATTTGTTTTTCTTTCAACTTATCGGTTCTTTCTCAAAATATTTGGGGACTCAAAGAAATGCTGGAAGAGCAAAATTTTGAAGGGGTTTTCTGCGGAATTGCATAGAGAATCAAGAAAACCTATTAGAGAAATATAAGGTAATAACATAGTGTTTATTTTTGAATTTCTGACATTTATAAAATTCCCAAAAAGTCAAAGTGGAAATTTTCAAAGTGTGTGGTTTATACCGAATTGAAGAATAAATTAGAAAATTTATACAAATATGATATCAGGTGTTGACGATCTACAACTTGAGGAATTTTTTAGAGAAACGGGAAAGGCAAGAAGGTGATCCACGGGTAGCTTTAAGAGCTATGTGGTGAGTTAGATTTACTTTAAGTAGTCTAAATAAAAATTAATTATTTTATGATAATATTAATTTTAATTATTAAAATATGCTTGAATGATGGATGAAAAATTGATTTATGGGTACGATAGGAAATTTGGGTCATGTAGAAATATTTTTCGGTGAGAAATTATATTTTTGGAAATCGTAAGTTTATTTGAGAATAAAAGCAATAAATAAATTATTGATGAGATATATTGATATTTTAATACAAATTTTGATGAGATGAATTTTAGTGGATATTGATGAGTTTTGATAGATGAGTTGATGTGATTTGAGACAAATTTTAGTGGATCTTGACAAACCTGGATGGATGATTTGATGAGTTTTGGGATGAGAGGAAATTTGTAGACCTCTTGTTATATAAATTTGAGAAAAATCAGGATAGACAATTTAGGTGTTTTAAATTTATATATTGTTTTTATATTGCTATTTATATGCATATTTCATATCATTGCTCATACACATATGCATTAAATGAGAAAGAGAAGAACCGGGAAGGCAACCGGTCTAATGAAATAACCGTGACAGCCGGTATATGCTGGAAACAAAAGTGACACCTTGACAGCCGTATATGCTGGAAATAAAAGTGACACCGTGACAGTCGGTATATGTTGGAATTGAATTCCGTGACAGCCGGGATAAGCTGTAAAGAATCGGGAAGACAGCTAGTCTGATGAGAATAAAAGAACTGGGAGGGCAGCCAGTATAAGATAATAAAAACTTGTTAACAGGTGGGAAGACATTCCCGTCATAATCATTCATGCATTTGTATTTGTTTTAATTATTGCTGCATTATTAAAAAGTTAAGATGTGGTTGAGTCTCATAAAAAGAGACAGCTATGATGATGAGATTATTGAAATGTTGAGATGTGGTTGAGTCTCATAAAAAGAGACAGTTATGATGAAAATATTATTGAAATGCTGAGATGTGATGTATTATCGTGAATATAATTATAGATGATCGAATCCCACAGAAAAAGACAATTATGATGATTGTATTATTAAAATGCTTATGTGTGGTGTGTTATTTGGAAATTGTTTATAGATGATTTGGTCTCACAGAGAGAGACAATTATGGTAAGCAAGAAGCAGAGAATGATAAGAACCATCTAAATGATGGATTTTATGATGTGAACCTTATTACGAGGTAATTATGAGACAATTGATGATTTTATGGTGGACCAATAATTGAGAAGAAGATATTGATAGAGAATGAATCTTATGACATGTGTAATGATAGTAGAAAGTTGTCATCAAGTTATGTGAAAAATAAAAGATTAAATAATAAAGGAATATTTATGGAATTTGGAATACTTTTAGTAAATTTAATTCACTGAGCTTGTGAAGCTCACCCCTCATTGTATAATGATTTTCGGGTAGCAGGCTTGGCAAATAATGTGGTGAGTTGAGTTTCAGAGGAAACCATTTCTGTAAGCCACGTGCGTGTCATCATCCTCAGACTAATGAGAAAATAAAATGAAAAATTTATTTGTAAATCTTCATGCATTTTACGTTGTATAGAATGCTTAAAGGTCGGATTGAGGTAAAAATTTTCTTGTGATGTTATTGATTTTTATTGTTGCATATAAATTATGTGAAATTGGTGGATATATTATTTCGGATTGAGAGAAATGTGATGCAGTTTAAAGGAAAGAGAAAAAGTGGTTAAAGAGGCTTAAACATAAAGGTTATAGAGGTAGTGGTAGTATGAGTGTACATGGTGAGAGACCACCCCAAATGAGGCATTCCTTGAAACTAAAGTACAGAATCAGAGAAAAACATTATCTATTACTTTTGTAGCTCAGAATACTATTGGTGGGACCCTTAGATTTGGGAGACAGATTATGGGAACTGAAAGTCATGATAGAGGAAGTAAGTATGCCACCAAGTGGAAGTGGTAATCTGATATATGATTAAGATGTAAAAGTTTATTACAATTATATTCATATAAGATATTTATCCCAGAATTTTCAAAATTTGAAGTGCTTTATGTGTGGAAAAAATGGACATGTCAATGTTGGTCGATCTTGATGCAACCCATTCTTTTGCATCCAGTATTCATATGAAGTCTATTGAAGTATGAAATAGTCCTTGGATGCAAAATATTTTTGTTAAAGTTCCCACTAGAGATTGAGTGATAATCATAAATAGTTCTGAGAGTTGTGTGATTTGTATCAGTGATAGAAAATCTGAAGTTGAGTTATTATCTTGGAATATAATACAATTTTGGGAAGAAAAAAAAATTTGTTATCGATGTATTATGTTTAGGTTGATTGTTCCAGAAAGATTGTAGTGTTCAAGATATGGACATGAGGAGTATTTAGCATACATAATGGATTCTAGAAAGGAAAATAAGAAGTTAGAAAAAATTTTGGTAGTGAAAGATTTTCATGATGTGTTTCGTGATGAGTTGTTTAGGTTGCCTCCTAATAAGGAGAATAAATTTTTCTATTGATGTGATACCAGGTTCATCAAATATAATTAATAGCACGCTATAAAATGACGTTAGCTGAATTGAGAGAGTTAAATGTACCATTTTAAGAATTTTTGGATAATCAATTTATCGGACCTAATGTATTTGGGAAGCCCTGTGTTGTTCAAAGAAGATGGAACGATAAGAGTGTGTATTGATAAATAAATTGGTTGAACAGTGCAAGGAGTGAGAGTGTTTTCTAAGATAAACCTGAGATCAGGTTATCACCAATCGAAGATAAAGAAGGGAGACGTGCCTAAGACTGTTGTTAGGACACATTATGGTCATAAGTTTCTTGTGATGACATTTGGATTAAATAATGTTCCAGAAACATTCATAGACTTGGTGAATAAAATGTTTGAACCATTTCTTGATAATCTTGTGGTTGTGTTCATCGATAACATTTTGATGTATTTTAGGACTAAGGAAGAGCAGGTAAAACGTTTAGAAATTTTGTTGGAGATTTTGAGGAGAAAGAGATTGTATGATATAAGTTCTCTAAGTGTGAGTGTTGGCTGAATGAAATAACTTTCTTGGAACATGTAATATCGAGAATTAGCATAACAATTGATCTACAAAAGGTAAAGGAAATGTTAATTTGGGAGAGACCAACTAATGTGACTGAGATTAGAATCTTCTTAGGGTTAGCTGATTTTTATAAAAGATTCTTTCGGAATTTTTTCTATTATTGTAATACTGTTGAATAGACTAACCCGGAAAGTGGTGAGATTTGTATGGTAAGGAAAGTATGAGGAAAATTTTCCAATTACTAAAGGAGAAATTTACTACAGCTCTAGTATTGGTGTTTCTTTCTGGTGATGAAGGATTTGTGGTGTATAGTGATACGTCACATCAATTATTGGGATATGTGTAACATAGGAAAGTTGTGGGCTATACTTCTAGGCAATTGAGGATTCATGATAAGAAATTTTCGTACTCCTGACTTAGAGTTGGCTGCTATAGTGTCTACTTTAAATATTGGAGACATCATCTGTATGGAGCCGTTTGTGAAATAGTAATGGGTTATAAAAGTTGGACATACTTACTTAACCAGAGAGGAGTTAAATTGGAGGCAGAGATGGTAGATGAAGTTGATTAGTAACTATGATAGTACAATTCATTATCATCTAGAAAATGCGAAGGTGATAGATGATATATTGAATAGAAAGCCTACAAGAAGTTTAACTGCTATTGGGAGTCCTGATATGAAATTAAGGATAAATTCAAAAGAAAAAAAGAATAAAGTTGAATATCAGTGATAAAGGATCATGGTTAATAAATATGATTGTACAGTCATCCATAATGAAATGGTTTAGAGATGCAAGGTAGAGATAAAGAGATAGAAAAAGATTAAGCATTGAGTGCTTATTAGAAAGTAATATGAGTTCAAAATTGAAGTGAGAGTAGTTTAGTATTAGAACTTGGAAATTGTGTTCCAAATAATGCGAAGTTAAGAGAGGGGATAATGAGAAAGGTACATGATAATGTAGATTCGGTACAACTAAGTAACAATAAGATGTACACAGGATTGAGACAGAAATTCTGATGGTTAGGATTGAAGAGGGATGTAGCTGAGATTGTGAAGTTGTATGAAGTACCATTTGGCATAGTGTCAAATAAAGATGCTATATCATCTTGGTATTGGGAGAGGCTTTCAGAAAGCCATGGGTACACAATGGAAATTTAATATAATTTTCATGCTCATATTTGATTTTTTTTAGAATACTAGAAGATATGCTAAGGACAAATGTGATGAATTTCTCAGTAAGTCAAGATGCTTATATGCCATTGATTGAAGTTGTTTTAATAATCAGTATCAAATTTGTATGATAGGAGGTGTAGAACTCCTATATGTTGGGAAGAAATGGAATAAAAAATATATCTGGTCTATCTATTTTTGAGCTAACAATAGAAATGATCAAATTTGTTAGAGAGAACTGTAAAGCAGCCTAGAGTAGACCTCTTGAGTCTCAAGTAGGTGATTGGGTGTATTGAAAAATATCTCAATTGAAAGATGTGTTGAAATTTAAACAGTAAAGGAAAGTTGAATCTAACGTTTATGGGACCCTGTGAGGTGGTTGAGGAAGTTGGACTTGTTGTGAATAGTTTGGGTTTGCCTACAGAATTGAAGCGGTGGCATAACGTATTTCATGTTTACTTTTGAGAAAGTGTTTACATGATGAATATTATAATATTTCGAGCTAAACTATAGAAAAAAAAATATTGGGCTTATATGTAAGTAACAGAGAGGATTTTAGACAAAAGATCAAGTCTGGTATAATAAAATAATTTCATCAGTTTAAGTTCTGTGGCGGAATAAGAATGTTGAAGAGATTACGTGAAAGCATGAGACAAGTATGAAGAAGTATTATTTATATCTATTTCTGGATTAAAGTAAAGAAATTTCGAGGACAAAATTTTTGTAAGGAGGGTAGAATTGTAATACTCGTGTTCGTGAAATAAGTGTAAAGAAATAATTTAATAAATATGTCTTGAAATTTAAATAGAATATTTATGCAAAGGATTAGTATTGAATAAAATGGATTTTTGAAAAAAAAAAATGAATAGTGAATAGTAAAAAAAATGGATGTGAACATCCAAGTCCCAAAAGAAAGAAAAGAAGGAAAAGAAGAAAAAAAAAGAAATATATATATATATTTAAATTATTACTTTATTAAAAAAAAGTCAACAAAAGAGACAGCAGGTGGCAGCACCTGCTGCGAAGCAAAGAAAAATGAAATGTAGAGTTTCAAATGAAACTCTGCAAGTCTTGCACGTCTCATGAAACGTAGAGACAATGCAGACTAATTAGAGGGGGATTTAAGACAGATAGAGGAAGCATTTGAGGCTGCCGAGAGTTAAGCAGAGAGCTTGTGTATATATATACACCTATGTGAAATCTGTTTTTCTTTCAACTTATCGTTTCTTTCTCAAAATATTTGGGGACTCAAAGAAATGCTGGAAGAGCAAAATTTTGAAGGCATTTTCTGCAGAATTGTATAGAGAATAAGGAAAAGCTATTAGAGAAATAAAAGGTAATAACATAGTGTTTATTTTTTGAATTTCTGACATTTATGAAATTCCCAGAAAGTCAAAGTGGAAATTTTCAAAGTGTGTGGTTTATACTGAATTGAAGAATAAATTAGAAAATTTATACAAATATGATATCAGGTGTTGACGATCTACAACTAAAGGAATTTCTGAGAGAAACGGGAAAGGCAAGAAGGTGATCCACGGGTAGCTTTAAGAGCTACGTGGTGAGTTAGATTTACTTTAAGTAGTCTAAATAAAAATCAATTATTTGATGATAATATTAATTTTAATTATTAAAATATGCCTGAGTGATGGATGAAAAATTGATTTATGGGTACGATAGGAAATTTGGGTCATGTAGAAATATTTTTCAGTGAGAAATTATATTTTTGGAAATCATAAGTTTGTTTGAGAATAAAAGCAATAAATAAATTATTGATGAGATATATTGATGTTTTAATACGAATTTTGATGAGATGAATTTTAGTGGATATTGATGAGTTTTGATGGATGAGTTGATGTGATTTGAGACAAATTTTAGTGGATCTTGACAAACCTGGATGGATGATTTGATGAGTTTTGGGATGAGAAGGAAATTTGTAGACCTCTTGTTATATAAATTTGAGAAAAATCAGGATAGACAATTTAAGTGTTTTAAATTTATATGTTGTATTTATATTGCTGTTTATATGCATATTTCATATCATTGCTCATACACATATGCATTAAATGGGAAAGAGAAGAACCGGGAAGGCAACCAGTCTAATAAAATAACTGTGACAGCCGATATATACTGGAAACAAAAGTGACAACGTGACAGCCGGTATATGCTTGAAATAAAAGTGACACCGTAACAGCCGGTATATGCTGGAATTGAATTCTGTGACAGCCGAGATAAGCTGTAAAGAACTGGGAAGGTAGTCGGTCTGATGAGAATAAAAGAACCGGGAGGGCAACCGGTCTAAGATAATAACAACCTGTCGACAGGTGGGAAGAAGTTTCCATCATAATCATTAAGTATTTGCATTTGTTTTAATTATTGCTGCATTATTGAAAAGCTGAGATGTGGTTGAGTCTCTTAAAAAGAGACAGCTATGATGATGAGATTATTGAAATGCTGAGATGTGGTTGAGTCTCATAAAAAGAGACAATTATGATGAAAATATTATTGAAATGCTGAGATGTGATGTATTATCGTGAATATAATTATAGATGATCGAATCCCACAGAAAAAGACAGTTATGATGATAGTATTATTAAAATGCTGATGTGTGGTATGTTATTTGGAAATTGTTTATAGATGATTTAGTCTCACAGAGAGAGACAATTATGGTAAGCAAGAAGTAGAGAATGATAAGAACCATCTAAATGATGGATTTTATGATGTGAACCTCATTACGAGGTAATTATGAGATAATTGATGATTTAAAGGTGGACCAATGATTGAGAAGAAGATATTGATAGATAATGAATCTTATGACATGTGTAATAATAGTAGAAAGTTGTCATCAAGTTATGTGAAAAATAAAAGATTAAATAATAAAGGACTATTTATGGAATTTGGAATACTTTTAGTAAATTTAATTCACTGAGCTTGTGAAGCTTACCTCTCATTATACAATGATTTTCAGGTAGCAGGCTTGGCAAATAATGTGGTGAGTTGAGGTTCAGAGGAAACCATTTTTGTAAGACATGTGCGTGTCATCATCCTCAGACTAATGAGAAAATAAAATGAAAAATTTATTTGTAAATCTTCATGCATTTTATGTTGCATAGAATGCTTAAAGGTCGGATTGAGGTAAAAAATTTCTTGTGATGTTATTAATTTTTATTGTTGCATATATGTGTCGTGCTGGGATTCTCAAAATATGATGACACCATTTCGGGGTGGCCAACCCGGGATGGGTCGTTACACATAGTCTAATAATAAAGTTTTAAAAGTTTCATTACTTACTTCAGGGCATTTAAGAAGTCACAAGTTTGATCTAAATCTGACACGAGCACATTAGCACATAATTGTGTGGGGTATGACATATAATTTTTATGTATATGTTTCCATGACCTAACTGTAATCGGATAACTTGTTAGAAGGACACTTGGGCATAGAAAAATAGAGAAATAAATGTTTATTGCAAAAAAAGAGAAAATAAAATGCTCCTAATGATCATTAAATAAACTTTCCACTGAGTAACTGGACCTCTTGCCTTAGTAAGCAGTGAGTATTCACGTCAAAATGTGGGAATTAGGCATATAATGATCATTAAATAAGGTTTCCACTGAGTAACTGGACCTCTTGCCTCAGTAAGCAGTGAGTGTTCACGTCAAAAGGTGGGAATTTTTCTTGGCAACATTAAGACTAGTTAGTTTCGTAGCATTTTTTACTCGAGTTAGTAAGTCTTTAGGGGTGTCTTTACACCTAATGCCCTAAAACTATCTGGTTTAGGAGTCATTGGCTAAAAACTCGCTACATAGGTCAACTAGAAAGCTTAATGGAACTCAACATGGCAAAAATCTCATAATAAAAGAAAAGGAAAGAAACAAAACTATGCCGTTATTGTTTATTCTGATAGGAAATTTAATGAATGTTGAGACACCAAAACACTATACATTGGAGTTATTTGGAAGCTGCATCTTTTATGTGCTAATTATCAGAGTTGTGATGCCTTAAACTAGCCTTTTGTAAGTGATTAGAATTTAAAACCCTTTTTCATTGCGATGATGTGTTTATATTTTAAGCTTACTCATAAACAAATATCATGGTTTTATGTGCAACCCAAATTTTTAGATATCATGAATGATGAATTTATCTTTGATTTTTTTTTTCAGTTAATTTTTCGTTTTGTATTGCTAAGGGACTAGCAATACGTAAGTTTGGGGGTGTGATGAGTTCTTAAATATTCATATTTAAGCCCCTTAATTTATAGTCGTTAAGCTCTTTGTTTACGTATTTTAGTATATTCTACTTCATTTTTGTGTTTTCTGTGTTTTTTAGAGGTTCTTGAAGAAAATGTAGCATTTTGGAACTCTAAGGAAGAAATTTGGAAGACCTGGAAGCAGCCAAGTGCGATCGAGCGCACAAGCACTCATACGCACACATAGAAGGCTCAAGTGTAACCCTGCGCTCAAGTGCAAAAGCATGGGATCAAGCGCACACATACAGTAAAGCGACAGAGCCAGTTTTGGAAAGATTGATTCGGGTCTTGTTTTGGAAATTAAGGTTTCGAGGAGTCCTTAGAACCTTATAAATAGGCCTGTAAAACACATAAACAACACTTTTTTTTATCTTCCTTCAGTTGTAAGCTTTGGAGAGGAATTGACGACTCTTCTCCACAGTATTTTTTGGGTTTATTCTTTTCTACATAGTTTATATTATGATGATGTTTAGCATAATCAGCATGAATAACTAACTTCCTAATAGGGCTCAATTGAAGCCCTAATTATGCTTTTCCATATATGAGTATTGTTGCCCTTACAAATAGCCATGTTATGATGCTTTAATTGATTAATACCTATTTTATTGAATTCCTTATATCTGTTTGTCTGATCAACATATGCATGTGGTATGGATTAGTTAGTTAGATCAATTTACATGACCGAGTCATGGGTCTGACAAACTCTCTGCCGCCCTCAAAGCCCACTCACCCCTGCACACTCACCATCACTCATCACCACCAGTCACCACCACATATCATCAACACGCTACCACCACTCCGTGACTCCATGTATGTCCATACACATTTATGATTTGTCACACACAATCACACACGTTCTTGATTTGTCTTTTTACTAAATCTATGCATATATAATGTGTTGTTTTTGTTTGTGTGGTTGTGTTTTGAAATTACAGGAGCTTGGGAACTACCAGCTCTCGTCGTCTACTACTTCAAGTCACTGTCACCCATAAACTATTCAATAAAAACACTCAGTGACATACCAGCTAGTGTAATCGAGCGCAGGGGGTAGTGTGATCAAGCGCATAGGCAAAGTGCGATCAAGCGCACTTTATTGAGATCGAGTGCAAACTCTACAGAACCTTGTCCAGGATGCCAAAACACACTGCATCCTCATCCTGTGCCTCAGGTAGTCGTGCACAGTCTTCCTGACCTACCTTTGAGTATCGAGAGATCCTGTTCGAAACCATCTTTAACATAGATAATGACTTCAAGAACTTTGAAGAGACTCAATGGACTGTCCAGGAATTCAAACACCGTGGATTGAAGAGGTTGTTCAAGCTTGTATGCTCTACTACCTACACCCGGTTCGTGGTTCAGTTTTATGAGAACTTATCTTTCAACTGTAGCAAGTCGGGTGTCTTGTCCTCATCGGTTCAGGGCAAGTACATCAACGTGACATCTTTAAATATAGCTGCTGCCCTCCATTGTTATGATGAGTCTCCTCCTGAGGACACCCAGATAGATGAGTAGCCAGAGTCTTTTCCCTTGCCCTCCATCATTGAGGACATATGTGTTGGGCAATATGCCGATCGACACAACAATGCTGGGAGCCAGTCCAAGTTGCCTTCACGACTCTGGCTCATGGATTCCATTCTTCAGCGTAATGTGTGCCCATTGGGATACAAGACCCAGAGGCATAACCAGTTCTTACAGGCACTATAAGCATTCCACAGAGGCCACTGGTACTCCATCCCTGCTATCATTTAGAGCCAGTTACATAAGCTTTGGGACCACATCCATTCACGCCAGGTCGCCACTACTAATGCATAGGGGCTCTCATTCCCGTTCCTCTTCAGCTATATTTTCAAGAAAAAAGGGATTAAGGGCTCCTCCATCGATGGACCAGTTAGGGAGCACCCATTCTTTGGGAAGGCTCAGTGGACCCAAAGCCAGTCACACATGCCCCGAGGACTCCGAGGGCATGCACCTACTACTGAGAGAGTGGAGGAAGATCCTATGGAGACCGAGGACCCAGCAGCGAGCCAGCCATGGAGGAGGATCATATGGGACCCACAGAGTACCAGCATATTCTTGAAGAGATTCTTCTTTCCGGTGTGAGCTCTCTGACATTCGACGGGAGGATTGGGAGGCTACATTACTAGTTCATCAGCGCATCGATGGTTTGGAGGCATGTTTTTCGAGGTAAGAAGCGATGCTATAGGCCATTCTAGATCGCCTACCTACCGCCATTGGTGCCTCATCTTCCGTACCACCTAAAGACCATCAGTGAGAGTGGTGCACCATATGGCTGAAGACGTAAAACTTAGCGCTCATGGGAGGCACCCCACAGCATATCCTTTTATTTTTAGTATTTTTCACATTTCTTGTTAGTATTTATTTTATGTTGACCTTTTGTTTTTTTTTCTCATAACTGTTTACTTTTAGTATCTTTTGTTTTTTGGTATTACTTTCGTTTTTCTTCTTCAGAGACAATGTGTGTGCATCGGTTCAAGTTTGGGGGTGTGCTATGAGCCATGCCAGCCAACTAGTTCTCCATCTCCCATGTCAGATCTTTTCATGTTATTCACACATTGGGGACAATGTGTAATTTAAGTTTGAGGGTATGGGAAACACATTCACACACACTCTATCCCAGTTTTTTTCTATTATTATGGAAAAGATAAATGCATGTTCATATTGTTTTGAAAATTTTGGTTGATCTAAACAAATAATATGATAAAATTTCATCAATAAGCTTAAAATCCTGAACACATGATCTAATAATAGAGTTTTTAAAGTTTAATTACTTACTTTAAGGCATTTAAGAATTCACAAGTTTGATCTAATCTGACATGAGCACATTAGCACATAATTGTGTGGGGTATGACATGTAATTTTAATATGTATGTTTCCATGGCTTAACTGTAACCGAATGATCTGTTAGATCAACACTTTGGCATAGAAAAATAGAAAAAAAAATTTATTGCACAAAAAGAGAAAATAAAATGCACCTAATGATCATTAAATAAACTTTACACTGAGTAACTGGACCTCTTGCCTCAGTAAGCAGTGAGTGTTCATGTCAAAAGGTGAGAATTTTTCTCATAATGATCATTAAATAAACTTTTCACTGAGTAACTGGACCTCTTGCCTAAGTAAGCAGTGAGTGTTCACGTCAAAAGATGAAATTTTTGCGTGGCAGCATTAAGACCAGTTAGTTTCGTAGCTTTTTTTACTCGAGTTAGTAAGTCCTTAGGGGTGTCTTTACACTTAATGCCCTAAAACCATCTGGTTTGGGAGTTTTTGGCTAAACACTCGCTACATGGGTCAATTAGAAAACTTAAGGGAACTAAACATGGCAAAAATCTCATAATAAAATAAAAGAAGGAAATAAAACTACGCCATTATTGTTCATTTTGATAGGGAATTCGGTGAATCTTGAGACATCGAAACACTACACATTAGAGTTCTTTGGAAGCTTCATCTTTTAAGTGCTAGATCACCACACACTAAGTCAGACTTATGATTCCTTAGCCAGCCTCGTGTAAGTGATTAGATTTTAAAACTCGTATTCATTGCAAAGATGGGTTTATATTTTAAGCTTGCTCATGAATAAATATCATTGTTTTGTGCGTGACCTAAATTTTTGGATACCATGAATAGTGGATTTATCTTTTCTATTGTTTTTCAGTTAGTTTTTAGTTTTGTATTGCTAAGGGACTAGCAATATGTAAGTTTGGGGGTGTGATAAGTGATTAAATATTCGTATTTAAAGCTCTTAATTTACACTTGTTAAGTTCCTATTCGTGTTATTTCGTACTATTTTATTTCTTTTCTGTGTTTTCCTAGGATATTGAAGAAAATGGAGCATTATCTGGTTTGGAGAACAAAAAATGGAAGAACTAGAAACTGCACACAGTGCGATCGAGCACAGAAGTGTGCGATCGAGCGCACCAGCACTCGTGCGGACAAGAAGAAGGCTCGAGCGCAACCTTGCACTCGAGTGCACCAACATGAGATTGAGCGCACCCGTGCAGTAAAACGGCAGAACCTATTTTGGAAAGTAGGGTTAGGGTTCTATTTTTCTAGTTAGGATTTTCGTATGTCTTTGAACCTTATAAATAGGCCTGTAAACACAGAAACTAGATCTTCTTTTTAGTTTTGAGCTTTTGGAGAATTGACGACTCTTCTAAGCTAGTGTTTTTCGGGTTTATTATTTTCTCTTTATTTTACATTATGAAGATGTTTAACATCACAACCATGTGTAACTAAACTCTTAGTAAGGGCTTGATTGAAGCCCTGATTATGTTTACTCAATAATTCAGTATTGGTGCCTTTGTGATATTTATGTTGTGATTCTTAACATGATTAATGTCTGTTTTTATTTAAATTCCTCATATGTGTTTGCCTGATCAACATATGCATGTTGTATGAATTAGTTAGTTGAATCAATTTAGATGACCGAATTATGGGTTCAACAATAGTAACAAAAGAAATCCACGCCGGATTCTTGGGTTAATCAACATGGAAAACTGGGAGTATACACCATGCCCTAGGTCTCATGTGGTTGTCGATTTCCACAGATCTTATGCTCTCTTAAGGAATAACTCAGTATACACCATGTTGAATCCCTTAAGAAAGAAAAGAGTTAGAGTATACACCATGCCTAACTCATTACTTAGGTAAATCCATAGCTTAAGGAGTATACACAATGCCCTTAGGTTAACAAACATTAAGTATTCATAGTATGAGTAAAGCATTGGAACATTGTTTTGTTGGGGTAGCATGATTAGTGGTGGATATCAAGTCCCTATGCTTTTATCATTATCAATTCAAACTCAATATTTATTTCTATAGTTTTATATTGCGAAACTAATTCTAAAGCAAAATTCACCAATCCCTGTGGAGATGATCTCGCATTTGCACACTATGCTACTGTTGACCTTGTGCACTTGCAAGTAAAACTATTCAAATATTTGCTTATTAAATTACGTATATTTTTGCACAACAGATCATCATGCTTTGATACTACCTAAATGTGATTCAAATCATGGGTCACAAAAGGATAGTAATTGGGTATGACCTCTTATGCGTGGAGGTATGTGAGTATACAATAGAGGATCTATCACTCTCAGTAAAAGAGAGAGAAGTTCTTAAATGATCTGATTAAGTCATAGCTTAGAAATTCCTTGGCCAAGGTAGGGTGAAAATAGAAAAGAGCTTCTAATTTCACCATTTAAGTTGTGGACTTGAGATCTAGATACATATGATTAAATAATTAAGGCTTGACAGTAAATCCATACCTTATGTTTAATCAGGGACATTTTATGGTAATTGACAACGAAAAAGTTCACATTAATTTTTATTGTCTAGGTAGTCATGAAATAATGCTAAGTATCAATCATGACCTGTAGAAGCCTTTAAGAATTAATTTTAATTAATTCTTAATTAAAGGAAGAAATAAAAGGAGTTTTAATTCAAATTCAAATTAAAAGGAGTTTTAATTAATTGGATGGGATCCAATTGTTGCATAAAAGTTATGACCTACTGTCAACACAAAATTGAATCTAAGGGGTTACACACAAGTGGGCAATTGCAAGATTAAGGAAAACTAATGGGCTAATACAGAGATTTCTAATAATCAGTTAAACCAGGGTTTTAATTGCAATATTAAAAATCTTAGATCTTTTAGGAGTAAAAGCTCTATATAAAGGTAAACCCTAACACAATTGTTGTGAGACTAAACTCATATTTTAGAATCTCTCTCCCTCTCCCTCAAGAGCCAAATTTTTTAGAGGGGGTCAGCCACAGTCCTCCTATACATGTGGTTTTTGACATCCTAAAGAAGGAAATCTTTGTTCTTTGTTTCTCATGTAGATACGCTTAGAGGTTGGATGTTTGAACGACTCGTGAACTCTACACCGAGTTTTCAACTGGAATCTTCATAAAGGTATAAATCTCTAATGTTGTATGGATATGGATTATCATTCTAATAGATTTGTAGAGAAAATCATGGGATCAAGTTCTTTGGTATAGAAAAAATTTAAATTTTCAATGCATATCTATACCACTAAACTTACAAATTAAACCTTCATTATTCCTTTAGAAAATTTCTAATCTTTAAACTTGTAATTTTATTGTACTTCAATTTGCACACTAGCACTTATCCTTGATTAAAACAAAGTAGGTTCGGGGCCCGATATCTCTTAGTATCTGAATGTGACCCTAATTTGCTTACGTTAGCCCTTAATGTGAGACACGTTTCTCTTGGTTCTTATCGCTGTAATGAAGGTTTGCCACCATGTTTGTACTCTTATTGTCTACTTATTAAGTTACTCAATGAGCATAATGGAATTCTTCCAGCCATGGGATACTCAAGCCCACTGAAGTTATAAGGTGGAGTCGCCCTTTAGCAAACTCTAGAGCCTTCTAATCTTGGACAGAGACCCTTTTCTATCCCTTTGTGTGCTTGTTGATAAGTGCTTAAATAGTCATATTTAAGCCCCTTAATTTACATTTGTTAAGTTACTTATTTATCTATTTTTATGGATTTTACTTCATTTTCGTGTTTTATGTGTTTTTCACAGGATTTGGACAAAAAGGTAATAATTTGGAGCTTTTATAAGCAAAAGTCAAGTTTTGCCATCCAGCAAGGTGCGCTCGAACGCACCTCCCTTGAGATCGAGCGCACTTGAAGAAGGCTCGAGCGCACACATGCGCTCGAGCGCAATCACTCCAGAGGCAGCAGAGCCAGAATAGGAAAGAAGTCTTCTAACTCCAAAAAGGAATAAGGGTTTCGGGACACCATGAAGACCCTATAAATAGCCCTGTAAAAACACATAACAAAAACCTTTTGTTCTAGATTCGAAGTAGAGAGCTTAGGAGAAGAATTGACGACTCGTCTCCCGAGTCTTCTTCGGTTTTAGTTTTCTGTTTTTATTTAATTATGTTTAGTATGTTTACTTTACTTAGTATGTGTAACTAAACTCCTATAGGGCTCGATTGAAGCCCTAGTTATGCTTTACCACATATTCATTCATTGATTATCTTTGCTATAGCCTTGTTAGAATATTTAACTTGATTAATACCTGTTTATATTTACATTCCTCATATGTATGTGTCTGATCAACGTATGCATGTGGCATGGATAAGTTAGTCGAATCAATTTGGACGAACGAGTCCTGGGTTCGACATTAGTAACAAGGGATATCCACACTGGATTCCCGAGTTAATCAACATGGGAAACTGGGAGCGGACCAAGCCCTAGGTCCCGTGTGGTTACCAATCTCCACAGCCATTATACTCTCTTAAGGAACAACTCAGTACACACCCATGTTGAATCCTTTAAGAGAGAAAAGAGTTAGAGTATACGCCATGCCTAACTAGTTGCATAGGGAGATCAACAGTCTAAGGTGTGGGCCAAGCCCTTAGGTTGGCAACCATTAGATATTCATGATAAGGCTAGAGCACTGAAACCTTAGTTAGTGGGAAAGTATAATTAGTGGTGGATATCGTAGCCCTATGATCTCATTATTGTTATTTACTCACAATCAAATTGCTATTTCTCTTTTTAACTTGAAGAAACTAATTCTAAAACGAAATTCACCAATCCCTGTGGAAATGATCTCGCACTTGCACACTATGCTACCACAGACTTTGCGCACTTGCAAGTAAAACTAGAACGGTTATTTGCATATTTATTTAAGTAGATAATCACTCCAACAAGTTTTTGGCGACGTTGCTGGGGATTGTGCTAAATTTATTTTTGGAATTATTTTCGTTAGTTTTTTTATTATTCTATTTTATTTTATTTTGTTCCGTTTTATTTTTAGTTTTATCAAAAATCAGATTTATTCCTTCTTTTCGTTTTCTGTTTTTGTTCATGTGTGCAGAGGAGGAGTTTCTGTCCTCATTGCGATCGAGCACACTCCTTGGTGCGATCGAGCGCAATCCTAGTGCGATCGAGAGTTGTTCTTGGTGCGCTCGAGCGCAAAAGCTCTAGAGAGTACCCAAGAAGCAGTACTGAAACTACTACACTAAAGCTTTTCAACTAATTCATTCAAAGGAGAAGCACCAATGGCGGAAGCTAGATATGCTTGTCTAGATGCTATGGAGAAGAAGCTAGATATGCTCATAAAAGCCATGACTACACGAAATAGCTCACATAATCCACAAGCCACCCAACTCAAGGTATGTGCTTTATGTTCTCAATTTGATCACACTACTGAGACTTGCCATTCGTATTCATCTACAGATTCTAAGCGAGCGAACTATGTGAGACTAAACAGTGCTTATGCAAATACCTACAATTTTGGATGGAGAAACCACCCCAACTTCTCATGGAGCAACAATCAAAATGCTTTGAACTTTCAAGGGCAGCAAAAGAATTCCCAACCAGCAGCCCAATCAGTTCCGAAATCAGAGCAAAGTAACCTAGAGAATCTTGTGAGGCAATTGGCAACTCAACAAAAACTGCTGATGGCTTCACAAGAGCAATTCATGGCAGAGGCAAGACAACTCTGGACTGAGCAAAGTGACCTAGAGAATCATGTGAGGCAATTGGCAACTCAACAACAATAGCTGACGACTTCACAAGAGCAGTTTATGGCAGAGGCAGGACAATTCCGGACTGAGCAAAGGGAAATCATTGCAAAGCATGAGCAAGCTATTCAAACACTAGAAGTACAAGTGGGGCAAATTGTTAAAGAGCTAAATGAAAGAAAACATGGAGAATTTCCAGCCCATCACGTTAATCCATTAGAAACTGCTCCTACCTATAGTGTCACAAGATCGAAAATCGAGCCCAAATTTAAGGATGTTATTGATGACATCATCAAAACTGTGCACCTCCTAGAGGCATCTCCAAAGCATCCAAGTAAGTACACCGATCCATTTGAACCTCATGTGCCTCCTAATACTATTTTTTTCCTTTCTATTGTCCAGGCACCATACTTGGAATTCAAGCAGTTTCCAGAGCACTTAACTTATGATTATATGGGAGAGAATAAGACACTACCTATGCTAGTTACTACCAATTTTAGTTTTGGGGAAGAATAAGGCTTGGTCTGGCTGAAGACGTTAAACTTAGCGTTCATGGGAGGCACCCTAGATATATCTTTTTTCATTTCAGTATTTTTAATTTGTTTATAGTTATATATACATGTCTATTATTTATATTTTGTTTTCCATAACAACATTTATTTTTCTTTGTCAGGTACTTAGTGCGTGCATCCAGTTCAAGTTTGGGGGCGTGTACAAGCAAACAAGCAAGCAACCTAGTTCTCCATCTCCCAGGTCAGATCTTTCCATGCTGCACACACATTAGGGACAATGTGTATTTTAAGTTTGGGGGTAGTGGGAGATACTAGATACTATTACACACACACTTGAAACACATGCACATACTAAGTCCCCAGTTTTCTTTTTTAAGAAAAGATAAATGCATGTTCATTTGATAAAAAAAAATTTTGGTTGATTTAAAAATTTGATAACACTTCATTAGTAAGCTTAAAAGCTAGAACACATAGTCTTGTAATGGGAATTTTACAAAGTTTAGTTACCTACCTCAAGGCACCTAAGAATTCATGAGTTTGATTCAAATTTGCACGAGCTCATTTAACACGAATTTGTGTGGGGTATGGCATATAATTCTCTTGTATATGTTTCCATAATCTAACTGTAATCGGATAACCTGTTGAAAAGAACACTTTGGCATAAGAAAAATAAAGAAGAAAAAAATAAAGAAATATTTTCATCATGCAAAAAGTGATCAAAAAGCTTCTAATGATCAGTAAAAACTTTCCACTGAGTAACTGGGCCTCTTGCTTCAGTAAGTATTGAGTGTTCACGTCAAAAGGTGGGAATTTCATTAAGAAGTATAAAAACCTGTTAGTTTCGTAGTCTTTTTGACTCGAGTAAGTAAGCCCTTAGGGGTGTCTTTACACCTAATGCCCTAAAACCATCTAGTTTGGGAGTCATTGGCTAAACACTCGTTACAAGGGTCAAATAGAAAGCTCGATGGAACTCAACATGGCAAAGATTGCATAATAAAAAGAAAAAGAAAAAGAAGCAAGTATTATGCCATTTTTGTTCTCTTTGATAAAGAATTCGATAAAAGTTTGGGCATGGAAACCCTATACGCTAAAATTATGTGGAAGTCCCATCTTATATGTGCTAACTCATCACACACAAATCAAACTTGCGATGCCTTAAGTCAACCTTAGGTAAGTAACTTAAAACTTTTGAAAGTCATTTTGCAATCCAAAATGTGTTTTTATTCTAAGCTTACTCATGAACGGTTATCATAGTTTTATGTGCAACCCAAATCTTTGAGTATCATGGAAATGAATTTATCTTTAATTTTTGTTCTAACATAGTCTTTAATTTTGTATTGCTAAGGGACTAGCAATATGTAAGTTTGGGGTGTGATAAGTGCTTAAATAGTCATATTTAAGCCCCTTAATTTACATTTGTTAAGTCACTTATTTATCTATTTCTATGGATTTTACTTCATTTTCGTGTTTTGTGTGTTTATCACAGGACTTGGACAAAAATGTAATAATTTGGAGCTTTTGTAAGCAAAAGTCAAGTTCTGCCATCCAGTAAGGTGCGCTCAAGCGCACCTCCCTTGAGATCAAGCGCACAAGAGCACGAGCGCACTTGAAGAAGGCTCGAGCGCATGTGGCAGAGCCAGAATTGGAAAGAAGTCCTCAGACTCCAAAAAGGAATTAGGGTTTCGAGACTACATGAAGACCCTATAAATAGCCCTGTAAAAACACATAGCACACACCTTTTGTTCTAGATTCGAAGTAGAGAGCTTAGGAGAGGAATTGACGACTCGTCTCCCGAGTCTTCTTCGGTTTTAGTTTTCTGTTTTTATTTAATTATGTTTAGCATGTTTACTTTACTTAGTATGTGTAACTAAACTCCTATAGGGCTCGATTGAAGCCCTAGTTATGCTTTACCACATATTCATTCATTGATTATCTTTGCTATAGCCTGGTTAGAATATTTAACTTGATTAATACCAGTTTATATTTACATTCCTCATATGTATGTGTCTGATCAACGCATGCATGTGGCATGGATAAGTTAGTCGAATCAATTTGGACGAATGAGTCCTAGGTTCGACATTAGTAACAAGGGATATCCAAACTGGATTCCCGAGTTAATCAACATGGGAAACTGGGAGCGGACCAAGCCCTAGGTCCCGTGTGGTTACCAATCTCCACAGCCATCATTCTCACTTAAGGAACAACTCAGTACACACCCATGTTGAATCCTTTAAGAGAGAAAAGAGTTAGAGTATACGCCATGCCTAACTAGTTGCATAGAGAGATCAATAGTCTAAGGTGTGGGCCAAGCCCTTAGGTTGGCAACCATTAGATATTCATGATAAGGCTAGAGCACTGAAACCTTAGTTAGTGGGAAAGTATAATTAATGGTGGATATCGTAGCCCTATGATCTCATTATTGTTATTTACTCACAATCAAATTGCTATTTCTCTTTTTAACTTGAAGAAACTAATTCTAAAACGAAATTCACCAATCCCTGTGGAAATGATCTCGCACTTGCACACTATGCTACCACAGACTTTGCGCACTTGCAAGTAAAACTAGAACGGTTATTTGCATATTTATTTAAGTAGATAATCACTCCAACAAGTTTTTGGCGACGTTGCTGGGGATTGTGCTAAATTTATTTTTGGAATTATTTTTGTTAGTTTTTTTATTATTCTATTTTATTTTATTTTGTTCCGTTTTATTTTTAGTTTTATCAAAAATTAGATTTATTCATTCTTTTCGTTTTCTGTTTTTGTTCAGGTGTGTAGAGGAGGAGTTTATGTCCTCTTTGCGATCGAGCACACTCCTTGGTGCGATCGAGCGCAATCCTAGTGCGATCGAGAGTTGTTCTTGGTGCACTCGAGCGCAAAAGCTCTAGAGAGTACCCAAGAAGCAGTACTAAAACTACTACACTAAAGCTTTTCAACTAATTAATGCAAAGGAGAAGCACCAATGGCGGAAGCTAGATATGCTTGTCTAGATGCTATGGAGAGGAAGCTAGATATGCTCATAAAAGCCATGACTACACGAAACAGCTCACCTAATCTACGAGCCACACAACTCAAGGTATGTGCTTTATGTTCTCAATTTGATCACACTACTGAGACTTGCCATTCGTATTCATCTACAGATTCTAAGCGAGCGAACTATGTGAGACTAAACAGTGCTTATGCAAATACCTACAATTTTGGATGGAGAAACCACCCCAGCTTCTCATGGAGCAACAATCAAAATGCTTTGAACTTTCAAGGGCAGCAAAAGAATTCCCAACCAGCAGCCCAATCAGTTCCGAAATCAGAGCAAAGTAACCTAGAGAATCTTGTGAGGCAATTGGCAACTCAACAACAACTGCTGATGGCTTCACAAGAGCAATTCATGGCAGAGGCAAGACAACTCTGGACTGAGCAAAGTGACCTAGAGAATCATGTGAGGCAATTGGCAACTCAACAACAATAGCTGATGACTTCACAATAGCAGTTTATGGCAGAGGCAAGACAATTCCGGACTGAGAAAAGGGAAATCATTGCAAAGCATGAGCAAGCTATTCAAACACTAGAAGTACAAGTGGGGCAAATTGTTAAAGAGCTAAATGAAAGAAAACAGGGAGAATTTCCAGCCCATCACGTTAATCCATTAGAAACTACTCCTACCTATAGTGTCACAAGATCGAAAATCGAGCCCAAATTTAAGGATGTTATTGATGACATCATCAAAACTGTGCACCTCCTAGAGGCATCTCCAAAGCATCCAAGTAAGTACACCGATCCATTTGAACCTCATGTGCCTCCTAATACTATTTTTTTCCTTTCTATTGTCCAGGTACCATACTTGGAATTCAAGCAGTTTCCAGAGCACTTAACTTATGATTATATGGGAGAGAATAAGACACTATCTATGCTAGTTACTGCCAATTTTAGGTTTGGGGAAGAATAAGGCTTGGTCTGGCTGAAGACGTTAAACTTAGCGTTCATGGGAGGCACCCTAGACATATCTTTTTTCATTTCAGTATTTTTCATTTGTTTATAGTTATATATACATGTCTATTATTTATATTTTGTTTTCCATAACAACATTTATTTTTCTTTGTCAGGTACTTAGTGCGTGCATTCAGTTCAAGTTTGGGGGCGTGTACAAGCAAACAAGCAAGCAACCTAGTTCTCCATCTCCCAGGTAAGATCTTTCCATGCTGCAAACACATTGGGGACAATGTGTATTTTAAGTTTGGGGGTAGTGGGAGATACTAGATACTATTACACACACACTTGAAACACATGCACATACTAAGTCCCCAGTTAAAAAGATAAATGCATGTTCATTTGATAAAAAAAAAATTTGGTTGATTTAAAAATTTGATAACACTTCATTAGTAAGCTTAAAAGCTAGAACACATAGTCTTGTAATGGGAATTTTACAAAGTTTAGTTACCTACCTCAAGGCGCCTAAGAATTCATGAGTTTGATCCAAATTTGCACGAGCTCATTTAACGCGCATTTGTGTGGGGTATGACATATAATTCTCTTGTATATGTTTCCATAATCTAACTGTAATCGGATGACCTGTTGAAAAGAACACTTTGGCATAAGAAAAATAAAGAAGAAAAAAATAAAGAAAAATGTTCATCATGCAAAAAGTGATCAAAAAGCTTCTAATGATCAGTAAAAACTTTCCACTGAGTAACTGGGCCTCTTGTTCAGTAAGTATTGAGTGTTCACGTCAAAATGTGGGAATTTCATTAAGAAGTATAAAAACTTGTTAGTTTCGTAGTCTTTTTGACTCGAGTAAGTAAGCTCTTAGGGGTGTCTTTACACCTAATGCCCTAAAACCATCTAATTTGGGAGTCATTGGCTAAACACTCGTTACAAGGGTCAAATAGAAAGCTCGATGGAACTCAACATGGCAAAGATTGCATAATAAAAAGAAAAAGAAAAAGAAGCAAGTATTATGCCATTTTTGTTCTCTTTGATAAAGAATTCGATAAAAGTTTGGGCATGGAAACCCTATACGCTAAAATTATGTGGAAGTCCCATCTTATATGTGCTAACTCATCACACACAAATCAAACTTGCGATGCCTTAAGTCAACCTTAGGTAAGTAACTTCAAACTTTTGAAAGTCATTTTGCAATCCAAAATGTGTTTTTATTCTAAGCTTACTCATGAACGGTTATCATAGTTTTATGTGCAACCCAAATCTTTGAGTATCATGGTAATAAATTTATCTTTAATTTTTTTTCTAACATAGTCTTTAATTTTGTATTGCTAAGGGACTAGCAATATGTAAGTTTGGGGGTGTGATAAGTGCTTAAATAGTCATATTTAAGCCCCTTAATTTACATTTGTTAAGTCACTTATTTATCTATTTCTATGGATTTTACTTCATTTTCGTGTTTTATGTGTTTATCACAGGACTTGGACAAAAAGGTAATAATTTGGAGCTTTTATAAGCAAAAGTCAAGTTCTGCCATCCAATAAGGTGCGCTCAAGCGCACCTCCCTTGAGATCAAGCGCACAAAAGCACGAGCGCACTTGAAGAAGGCTTGAGCGCATGTGGCAGAGCCAGAATTGGAAAGAAGTCTTCGGACTCCAAAAAGGAATTAGGGTTTCGAGACTACATGAAGACCCTATAAATAGCCCTGTAAAAACACATAACACACACCTTTTGTTCTAGATTCAAAGTAGAGAGCTAAGGAGAGGAATTGACGACTCGTCTCCCGAGTCTTCTTCGGTTTTAGTTTTCAGTTTTTATTTAATTATGTTTAGCATGTTTACTTTACTTAGTATGTGTAACTAAACTCCTATAGGGCTCGATTGAAGCCCTAGTTATGCTTTACCACATATTCATTCATTGATTATCTTTGCTATAGCCTTGTTAGAATATTTAACTTGATTAATACCTATTTATATTTACATTCATCGTATGTATATGCCTGATCAACGTATGCATGTGGCATGGATAAGTTAGTCGAATCAATTTGGATGATCGAGTCCTGTGTTCGACATTAGTAACAAGGGATATCCACACCAGATTCCTGAGTTAATCAACATAGGAAACCGGGAGTGGACCAAGCCCTAGGTCTCGTGTGGTTGCCAATCTCCACAGCCATCATGCTCTCTTAAGGAACAACTCAGTATACACCCATGCTGAATCCTTTAAGAGAGAAAAGAGTTAGAGTATACACCATGCCTAACTCGTTGCATAGGGAGATCAATAGCTTAAGGTGTGGGCCAAGCCCTTAGGTTGGCAACCATTAGATATTCATGATAAGGCTAGAGCACTGAAACCTTAGTTAGTGGGAAAGTATAATTAGTGGTGGATATCATAGCCCTATGATCTCATTATTGTTATTTACTCACAATCAAATTGTTATTTCTCTTTTTAACTTGAAGAAACTAATTCTAAAACAACATTCACCAATCCCTGTGGAAATGATCTCGCACTTGCACACTATGCTACCACAGACCTTGTGCACTTGCAAGTAAAACTAGAACGGTTATTTGCATATTTATTTAAGTAGATAATCTCTCCAACACTTGTCAAATGTGTTTTCCTCACATCACATGTAAAAAAAAATGTTTGTTTGATGGTATGCTTGTGCGATAATATGTTGTTTGTTAACCTATTGTTTCAAGATTATGTTTAATTAAACTTGAATCAAATTTGGACAAATCAAAATTAAGCTAAAACCCCGACTCAATACATACGCCCTTATAGATAAATAATGTTAAATTGACATCAATAGACAATCCATTGGAATTTAGGTATCAAAATTAATTGAATTTATATCCAAAAGGCCTCTTTATAAATAATTTTGGTTAAACATGGTCAAAACCCTAAAAGATCAAATGGAATGGATCCATTGCAAAAGGGAATATTTTTTTTCATATTTAAGCTTATTTATTTAGGTCATTTGAATTTTAACTTAAATGATCCTTGGGCCTAACTTCTTGCATAGTGGATATTGATTTCAATCTAACACTATTTAACCGTGAGAAAGTTAGAATCAAGGATAGATCGAAACGAAAATTTGGATTTGGAAAAAACTTGAGCTTAATCAAGCAAATCCCGTTACATGGCATAATTTCTTGTGTAAGGTGTTTCCATATTTTATTTAATCACATGTTTTGTTGGACTAAACCTTATCAGTTCAAATCCCAATTGTTTTTAAATTAGAAATTAACTTTGGTCATGTATGTCTTTGATTAAATCCCTTAAATTGTACCTAATCAAGTTGATAAGTCAAAAGATAAGGATTAACCCTTTCTGATTTTGAAAAGTTATTAAAAAGATTAATTAACTCGGTTTAATTTTTGGAATTATGTTGACCACTATTAATTTCCCATATATAAGTTTAGGGATTAATCTGAATCATTGAGGATTAACGAGAAAATGAATTTGAAAATCTTTTTAATACAAGAAAATCAAAACTCGAAGTTTCTCTTGGGAAAAATTGTAATTTTCCTACTTAAGCTAAATTTAGCTAGCATCAATAAAAAAATCTCATTGATTAAGAAAGTCAGATTTAGGTTGTGAAAAATCTTCAATTAAATAGTTGTTATCATACTAAATCCATTTAATCGAACCAAAGAAGGTAGTACTTAATTCCACCTGAATTGAGAAAATCAGTGATGGAGCATGATTAAAACAATTTAAGTTTTGCAATTAAATTACCAAGATAAGTTAACACAAAGACTATGATTTTGAATTGATGTCAATCGAATGAGTGTGGAGTTTGAAGATTTCTACGTTTTGGAAAAAACAAAATGATTTGAGATTTAATTAATTAGAAGGTGGTCTTTTTTTTATTTTCACTTTTTATATGCATTTATGTTTTGTGTGCATTTTAACCGAGGCCAAGTTCAAGTGGACTCCAATCTAATGATGAGTTTAGGCTAAAAAAAAGGGGGTATAGTGGTAGGGGCAGATTAACAGACGGTATCGTGTTTTCGTATTTTGAAAATTTGTTGCACTTTTCTCATCATATTCGAAGAAAAAAAAAAGGTCAAGCCCGACATCTGATTTGAGTAAAACTGAATTTGGTCAAGAAGAACTTATTTGGTCATCAAAAGCATCTCCTGAATGGGCATATGAACTTCAACTAAATTCTCCATTTCCATGCATGAGTTATCACAAGGTTCAAATTTAAGTAGGTTTGGACCAATTGATAGGTTTGAAAAAAAAAGAAAAAAAAAACCTTTCTTGTTTTCTAAGAAGTCTCAAGCTCGTCAAATGATTTAAACATTGCTAAGGAAAACTGTGAATGAGCTCGAACATGCATCTTCATCCTTGCGGATTGCATCTTCATCTTTATCTTTTAAATGTCCCCCGTGTATGAGCGGATTGAATAATCCTGAGTTGAATGAGCCTAAACATGACATTTTCATCCTTGCATTTTTCCTTCTTTGCACACATTCAGAATACCAAGTTTTTAGTGGGAGATTAAGGAAAGAATAGTCCAATTGAATTTGAAGAAATGGCCCAGAATGAGCAAAAGAATGAGATGCAAGAGTTTAAGGACATGATGAAGAGGTTGAGCAACCTAGAATCAATTTGTGGTGTCAAAAGGCTTCCAACTAAAGGAGAAAAATGGATGATAAGGTGGTTGTCAACAAAAATGACTAACTAGACAATTTGAGAGGGAAACAATTCAGTAACTTTGGTAGACCAAGCAAGCATTGAAGAAGAGCTAGAGACTTCACTCCCTTGGGGTTGACTCTAACTCATGCGTTTGGCATAATGATGAAGGAAGTCAAGATAATACCCTTGACCCCAAAGCCACTACCTAGCCCTATCCTTGCTCATTTAGGCCTCTCCAAATTACGTGAGTTTCATCAACAAGTTGGCCATGACATTGAGAAGTGCTCCAGGCTCTACCACGAGATTCAATACCTCATAGAGTCCGATCCCAACCTCTCTTTTAGCCTCAACTCATCCATTACACAAAATACCTTCCACATGAAAAACACTAAGACTTATTCAAGAAAAATCTTTTCCATGATTCATACCTCATACTAACCCAATCATACCACTAAGGAGTTGGTGAGGAAGGAAGTTGCATCAATGGATTGAATGTTCAATGGACATGATGAAGATGATAATTTTGGGGGACTTAAGGAGAAAATGGCTTAAGTTGAGGGTTTCTCAACATAAGGTGATTTTTTTAGTAAGATGTGTTTGCACCAAAGGCTGAATCTCATTATAACACAAAAATTCCTTGGGAGTTCTTTTAAACTATTTTATTTTCATGAATTTCTTGTTTTTTTGCATCATAAACTTTTCATATCAATAATATAATCTCTTCATTTTGTATATTTATTTTGTTCATTTTGATAAATTTTTATTGCATGAGAAAATCCTCAAACTCACATGATTTCACTCCATTTGAAAATTTTAATTTTCACTTAATTATAAAGATAAGTTTACACGGTTTTACAAAATGTGTCAATCTTCTAACAGTAAGTGTAATTCCACATGGTTCGTTTGTCGACAACAAATGGCTCAAGCCATCTTGGGTAAGAAGAAAAACAAAAATACAAGTTTCAATCCAAGAGAAAGAGTTCTCAATCAAGAAGAAAAAATCAAATCCATTTGGGAGGTTTTAGCCCCAAAAGGAATCCACAAATCCATTTAGGCTCCTTAGTGAAGTCACAATCATAGAAAAAAGTCCCAATCCACATAGGCCACACAACAAAGCTCGAAAGGAAATCCAGACACATCAAAGGCCTCAATGGGAACAAGTGAACCATGATCCTTTTGTACAAGAAAAAAATAAAAAAAAAAGGAACAAAATATCGATCTTATTCTCACATTAAAGAGTCCAAGCTTACCTGTGGAGACGATCTAAAAATTATTGAACCCAACAACCATTGTTTTTCAGTTTGAAAAGGCTAAGCAATTTGATTGGAAATGAAAAGAGGCATTCATTTCTACTATCCTATAACTTCAAAATTTGCCATTGTCAAGCCCCTTTGAGCCTTAATGAGTTTCTTTCGTGAACCTTCTTCACCAAGGATTATTCTTTTGCTCAATAGGATGTCCACTATTTCAAAAGGGAAGGAAATTTTGGAAAAGAAAAGGGAAAGACTCTAAAAAAACTCAATTAAGGCCTAAAGTTCAAGGAAAAATGTGGAAGAACTTAGGGTAAAGAACTTGAGCAGAATGATAAAGGATAGTCTGTGGTTTCTTAGGACCATCAAAACACTTTTTGAAACACTTATCATCCATTTCTTAGTTAACCTAGTCATCTTTGGCCTACATTACAACCCTTGAAAGACTTCTTTAATCAATGAAAGTTGCTTAGAGCACATACCATTCTTTTAAGTAACAAGAAAATTTAATCTTTCCAAAAAGATTCATTGACCCATCCTACACTCAAAATGGGTTGCTTTATCCCTTCAAGTGTCTTCATCCAATTTAAAATGACCTACCCTTGCACCACTTGCAAGGGATAGCATGAATCGATTGCCTTCCTCCTTGCCACTCCTTTGTGTGAATCCGCTACCGCTCTCACAAAAGATGACCCGAGCCGCATTTGTAAAACCATCTCAAATTTTTTCACCCCTTGAAAAGGGTGCCCCAAATTTTGAAGCTATTCTCAAGACAACCTTTACACTACTCATAAGAAGCATCACCATTCGAAAGAGAGACAATGTTCTTTCCATGTAAGGATACGATTGGTTGCTCCCTCTAAGTTGAAAATCAAAAGGGAGACTTAGGTAAAAGTTAGGGCCAAATCACTAATTCGAAAACTAGAAAAGGTGGTTTAGATCAAAACTGTGTGCACTTTTTTAGAACTACAATTAGTTTGATCCTTCCTTTGGTACGTAGGTAACTGCAATGGTGCAGCCATATCTCTTTACATTTTTTTACATCTATTGACATTAATTTCTTTTTGCAAAAGTTGTGTAAATACATTAGAAAGGAACAATTGAAAAAGTGGTGAATTAAATGTATGCGAGAGGATGAGATTGCTGAAAGGGCTTTCTCATTGTGCACAAAATAAGAATGCACTGAGTCAAGTATTCTTTCTCTTTATGCTTTTCTCGCTTTCTTTCCTTGCAACCCCTGCATTTGTTTTTTCCACTTACACATGCATAGCCAACATTTGCATTCACTAAAAAATAGATACTAGACTTGAACCTTGTGCCTCCACAATGATGCTTCAAAAAGAGAGGGGCAAGAGGAGGAAGATGGCTATATTCAAGAATGGTCGACCAAATGTGATGCTTCGGAGAACAACTCAGAAAGCTCTTGAGGTCCATTTATCAAATTTAACTGTGTTTGGCCCAAATCTCTAGAAAACAAATTCTTTCTATTTCCATGCACCATATTCATTTCATTTATCATACATTGCATTAATTGAAGAAAATTCCCTTTGAAAATCTGCATCATCTTCACTAGCATTTTTTTTTTTTTTTTGCATACAAAGATAAAAAATGCATAAAAAAAATTTCTTTGGAAATTTTGTGTGCATCACCCCACTTGAATGTCATTCATTGTATATATGCATCCATAAAATCAACAAAGTCTTCATCACATGTAAAAAAAAAATTGAAATTCGTTCTCATTCATGATATAACCCATTTTCTCTTTGTCCCTGCATTAAATTTTGTCTTGTAAGTGAACGAATTCTCTTAAGAATCTGGGATATGATTGTGATGAATTTGAAAATTTCGATGCAAGCATGCAAAACAAACAATCATGTTTAGCCTCAAATAGTCACAAGCTTCTCTACACTTTCTCTGTATATGGCAAATATAGCCCCGCCTTGCAATCATAGCCATAGACACATTGGAAAAAATGATCTAACCCTCGTGCATCCCCCAAGCCTCAAAAGGTGGATGTAGCCCCCGTCTTGCAATCATAGTCATAGACACCTTAGGAAGACGAATCTAGCTCTCATTCATCCCCAAAGCCTCAAAAGACAGATATAGCCCCCACAGTGTAGTCATAGCTATAGACTCCTTGGGAAGACGAATCTATCGCTCGTGCATCCCCTAAGCCATGCAAACCTACTAAGATTTAAGTCTTGAAAGAGGGAAAAAGAGAAAATTTCGCAAAATCAGCTAAAAAATGAATTCATAACCTCGAAGAGGCAAAAATAACATATTTTGCGAAATCAGTTCAAAAATGAATTCATAGACTAAAAGAGCCAAGAAGAGCGAATTTGCAAGTCAGCTCAAAAAAGAATTTAAAGTCCTCGAAAAGGCAAAAAATTGGATTTTACAAAATCAATTCAAAAATGAATTCACAGCCCAAAGAGGCAAAAAATTGAATTTTTTTAAATCAACCCAACAATGAATTCACAACCTCAAAGAGGCAAAAGAACAAATTTTGCGAAATCAGCTCCAAAATGAATTCACATCCTCGAAAAGGCAAGAAGAATGAATTTTGAAAAATTAGCTCAAAATGAATTTAAAGTTCTTGAAGAAGCAAAAGGAGTAGATTTTGTGAAGTCAACTCAAAAATGAATTCACAACCTCAAAGAGCCAAAATGAGCGAATTTTGTGAAATCGGCTCAAAAATGAATTCATAACCTCGAAGAGGAAAAAAGAACAAATTTTGAGAAATCAAATAAAAAATGAATTTAAAGTTCTCGAAGAGGAAAAAGGAGAGGATTTTTTGAAATCAGCTAAAAAATGAATTGAAAGTCATCGAAAAGGAAATAAGGGCAGATTTTGCAAAATCAACTAAAAATTAATTTAAGGTCCTAAAAAAACAAGAATAGCTGATTTTGCGAAATCAGTTCAAAAAAATGAATAGAAGTCCTTAAAGCAAGCAAAAAGAAATAATAAAAAAAATCAGTATCTCTAGTGGAGGTTAGACTAAAGACCCCTAGCAAGTGAATTCCTAAGCCCTCAAAGCAGGCATCAATAAAGAGTGAACAAACGCCAGCTCCATCACCTCATGTACGTATCCCTTCCATAGGTTTTCCCATAGAACAATCTTTGCCCGAAAACATTTTTACTTTTATCCATGCATTGCCTATTTTTCATTCAAAATTTTGAAACAAAACAGCAATCACTCAGAGCTTTTGATTGAAACTCTGAAAGGAGCCCTAATCAAAGTGAGGCAGACTGTAGATACCCAATTTCGTTCCAAAATTTGGAATGAACCACATGTGGGATTTAATGACTAATTTTTAGACCAAATGTGCTCGGACTTGGTAAAATTTGGAAAGTTGGACTTAATGGCAAACTCAAATATGAATTTCGTTAAACCCAATCAGCAACCAAATTCAAACCTAAAACCCCAAACCATTTGGACCCATTTTAATCTGCTTAAACCCTCAAAACTTGAAGCCCAAACATTATTATGAAATATCCTCAAGCCTTTTCTTTAAATTCGTCCAAATTCAAAACTATTTTGGGCTCAAGGACCAAGCTTAAAGGTCTACCTGTACTGTAGTGGGTGAAAGTCATGTTTTGTGTGAACACAGCATGCACTGATTGAGCTTCATTTTACCATATGGCATAGTAGATTGGAGCAGTGTTTTTAAAAACGGGCCTGAGGCTCGCCCAGGGGCGAAATCGGGCCAAAAAGCCTAGGGGCGTATTTATTGGGGCAGAACCAAAACGACGTCGTTTTAATAATAAACCCTTTAAATCTTCTTCTCTAAGGCTCGAACCCCTGACCTAAAGTGTCCTAAATCTTAACTACTGAGCTAGCACTCTTGTTGTGACATTTTTACACTTCATAAATATATAATACATATTATCTATCTTAATAATAATTACAAACTATTTAATTAATCACTTATAAATTACAACAATATAGAAATATAAGTTATACTTCATATAATTTATATATAAATATATATATTAATATTTATAAAATTATAATTATCACACTATAGAGAGTTAGTAAAGTATTAAACTTTGATAAATATTAATTAAAATTAAAATTAAAATTATTTTATTATTCTAATTAATTAATTAATATTATTTTATTAAAATTTTGAAACACCCCAAAAGATTCAAAAGACTTACCCGGATTTTCAGTCTTTTAGGTCAGAATTTTAAATTTTCAACATTTTGATTGGACGTCATTACAAATGGAACCACTAAGTTGGAGGACTATAGTATAAATTGATAGATACATATGCAACAAACGATAGTGTACGTCTAATATCAGATGTAATTAAAATTTTCATCAAATTGTTTGATATTTGTGTAAAAATATTTTGATAAATATTCATTCATAGGTCTTAAGTTAGTAAAGTTTATTGATAATTAATTTATTTATATTTTTTCAATTTTTTAGTATTTTTATAATTTAATTAATATTATTTTATTCAAAACGCCCAACGTTTTAAAATGCTTACGCCCCAATGCCTCGGGGCTTACTTCTCGCCTCATTGAGGCAAAACGCCTTGCCCAATGCCCTCACCTCTGAAAACACTGGATTGAAGCACATCCCCCATATTTTAGCTACCTAGCTATTCTTTGCAAGTGGACTCTCTCTCTCTCTCCAATCCCACCTCTGCGCTGCCAGGCCACACCTAAATCCCACAAATTTTGCATCGTCTACAGGTCCCTAGCCTCAAGTCTTAAACCATCCCTCATCCCCCATCATTTTCTCCCTCACAAAGTAAAGAAGTGATTGACTTTCTTCTCCAGAATTATCGTGCTCTTACCATCATCAAATAAAGTCACTTGTATCCCTTCTCTTCCCTTTGTAGCACCTGATTATCTCCCTAAAAATACTCTTGCTAAATAGTGACACTATATTCCCATCACGCCATTATTACCCGTGTCCCCTCCATTTTGCTTATAAACACCTATATCTTTGCATCATATTGAAACGGACAAAAAAATGCCACACAAACACAGAGAGATCTAAAGACATTTTGACGTATCTAGTAAATAGAGCATAACAACAAATCTCTAAGTACCAATACACAAAATTGCTAATTCTATGCAACATCTTTAATAAACAATGGTTCAATTTAGTTCACTTCTATTATGTTGGGCAAAACAATCATCCACATAAATAAAATAAAATAAAAAAAAAAACACATTAGCCAACATCTGAAAACACCACAACAACTGCCCTATAGCTGCACCCAAGAACAAGCCAAGTCTTCAAGTTCACTAAGTCTGGAGAAGCACGAGGAACCTCTAAGGACAACAACCACACGCGAAAAACCTTCTCCGAAGAAGGTTGATAAACCGTTCTTATTAGTTTCATTCGCATAACAAAAGGGAACATGAATATGGCTTTACATTCTTTTCAACCACCATGAAATGCTTTGTGAAACTAGTTTATTATTGTTTAAGCACATTTAAAACAATCCCAACATATCTGTGAGCTCTCCTTCCCAGTAGAATTTAAAATTTTTTTAACTAAGCCAGTAAACATTCATCAAGAAATTCTCTACGAATCTATAACAATGATAAATCAATTCTCCATCCAAGGCTAAGGTTTATACCTCAATAAAGATTCATGTTGATCATTTGGAGAAGAGTCTAAAAGTCATTTAAGTGCTAAGACTTTAAGAATATCCACACGAGCAACATGAACTAGAGTTCTCTAATTAAGATGACCGAAAATTATGGAGTGCTAACTCCTTAGGATTTTCGACAATGGCTTGTAGAGAGAGCTTTATATCTGATATCAAAACTCAAAGTATGATCATTAGGGTTTCTATCAAATAGAAGCCCTATTTATATAGAACTTTTACTCTTAAAGGCTCCAGGATTTTAGAATTACAATTAAACCCTTGGTTTAATTTAATTATTAAAATCTCTTCATTGGACCTCTAATTTCTCTATTCTTACAATTTTCCTTTTGTTTGTGACCCCTTAGGTTCAATATCACGCTGATAATTGGATCACAACCAATTAATTAACACTTTTTTTATTTTTAAATCAAATTAAAACTCTTTTTAATTCTCCTTTTAATTAATAATTAATTACAATTAATTTTTAACGGCTTCTACAAGCATTGATTGATACCTAGTAGTATGCCATGACTACTTAAGCAATAAAAATTAATGTGAACCTTTTCATTGCCAGTTACTATACAGATTAATTTTTCCATCACGCAATGTCCTTGATTAAACCTAAGGCATAGATTTACTGTAAAGCCTTAATTATTTAATCATGTGTATCTCGATCTCAAGTTTATAACTTAAATGGTGAAATTAGAAACTTCTTCCTAATTTTCATCCTACCTTGGCTAAGGAATTTTCAAGCTATGACTTAATCAAATCATATAGAACATTCTCTTTTTTTTACCGAGAGTGATGGATCATCTATTGTACACTCACATACCTCCATGTATAGGTGGTCATACCATATTACTACCCTTATGTGACCTATAATTAGGATCACATTTAAGTATCATCAAAGTATTATGACCTATACACAAGACATCCATGATGCCTTAAATCTAAGGATCACTTGTACAACTGCAATGTAAGAACTCCTATTGACAGCCAGTAAAATGTCCATTAAGAATTTCTTAGTTTGGTCAGTTCGATGTACATGTTCTCTAACAAGCACCTGCATAACTTGTTTTAGTATCTTATACACTAGTGACCATGAGATAAATCACCATCAACTCCTTGAGAAAACATAGTATGTACTAATTTATCTCGATTTAGTAATGCCCTTCTTAGTGATCCTACGATTAGGAACATTTAAGAATAAATCTTAAGAAAATATATCTTATTAGCATGATCTCTTCATTATGATTATTTCCATTGCTCTTATTCTATGGGCTTTATCATGTAATGCATATGCAGTGATTTGTAATGAACATGATAAATAATATAATTTCCATTATAAATGTTTATTATCAATAAATGAATAAGACCAATTTACAAGTATCATGCTCGTAACATTAAATCCTAGTGGCTTGTAGGGCATACTACTATCAATCACTCACTTGAACTAAAGCTAATAGCCCAACATCTCATACTCATTGCTTTAGTTAGTGGATTCATGGTATTATTTGTTGATTAAACTCTTTCAATTTTTATATCACTTGTTCCAATGATTCCTCTAATTAAGGAATCGTTGCAAGAATTATTTAGATTTCTAATGAGACCTTGGTTCCTACGCCTGCGTAATAGCACCATTGTTGTCACAATTTCATGATACTAAATTTACAATGTTAGAAATTATTCCTTTCTCAATGGTGAACTTATTTATTCAAACAGCTTTCATTGCAGCCATAGATACAACAACATATTCGGCTTCCATGGTCAAATGTGTAATGTTCACTTTCTTGGAACAATTGCAGCTCACTACTCCACCATTTAAGGTGAGCACTTATTTTTATATTGATTTAGTGTCATATTTTTCATATTGAAACTAAAGTTTGTGAAAACTTTAAGTTTAAGATCATTTTTTCCGTTTACGATGAACAAATCTTTAGTTCTTCTCAACACCTCAAGAGTATTCTTCTCAGGTATCTAGTGACCCTCACCTAAATTGGAATGATATTTGCTCATAATGCATAGAGCGAATGCAACATCAAGCCTTCGTACATAATATGGAGTACATGATAAATCAAATATACTTATGTGTTCTCTCTCTGCGTGTTTATTTGGGGACATATCTTTTGAGAGAGTAATTTTATAACTAATATTAGAATGTTCCATTCTAAACCATTTTAGAGTATGTGATAGATCCAATATACTTATATGTTCTCTCTCTCCATATGTACTTGAGGGCATATCTTTTGAGAAAGTAATTCCATGACTCATCTTGAAATTTTTCATGTTAAACCTTTTTAGCATTTTGTCGATGTATGCGAATTGGGACAAGTCCAAATTCTTTTTAGATCTTTATCCATAAGATATTGGATGTTTCACTATAATCATTCATGAAGAATTTCTTTGACAGCCAAACCTTGATTGACTATAAAATACCTACATCATTCCTAATTAGTAGTATGTCATCAACATAAAGCACCAAAAATGTCACAGCGCTCCTATTGACCTTCTTATACACAAATAGTTTATCCTCATTTTTGATAAAAACAAACAATATGATTGTCTCATCGAAACAAATGTTATAACTTCTAGAAGCTTGCTTTAATCCATAAATGGATTTTGAAGCTTGCATACCTTAAGGCCATTACCACTAGATGTATAACCCTTATGTTGTGTTATGTATACATCATCCTCTATGTATACATTAAGGAATGCAGTCTTCACATCCATCTGCCATATCTTATAGTCATGGTAGGTAGCTATTGCAAGTGAAATCCTAATGGATTTAAGCATGGCTACTGGAGAAAAGGTTTCCTCAAAGTCAATTCCTTACATTTACTTGAAAACCTTTGCTACTAGCCTTTCCTAATAGGTCTCTACCTTTTCATTTACTCATGTCTTTCTCTTAAAGATCCATTTGCAACCTATAGGTACTATACCTTCACATGCATCGACCAAATTCTATACTTTGTTGGAGTACATGGAATCCACTTTGGATTTCATGGCTTCTAACCACTTCTCATAATTGATGACTAAAATTGCTTGTTCATAGTTAGCAGGTTCCTTATCATCTATAAGGTGTATCTCTAGGTCACTATTTATAAGAAATTCATCTCTCTCTAGAACCTTAAGTATTCTACTACATAAGTAGAATAACCCCAAATCTTAACATGTTTAAGATTAGGTTTCCTTTCTTTCTATAGCGCATTTGGTGTTTTAGGTATTGCTTTTAAGGGAACTTTATTCAATAAGTATGTGATGGTTAGGATAGTATATCCCCAAAAAGGATATAGGAAAATCAGTGCAACTTATCATGGATCATACCATATCTAATAAGGTACGTTTTCAAAAAAAGTCAACTGAGAGAGAATCTCATTTTCTTTGAGATAATAGAGAAAATCATTAAACAAGTATTTGCCTCATCTATCATATCGAAGAGCTTTTAATATAATTTCTGGTTTTCTTTTCAACTCTACTTATGAATTCTTTGAACTTTTCAAATGATTCAGATTTTTACTTCACTAAGTACACATACCATAACTTAAGTGATTATAGGTAAAGGTAATGAAGTAGAAGTAACCTCCTCTAACATTAACTATTAGGGGCCTACACACATCAATGTGTATTAACCCTAATACATCCGTAACTCTTTCTCCATGTCCACTAAATGGAGATCCAGTCATATTTCCAATGAGACAAACTTCACAAGTTGGATAGGATTCAAAATCTGATAGTTCAAGAATCCATCTTTTACGAACTTGTTTGCAATATCCTTATTAATATGACATAGTCTTAAGTGCCACATGTAGGAATGATTTAGATCATTATCTTATTTCCTTTGTTGTTCCATATGAAATATTTTATCATCTATTTCTAGTTTGTAAAACTAAGTAATAAGTGCATATGACTAATATAGCAACGATGCTCAATTTCTAAGGCAAAGATTGACTTCTTCTTACTTAGTTTCTTCCTTTTTCTAGCGCTTGCAAACTATTGCAAAATTGAGAACTAAACTCAATATCTAATAACCACATAAAAACATTATTAACTTATAAGTTAAATTTCATCGAAGAAAAACTAAAACATGTCTTGCAAGGTGATCTTTCCAGTTTCTCTTCCAGCATCCATCTTTGCCACAACGGAAGCATTATTCCTTATCTTTCTTTCCTTTTAATCAAATAGTCTTATTTACAATGCCTTTTTCTTTTAAGGGTTTCTTCTTTCTTCTTTAATACATTATTATCCGTAGGCTTAACCTTTCTTTATCATAGCTTCTGTAGTTTTCAACATACTACAAGTTCTATAAGCGTAGCTTCAATATCATTCATATTGTAGTTCATAACATACTATGATAATGAGTTAGAAAGGGATTGAATAACTAAGTCACTATTTAACTCCATATCCATACTAAAACAAGTCAGTCTAATTACTCGATATATTTAATCATCTTAAACCATGTTCATGGACTAATGATCCTTTAGGCATCCTAGCCCTACAAAGCTCTTTAGAGTTTTAAAACCTTGCATTGTAACTATGCTCTCCATACAACTCCTGTAGATGAAGCAACATCGCATAAGTAATTTTTATCTTGTCATGTTGCTTCTAAAGCTCATTAGACATGGATGTTAGCATGTAGTGCCTAGCCCATATATCATTCTCTTGCACTTCTCAAAACCAACCAGCTCTTCTTCCAAAAGATTCTCAACAACAATTGTTGGAAGCAACTTATCAAGAACATAGAACATTCTCTCATAATTGAGAACGATTCTCAAATTCCTTATCCAGTCTAAGAGATTGGATCAATCAATCTGTTTGCTTCAAGTATGCACGATATTGGTGTTGTGAGTTTTAAATTACTCGCAAGCGCACGAGTCGTTTGCAGTATAGCGTTGTGCAAGTGCGAGCTCGAATCCACAGGGAATTGCGTTGTGAAAGTATATTTTCAATCTAAACTAACTCTATCTTAACCTAGTTCCGAATTTCAGATGAGAATTTGCAAAAGAAATTAAAATTAAACTAAATTGATTTTTAAAAACTAATAATTAAAACACTAAGGTTTCCAAATCCACCCCACCGAAGTTAAGCATATATGTTCTAAAAATATAGCCTATCAAAACATTATATGAATCCAACTATAAGACAAAAAACAAAGAATATCCCAACTAAACCAAAAGCATCCAATGTATCCGCTGTCAACAAATCACAAAGGAAATCCAATTTAATCGAAAAACATTCAATGTATCCATCAGATGAAACACAAAGAATATCCAACAGACAATTTAAACTCAATCAATTATAAGATTAACTCAAATAATTGACAGAATATTTATACTAAAAATTGTCAGATTTGTACAAGCAAATCTGAACTACTACGCCAAACAACGGCGGGGATTCATCTTCAACCTTAGCTGAAGAGTCTAGCCACTCATAACTATGAAACTACAATTCATAATAAAAGTGCTAAACATTTAAACTAAAACAACTAAATGTAAAGAAATAAATAAATAACTTTACATGGGAGAAATTCCACTCGCTGACGGGCGACGCTTCCCCTCGTGGTGACAAAGCCTTCGAGATCCACCAGAATGCTAGCGGACGTCCACCGGTAAACATCAAAGTGGCTCAGAAATTGTACATTAAAGATGAAGTGAAGAAGGGCTTATATAGGGAAATATCACAAGTGCAATATGCTTCCAATCCGATGTGGGATACTGCAGATTCCAGTTTTTTGCTCTTTGACCTTTTTCTACTAAAACTGCCATAACTTTTTCTAGAAAAATCATTTTATTGATCCGTAAAATTCTCCAAAAAATAGACATCGGGATCTTTCCAAGCGTATATGGCTCATCTTGTGGTTCTTTTTGACTCAATACAGTTAAATCCTCAAAAATGGATGATCTGTCACGCTGAAATCATGCACAGCCTAACCTTTGTCTACTAAAACTGTCATAACTTTCTCTAGAAAATTCATTTTATTGATCCGTAAAATTCCCCAGAAAATAGACATCCAGATCTTTCCAAGCATATATGGCTCATCTTATGGTTCTTCCTAAATCAATACATTTTAATCCTCAAAAATGGCTGATCTGCACGAGCAATTCTGGCAATTTAGTGAAACTTCTTTCCAAGCTTGTAAACCTGTAAAACAACGAAAACAACTCAAAGTAACAAATTCCTAAGCTAATAAATGTAAACTAAAGGGCCAAAATATGCAATATTTGGCACTCATCAAATACCCCCAAACTTACATTTTGCTAGTCCCTTAGCAAAACAAAATAATAATAAAAAACCTAAATGAAAAACAAAGAACATAAAGATAAGTTCATCACTCATGGTATCCAAAAATTTAAGGAGCACACATCACCATGATATTCATTCATGAGCAAGCTTAAAAAGATAAACCCATCTTCACAACGAATAGAAAAGTTAAAATCTAATTACTTACAAAAGGCAGGTTAAGGCATCACAAGTCTGATATTGTGTAAAGTGAATTAGCATATAGAAATGAAGCTTCAAAGTTACTCCTATGTGTAAGGTCTCCATGTCTCAAGATTCACCGAATTTCCCATCAAAATGAACGAAAAAGGCGTAGTTTTTATTTATTTTTTTTTTATAAGGCACGACTATGTCTAGTTCCCTTAAGCTTTCTAATTGACCCATGTAGCGAGTGTTGAGTCAATGACTCCCAAACCATATGGTTTTAGGGCATTAGGTGTAAAGACACCCCTAAGGACTTACTAACTCGAGTCAAAAAGGCTACGAAATTAAACCAGCCTTAATACTACCAAGCAAAATTCCACCTTTTGACGTGAACACTCACTGCTTACTGAGGCAAGAGGTCCAGTTACTCAGCGGAAAGTTTATTTATGATAATAATTTTTTTTATTTTTTTATGCTTTTCTATGCCCAAGAGTTCATCCAACAAGTCATTCGGTTTCAGTTAAGATAAAGAAAAATAAACATTAAAATCACATGTCATACCTCACATAATTTGTGCTAATGTGCTCGTGTTAGATTATGTCAAACATGTGAATTATCAAATGCCTAAAGTAAGTAACTAAATTTTAAAATTTATCACCAGATCATGTGTTCAAAATGTTAAGCTCACCAATGACATCACATCACAGAAATTGTTTAGATCAACCAAAATTTCACAATAACATGAGCATGCATTTATCTCTACGATGAAAAGACAACAAATTAGGACAAAGTGTGTGATGTGTCTCCCATACCCCCAAACTTAAATTACACATTGACCCCAATGTGTGACTAATATGGAACGAGCTGACCTGAGATATGGAGAACTAGCTGGACTGGTATGGCTCATAGCATACCCACAAACTTGAACTGAAGTACGCATTGTCCCTGAAAAATAAAAACTAGAAAACAAAAAATACTGGAAACAAACATTAATCATAAAAATGCGAAATAATAAATAAACAGAAAAGATAAGCTGTGGAGTGCCTCCCATGAGCGCTAAGTTTAAAGTCTTCAGCCAGACTCTCCCTAGAATACTACACTCAATCTGAGTAACTAGGATCCTCCAACAGTATCGTCTCAATGTCCAGACTCCTCAACTCTAAGAATGGTTTTAGCCTCTGTCCATTTACCTTGAAAGTATTACCATTCTTAGGATCCTCAATCTCGATGGCCCCATGAGGAAAAACTAATCGAATAATGAATGGGCCTGACCATCAGGATTTGAGCTTGCCTTGAAAAAGATACAGGCGCGAATTATAAAGAAGAACTTTCTGAGCTGGCTCAAAATCTCGTCTCAAAATGTTTTGGTCATGAGTCTTCTTCATTTGTGCTTTGTATGATCGGGCACACTCATATGCATCATTCCGCAGCTCCTCCAATTCATTGCGTTGGAGCTTCCGTTGTAAGCCAGCCTTGGAAAGATTGAAATTCAGTTGCTTGATAGCCCAATACACACGATGCTCTAATTCAACCAGAAGATGACATGCCTTTCCGTACACAATGCGATAGGGAGACATGCCAATTGGCGTCTTGAAGGCTGTCCGATATGCCCATAATGCATCAGTCAATCGCAGAGACCAATCCTTTCTATTAGGGTTCACAGTCTTTTCCAAAATTTGTTTGATCTCGCGATTTGAAATTTCCACTTGACCACTCGTCTGTGGGTGATACGGGTGGAAACTTTGTGCGTGATGAAATACTTCTTCATCAACTGCTCAAAGATCTTGTTGCAAAAGTGCTTACCTCCATCACTTATGATTGCTCGAGGCGTACCAAAACGAGTAAAAATAGTGTCTTTCAAGAACTGGACCACAACTCTATGGTCATTGGTCTTGCACGCAACGGTCTCCACCCATTTGGACAGATAGTCCACAGCAACTAGAATGTATAAGTAGCCAAAGGAGTTTGGGAACGGTCCCATGAAATCAATGCCCCACACATCAAAAATCTCAACAATCAAAATAGGGTTGAGGGGCATCATATTTCTCCTAGAAAGACTCCCTAGCTTTTGGAAATGCTCACAAGATACACAGTAGGTGTGAGAGTCCCTGAACAGGGTAAGCCAATAAAATTCACACTGCAAAATCTTTGCAGCGGTCTTTTTAGCACTAAAATGGCATCCATATGCATGATCATGACAAAAGGCGATGACATTAGATTGGTCATGCTCAGGAATACACCGTCTAATGATCTGATCAGGACAATACTTGAACAGGTAAGGATCGTCCCAGAAAAAGTGTTTTACCGTGGCCAAAAATTTTGATTTATCTTGCCTCCCCCAATGCAAGGGCATGTGTCCGGTGACAAGATAGTTCACTATGTCAGCAAACCATGGTGCAGGACTGTGAGCAATGTGCATCAATTGCTCATCAGGAAAGATCTCAGAAATGGGAGTGGCAGCCTCAGTGAATTCCATAATCAATCTAGACAAACGGTCCGCCACCAAATTTTTCGAACCTTTCTTATCCTGAATCTCAATGTCAAACTCTTGAAGTAGCAAGATCCATCGGATAAGACAAGATTTAGCATCTTTTTTAGAGAAAATATACTTCAATGCACATTGATCCGAGTAGATAATGACTTTAGATCCTAACAAGTAGGATCTGAACTTGTCTAATGCAAAAACGACTGCAAGCAACTCCTTCTCAGTGGTAGAGTAATTGAGTTGTGCGTCGTTTAGAGTTCGACTTGCATAATAGATAGCATGGGGAAGTTTATCAACACGCTGCCCCAAAACAACTCCAACAGCATAGTCTGATGCGTCACACATAATCTCAAAAGGCACACCCCAGTTGGGTGGCTGAATAATGGGTGTGGACGTCAGAATCTTCTTCAGATCCCCAAATGCTTTCTTACAATCCTCATCAAATAGAAATGGGGCATCTTTCAGCAACAACTTGCACAAGGGCCTGGCGATTTTGCTGAAATTCTGGATAAATCGCCTATAGAAACCTGTATGGCCCAGAAAAGATCGAACTTCTTTCACCGTACGTGGGGGTGTAAGGTTCGAAATCAAATCCACCTTTGCTTTGTTGACCTCAATCCCTCGATGAGATACGACATGCCCCAGTACAATTCTTTGCTTATGACACTTCTCTCAATTAAGCACCAGGTTCTTCTCCTTGCACCGTACTAAAACCAAAGAGAGACGGTGCAGGCACTCCTCAAATGTTGAACTGAAGACGGAGAAGTCGTCCATGAAAATCTCCAAGAACTGCTCTACCATGTCAGAGAATATACTGACCATGCACCGCTGAAAAGTGGCGGGTGCATTGCATAACCCAAAGGGCATGTGACGGTAGGAGAAAGTCCCAAAAGGACAGGTAAATGTCATCTTCTCCTGATCTTCGGGGTCCACGGGGACCTGGTTATATCCAGAATAACCATCCAAAAAGCAATAATACTCGTGCCCAGCCAAACACTCCACCATCTGATCAATAAATGGAAGTGGAAAGTGATCCTTCCTTGTGGCAACGTTCAGCTTACGATAGTCTATACACACTCTCCACCCAGACTGCACACGAGTTGGCACCAACTCGTCGTCCTTATTCTTTACTACCGTTAATCCAGCTCGCTTGGGCACGACATGAATGGGGCTCACCCACTTGCTATCAGAGATGGGATAAATGATCCCTGCATCTAACAGCTTAATAACCTCTGCCCTCACAACCTCTTGCATAGCAGGGTTAAGCCTTCTTTGTGGCTCTCTCGATGGCTTAGCATCTTCCTCCAAATGTATCCTGTGCATCACCACCGAGGGGCTGATTCCCTTAATATCCTCAATGGTCCAGCCGATAGCTTCCTTGTGCTCTCTTAAAACATCTAATAATTTCTCCTCTTGAGCCTCACCCAATCTGAAGCTATTATCACAGGCAAACAATCTGCTGGACCCAGGAACTTATACTTAAGATTATCCGATAAAGGCTTAAGTTCCTTCTTTTGAGGTTCTGGTGCTACCGTCTCCTCCTTCTCATTGCTTTCTTGAGGATCAGACTCCAAAATGGCATTTACTTCCTCGAGTAACTTATCTAAGCCCAAGTCCTCTCCAAAGTGAGCAAAGTATGCCTCCATGGGATCCTCAATGCTTGATTCATTCACAGTATCCTTAAGAATCTCCTCTATCAAGCATACATCTCTCACTTCATCATATTCCAATGGTTGCCTAGTGATATCAAAAATGTTCAACTCCACTATCATATTTTCGAAGGAGATCTTCATCACCCCTGTCCTACAGTTGATTAGGGCGTTAGCCGTGGCTAAGAATGGTCGCCCTAGAATCACTGGTATTTGAATCCCTACATTCTGAATCAGTTCTGTGTCAAGCACAATAAAATCCATGGGGAAATAGAACTTATCCACTTTTATCAAAACGTCCTCAACTATCCCCCATGGTCTTTTCATTGACCTGTCAGCCAATTGAAGTGTTATGGATGTGGGCTTCAATTCTCTTAACCCCAACTGCACATAGACTGAGTAGGGTAGAAGATTCACACTCGCCCCTAGATCCAAAAGGGCCCTCTCAATATGGCTGACTCCTATCGTGCAAGAAATGGTAGGACACCCCGGGTCCTTATACTTGATGGGTAGCTTGCACTGCAGGATTGAGCTGACCTGCTCGGTCAAAATTGCCTTTTTTAGGACATTCGTCCTCCTCTTGATAGTGACCAAGTCCTTTAAAAACTTGGCATATGATGGCACTTGATGGATGGCATCCAAAAATGGGATATTGATTTGGACTTGCTTGAATACCTCCAGGATTTCCTCATACTTCCCTCCTTTCTTCGGAGCCTGTAGTCTCTCGGGGTAAGGCGCTCTAGGTACAAACGACCTAGGAGGGTCCTTCTCAATAGGTGTGGCTGTAAATGGCTCAGCATCTCTCTTCTCTCTGTTGCCACTCCCTTGCCCTTGCTGCATAGCAGGGCTCTCTTCCACTCGATTGTCCACTTGTCTCCCAGACCTCAGTGTGACAATCGACTGTACTTGTTCCTCCCCGTGCGTAGGAGTTGATGAACTCTCAACCATAAATTGTCCTTTCGGGTTGGGCACGGGTTGACTGGGGAACTTTCCTTTCTCTCTCTCACCCAAGTGACTTGCAATTTGCCCTATTTGACTCTCCAGCTTGGCAATTGCTTGGGTGTTTACCACTATTGCACTCCTCACATCACTCATATTTTGGCTAGTCGCCTTCATGAACTCCTTAAGGGTGTCCTCTAGCGACTGTGAAACTGGCGTTGGTGTTTGAGTGGGTGCTTGGTAAGCAGGTGAAGGTACTGGATGGGCAGAACGACCATGATTTGGAATTTGTGGGGCAAATCCGAGAGGATATTGATTTTGAGCATGATGAGGGGCTCCTCCCTGATTCATTGGTTGGTTCTGCCTCCATGAAAAATTTGGGTGGTTCCACCACCCTAGATTGTACGTCTCGGAGTACGATCCATTTGACTGCCTTTGAAAGTCATTAAAAGCATTTACTTGTTCCATAGGATACTCGGCACAAGCCGGCATTGATGGGCAATTCTGTGCTAGATGCATGGGACTAGCACAGATGGAACAGCTTTTAACATTGAATATGTTGGCAGCATTGATGGATTGGCTCACAATGAGAGCGTCAATCTTCTTGGTGAGGGTATCTAACTTTATCCACAAGTCAGCGTCCTCCCTGACCTTATAAATGCCTCCCCTCTTAGGAGCACGAATGGACTTATCTCGACAGCTTGAAAAATCCCACTGCTGCGAGTTATCGGACAACTTGTCCAACGCCATGTATGCTTCGTCTCCTGTCAGACTCAAGATTGCCCCCCCATTCATAGACTCGATCATGCTACGGTTGGGTTGAGTTAACCCTTGGTAGAAGAATTGAACGAGTCTCCACTTCTCATATCCATGTGGAGGGCATCTGATTAGTAACTCTTTAAAGCGCTCCCAGCTCTCAGAGAACTTCTATCCTCATCCTGAGTGAAAGAGCTAATCTTCTTTCGGCACTCATTCACTCTAGACATTGGGAAAAACTTATGATAAAATTTGCTCAGCAGGTTTTCCCAAGATGTAATAGACCCGGACGTGTTGGAATCCAACCACGCCCTAGCTCTATCATGAAGAGAAAAAGGGAAGAGTCGAAGATGGACTGACTCCTCAGAGAAGCTCTGGAATTTAAATGTGGCACAAATGTCTTTGAACTTCTTCACATGGCTATAAGGATTTTCAAGATCTAAGCCATGGAATGAGGGTAAGAGTTGGATAACATGTGGCTTCAGGTCAAAGTGTGTGGCATTGGTTGGTGGCAACACTATGCAAGAGGATGAGTTAGTCGCAATGGGTGCGAACAAATCCCTAAGGGATGTAGTGGAGTCCACGTTCCAAGCTCTAGGTTGCTCTACATGTTCAGGATGATTAAAATTCTCTCCCATCTCAACAGTTTCTCTCTCAACTAGTGCTCTTTTCTGTCTCCTAAGAGTCTTTTCTAAGTCGGGATCTAAATGTGTCAAATCTAAGTTCAAGGATCTCCGACCAAGCATACACCAATAGAAAACAATGAGATACTAATCAGCAGAAACAACAGAATAAAGCAAACACACAACTCACATTTTTTTTTTAAATAAAAAATTGCTAACTAACTAGTAGAAAAATAAAATCAATTCAGACCAAAAATTTTCACAAACCAAACAATTCCCCGGCAACAGCGCCAAAAACTTGTTGTGAGTTTTAAATTACTCGCAAGCACACGAGTCGTTTGCAGTATAGCATTGTGCAAGTGCGAGGTCGAATCCACAGGGAATTGCATTGTGAAAGTATATTTTCAATCTAAACTAACTCTATCTTAACCTAGTTCCGAATTTCAGATGATAATTTGCAAAAGAAATTAAAATTAAACTAAATTGATTTTTAAAAACTAATAATTAAAACACTAAGGTTTCCAAATCCACTCCACCGAAGTTAAGCATATATGTTCTAAAAATATAGCCTATCAAAACATTCAATGAATCCAACTATAAGACAAAAAACAAAGAATATCCCAACTAAACCAAAAGCATCCAATGTATCAACTCTCAACAAATCACAAAGGAAATCCAATTTAATCGAAAAGCATTCAATGTATCTATCAGATGAAACACAAGAAATATCCAATAGACAATATCAATTATAAGATTAACTCAAATAATTGACAGAACATTTATACTAAAAATTGGTAAATTTGTACAAGCAAATCTGAACTACTACGCCAAACAACGGCGGGGCTTCATCTTCAACCTTAGCTGAAGAGTCTAGCCACTCATAACTATGAAACTACAATTCATAATAAAAGTGCTAAACATTTAAACTAAAACAACTAAATGTAAAGAAATAAATAAATAACTTTACATGGGAGAAATTCCACTCGCTGACGGGCGGCGCTTCCCCTCGTGATGACAAAGCCTTCGAGATCCACCAGAATGCTAGCGGATGTCCACCGGTAAACACCAAAGTGGCTTAGGAATTGTACATTAAAGATGAAGTGAAGAAGGGCTTATATAGGGAAATATCACAAGTGCAATATGCTTCCAATCCGATGTGGGATACTGCAGATTTCAGTTTTTTGCTCTTTGACCTTTGTCTACTAAAACTGCTATAACTTTTTCTAGAAAAATCATTTTATTGATCCGTAAAATTCTCCAGAAAATAGACATCGGGATCTTTCCAAGAATATATAGTTCATCTCATGGTTCTTCCTGAATCAATACAGTTAAATCCTCAAAAATGGCTGATCTGTCACGCTGAAATCATGCACAGCCTGACCTTTGTCTACTAAAACTGCCATAACTTTCTCTAGAAAATTCATTTTATTGATCTGTAAAATTTCCCAGAAAATAGAAATCTGGATCTTTCCAGGCATATATGGCTCATCTTCTGGTTCTTCCTAAATCAATACAGTTTAATCCTCAAAAATGGCTGATCTGCACAAGCAATTCTGGCAATTTAGTGAAACTTCTTTCCAAGCTTGTAAACCTGTAAAACAACGAAAACAACTCAAAGTAACAAATTCCTAAGCTAATAAATGTAAATTAAATGGCCAAAATATGCAATATTTGGCACTCATCAATTGGGTTTAGTCATTGCGATCCATTATTTAACAATAGATAAAATATGTGTGTATTCATTTTATAAACCACCATAAAGATTTGGTATTTAATCTAAATGGTGTCTCGCATTATTCTTTTCGATTCCTACAATTCTATGGAAAGCATAAAACCCCTTTGGAAGGTTTTCTAATGGGGATTAGGATCCTATCACTTGCACATTATAGTTTTACATTAGCGCAACAAACCACAATGCACTTGATAGTTAGATAAATTTTATAAATTGCATCTCATGCAATTCCCAATCATCATTTAGCCTCTAAATGCATACAACCTTATGGTAGCATAACAAATAATATGCACTATAGTTAAGTCAAACGCATCATTCCTCACAAGTATAAATTAGTGATATAACCCTTATGGTAGTGCAAAAAAAAGTTATATCATTTATTTATCTTGTGTATTCAATATGTTTTAATAGACAATATATCTTCCTATAAGTATAAACCTTACAATAGTGCAATAAATGTACACATGTAAGAAACTTTGCATATTGTCTATAATGATGGAAGGCTACAAATAATCATTCCTAATGATTTTCATTTTACAACTTAATATATAATTTTGCACGTGAGGGATTAAGGTCTTTACGATTAGATATCATCATATATCATGCATCAAATACATATAAAGCATACATCTCATGCATAGCAAATATACATCTCATGCATAAAACACTAGGTGGATGACTATGGATTTTCTAAGCATGATTTACTTGAGCCAATTAAGAAAATCAGTTTGTCAAATCATAGGTAATTATTACATGAATATATTTCATACATTCATAGGTTTTCAATCTTCAAATAGTCCACCATGATTCCTTGCGCAGTCCATAATTCGCCTCATTAAAATCATATCTAACTCTAAGTAACTTTACATACATCAAATATATATAAGAAACCTTAATCAAAAGTCAAGGGGAAGTACATTGGAGGGAGATATAAATTTACATTGAGAGAAACAAAAGAAGGAAAGGTATGAAAACCCCATTTAAAATTGAATAACAAAAATAATAATACCAATAATTCAACCAATTACTAAGGTCTAGGTTCAATAGTCATCCACTCATTGCATAATAAACAAAATTAATCCTATTATAGTTATGGCCTTATTCTTAGATTGCATTCCTAATCTTATTAGGTTATCAAAGACTCTTTCTTAATCCTATTCCAAATAGGAGTTAGATTCCTTATTGAATTAGAATTCATAATTCCAATGTAAGAAAGATTTTGGAGTTTTAATTCTAATCAAACTCTAATTTCTTAAAAAATTATTTCAAAATTAAAAGCAATTATTAATTCACCAAAATAAAAATTTTAGAAGTGAAAATTCATTTATTTAATGAATAAAAGTCAGATTTTTAATTTCAAGTCAAACCGATTTTAGAATCTCAAGATCGAGTAAAAACAGTGAATTTTGAAGAAAAGAAACATTTTTGCTGATTTTACGAGGTGTAGTCAACTACACCCTAGCTGTAGTTGACTACAGGTAGCCTTTTCCTAAAAATTACATCGTGTATGAAGGGTGTAGTCTACTGCAACCTCGAGGTAGTGGACTACGTCTTGTTTTCTGCATATATTTTCACACGTTTTCTCGCATTTTTCTAACCAAAATAATTTCTTTTGATACCAAATCATTTTTTCATCATACAAATTGTTTTTAATCAATCTATGTTGATTTACTATATTTCAAAAAATATTCTACAACAATTATATCATCATTAGATGACGATAATCAATTCAAGAACTCATTCTTGAATGTTCTTGACGTAGGTTTTCAAAAACCCTAATGCAATTTTAGGATCTTGATTTAAAATTTAAAAATACTAAGATTAAATCTAACAAAGTCGTAACAACTGAATTAACATTCATTATAATAATTCATGGAGTTGGCTCTAATACCACTATAATTCTACTGGTAGAGATAATGCAACGGAATTTAATTTTTTTTTTCAACTATGCTAATAAACTTTCACTAAGAATTTCTCTATGAATCTATTAGAATGATAAATCAATTCTCCACACAAGATTAGAGTTTATACCTCAATGAAGATTCAGGTTAATCCTTTTGATAAAAGTCCATGAGTCATTCAAGTGTCGGCCTCTAAATGTATCCATACGAACAACGCGAACTAGAGATCTCTAATTAAGGTGACCGAAAATTATAGAGTCCAAGCTCCTTGGGATTTTTTTACTCTAGCTTGTAAAGAGAGTTTTAGATCTGATCTCAAAACTCAAATTATAATTATTAAGGTTTCTATCAAATAGAAACCCCATTTATATAGAACCTTTACTCCTAAAGGCTCCAAGATTTTAAAATTGTAATTAAACCCCTGGTTTTAATTAATTCTTAAAATATCTCAATTTTCCCCTTAATTTCCCTTTTATGTGTATACAGGTTCAATATCGCGCTAGTAGTAGGTCATAATTTTTACGTAACAATTGGATTACATTTAATTAATTAAAACTCCTTTTAATTTTAATTCAAATTAAAACTTCTTTTAATTCTCCCTTTAATTAAGAATTAATTACAATTATTTCTTAAGGGATTCTATAAGTCATGATCGACACCTAGCAGTATGTCATGACTACCTAACCAATGTGAATTAATGTAAACATTTCCATTGTCAATTATTGTACAATTCAATCATTCCCTCAATGTCCTTGATTCAACCTAAGGCGTGAATTTACAATCAAGCCTTAATTATTTAATAGTATGTATCTTGATCTCAAGTCTATAACTTAAATTGTGAAATTAGAAACTCTTTTCTTAATTTTTACCCCACCATGGCCAAGGAATTTCTAAGTTATGACTTAATCAGATTATATAGGACATTCTCTTTCTTTTACTGAGAGTGATAGATCCTCTATTGTTTACTCACATACCTCAATGTATAAGTGGTCATACTTAATTACTACCCTTATGTGACCCATGATTAGGATAACATTTAAGTAGCATCAAACTATGATGACTGTAGAACCCAGTTCTTTAATTTTTCTTTTTTTTATAAATTCAATCTTAAGATTTCACCTTAACACATTGTTGGAGTACTTGTCCAATTTTGAGATTAATTTATTTTATCTTAGGAATGGTAAATACTAGGAAGCAAGTAATTAATTTATGCTTTAGTAAATAAAAGGTGTCTTGGGGTAATTAATTAAAGAAAGAAATAGGGGTGTGGTGAAAAATGAGAAAATAGAAATAAAGAGGGGTAAGTGAGTAATAAAGCTAGAGTTTTAGTATAAAAGCGGGGGGGGGGGGGGGGGAACTTAGATTTTTGTGGAAGGCTCTAGAGGAACCGAGAAAGAGAAGAGAGAAAGAGAGAAAGGGAGAGAAAAAAGAAAAAAGAAAGGAAGAGAAAGAAAAGGAAGAAGATAGAAGAATTTGTCAAGGATTTTGGGTAAGCACTTGTCTTTCTTCACTTTAATGGGTGACTAGATTCGTTAATTTAAGGATTTAGTTCTTTTAAATGAGATTTGTGAAGAACTTTTTGAGAAAAACCTAAGTTGGTTTCAAGTTTGTGTCTTGTGGTGGGTTTATTAAATTGAAGCTTTTAACATAAGATTTTTGCTATGAGTAATGTAGAGTTTTCTCATAAAACTTTAGGAAAACCTTGTGTTTCAAAAAGATTTGAAAGTTTCTTGAGGACTTAAAGTGATTTTTGAGTGAAAAAGTTGGTTTTCTTGAAGAAAAAAAATTACTGAAAATCAGGTTACCAATCGACTGGGGGCTTCCTCCAGTCAATAGTATACTGTATCAGGAGGTACCAGTTGACTGGGTGGAAGAAGCTTTCTAGTCGACTGGATCATGAACCCAATCGACTAGTCAAGCTGATTTTCTAAAAAAATGTGACTTTTTCTTCAGTTTTTTAATGCAAAACTTTTACAAATTGATTTTAATGTTTATATACTTTGAAAGTATGATTTAAATACCTTTAAAAGTGTTAGTATTTATGAAATCAATTTTTTTTTTTTTGAGATTCAAGATAATTGATTTGAAAAATGGGTGAAAAAAGGGGCTTAACGCCTCGACTTCTTTGATTTTGGTTTCGTAGCTTGATTTTGGTTTCGTGAAAAGCGCACTCTTTATATTTAAAGTATGTAAATACCTTGAGGTTCCTAGTATTTTTGTTATTTAATGATATTAATGGGGGTTAGATATTGTTTCGTCCCTCGATGCAAGTGGTGGATACCGTTAAAGATCAAGGGAGTAGCTTGAGACTAGTTGTGAAGCTCGTGCGATGTGAGTATACCTTACTTTTAGTAAGTGTATTACACTGGAAAAAATAGAAATAAAAATACAAAAATATGTTTGAGGATAAAAATCATAAATGGTATATTTTAAGTGATGTGAGTATAGAAGATTAGGAGTAAGGAAGATAATAAAGAATATTGTGTTGAAAGTTATATAAAAATGTATGAAGATAGGAAGATATATATATATATATATATATATATCAGTATAAGTTAAGAAATGATTTAATGTGGTTGTGCTTGAAAAATCTTAATGTGTGTGATTGTATTGAAAATGATTACTGGGATTGCTAAGTAATTGTGATGTAATTGGTTGCCAAATGGTTGTTTGCATATCATATCACTTCATGCATTTGCATTATAACCCTGTTTGATAGTATGTTATTGAGGGGCGAGGGATGGGTAAGGGGTGTAAGGGTACCGAGTGATTATTGGATGAGAATGACCTGGCCCGGATCAAGGGGGATTCCAAAGATTTGATATTATAATGATTGGACATACTGGTACGTGGGAAGACGTCCCTGTGATGATGATATTAGCCCAATGAGGGGCAATGATTTGTTTGTGCATTACATCATAAAGCATGACATTTCATTTCATGGACACGTACGTTATGAGGATTGGCCCATGAAGGACGTGCTTGGTAATTGGTTCATGAAGAGCATGTGATATGATTGGCCCATGTGGGGAATGTGATTATGTGATGTGTTTGAACTAGAGAATTGACATGATTGTTGCTGTGAAATTCATAGACGTTGAATGAAGATCCTTATATGGTTGTTTTGGCATTATGATGTGTGAAAGTACTAAAAATAATATATAATCTGTAATTAGGAAATTTGCAACTTATAATTTAAATAGTCCTATAATGGTGTAAGAAATAAATACATATACTAGGAGGGAAGTTAAAGAAAATATTTTGAGAATATACATTATAGGAGAATCTCACTTAGAAGTCAAAAGAAATAAAATGCTATAGTTATAATTAATAAAAAGGGTAAATTCCTCCAATATGACTACTTTTCGTAAGGTGCGTCACACTGAGCTCTTTAGCTCATCTTTTCATTGTTGCTAACTTTCAGGAAATTGTTGGGGACTTGACGGTCAAAGTCTAAAGAAGTCCTAATTAAGGCCTTCAGCAACGGCATCCTCAACTTTGAGAGTCCTTGTTAGGAGAAAAAAAAAATTTGGGACTGGGATTAGTTGTTGTAAAAGAACGTTAAAGTAGAGGAAGGTTTTGTTTTACTTGTGTCAAATGTTAAGTTTCTTGTATTGAAATTATAAATTTGTAATTGTATAAACTTGTGATGTTTTGAGTGAATGTGTATATTCTTAGTAAATTATATGTGGTTGCAAGTAGGTTGAGGTGCCCGGGACTAAAAGGTAATGATACCTCCTCGGGTAGGGTCCACTCGGGGATGGATCGTTATAATGACCTATACATAAGGCATCCATGGTTCTTCAAGTCCAATGATCACTTGTACAACTGCAACGTAAAACTCCTATTGACAGCCAGTAAAATGTCAATTAGGAATTTCTTAGTCGAGTCAGTTCAGTGTATCTGTTCTCTAACAAGCACCTACGTAACTTGTTTTAGTATTTTATACACTATTGACCATATGATCAATTACCCTCAACTCCTTAAGGAAACATAGTATGTACAAATCTTTTCGGATTCACTAAGGTCCTTCTTAGTGATCTTATAATTATGAACATTTAAAAATAAAACTTAAGGAAATACATCTCATTAACATGATCTCATTATGATGCTTATTTTCATTACTCTTATTCTATGAGTTTTATCATGTAATTCACATGCAATGAATTGTAATAAACATAATAAATAAAATAATTATTATTATTAATATTTATTTTTAATAAATAAATAAAATTAATTTACAAGTAACATACCTATAACATCAAATGTTCTTGGTTTATAGAGCCTACTATTATTAGCTTGATATATGTGTTTAGACTCTAATTGAGTCTGATGTCTCATTTTACTGTTCATTTGCCTTTTTTTATCTACCTTAATAAGAGTATCCCCCTCAATGCCATGTGTCAATCCGCTCCTGCCGTAGAGGACCTCCTTTGTCTCATGTTGCAGTCCGCACAGTACTTCTTTAGTATTACGTGGTATTTCACGAGCAGAAATAAATCTTATTGTGTGATGTTTATTTTCTATGCAACAATTACATTGTCTTGGTAAGTCTAATATGTGTTCAGTTTTAATTAATTATATCAAGTAATTTTGTCCTTTCCTTCGTTTCATTCTTTTAATCCACAGTCCTATTGTAATCCACATGCCGCAAAGGACTCGCATTTGATCTTTGTAGCAATCCACGTGCCGTTGAAGACCCCTTGGTCCTATGTTGAAATTTTGTGCAGTACTTCCTTGATATTACGTGGTATTCCGCACCAACGCTAGAAGTTTCGCACCTACCCCACCAGCAGTATCGTGCTTTTCGCCTTGTTCTACACCTTCCACGCTAGAAATTGTGTTGCAGAAGCCTCCATTTGGCATTTGCACTTTATGTTTTGATCTACTTTTTTTTCGTTTTAGTTATTTTCTTTACTTCTTGTTCAAAATAGATTAGATAATATAACTTTCATTTCATTTACTCTTAATGCATTTATCTTATTTTGTTTTGATAATTGCTATCTCTTTAGGTGTTATAAGCTATATATATATATATATATATATATATATATATATATATATGCTTGAATGTGATTGTACAGTAAAATTACTCAGTTTAAAATTTAGATATTTTTTTAAAAACTAAAAAGATTAGATTTTGATTTAGATAAAAAGGAAAGCTCTAATTCCTCTCCATCTTGTACTTTAATTTTCCAAACTCCGGAACTCATATGATGACAAATGAAAAAGGAATTGATCTCATTCAAAGTTAAATGGTAACTTTCAATCACTTTTACTTTGTATTTGAATGATATAAGTGAATGTGAAAAATATACTCCAACTTAAAAAAACTCTCTTTAACAAGAGATTCATTGCTAATTGATGAATAATGATATAGGGTGCAGTACTCACAAAGGCTGAATAGTGGGTCCAAGTCTTTTTTTCTCCAGAAAGGAATTTGGAGAAAGACTCGAGCTAACCAACGGCCGGCTAAAAGAGGCTAGACATGCCCTAGCCGACCCTTCAGGCAGAGTACTGTGTCTAAGTCCAAATATTTTTCTAAGTCCATTTTTCACGAATAAAACTTAGGACACCTAGCTAGATGACCCTTGGGCCAGCTAGAGGGGGTCGACTCCTCCCAAGGTCAAGTCAAGCCTAAAAATACTTCTTTTTCCATTTTTTTCTTTTTCACTTGTAAAAGTTTTTTAGTACAAAAAGGCCTCAACCCCATGTTTTACACTCAAGGGCTCCATCAGAAACATAACCCACTCATAGGTTACTGGATCGAATTCCACTTTTTCTAAGATAGACGAACTAGAATACCACCTTCTCCAAGGTATAGGACCATGAAAACCACTTTTTTCATGGTGGAGGAACTAGAGGGCCACTTTCTTCAAAGTGGAAGGAATTAAAGACCATTTTTTTCAAGGTGGATAGACATGCGACTTGCCAACAAGGTTTTGAACATGAACATCCAAAGCGCTATGCCAGCAACTACTTCTTTGATTTTTTGGTAGCTCAAGAAAGTATAGCGTTTATAATGTGGACAAAAGTCACCGTCCAATTAGAAAACGATACGTGATTCGATCAACACCAAAATTATCATTTTGCCATTAGAGATAAAACGGTAATTACTCACCTCATGATAAATATGCAATTACTATGATAAAATCCCTCGATTTATTTCAATCATCCGAATCAATGACTTAGATCGTTCAATATTAATGGATTCCTATTCAGAATCAACATCTTTAACTATAAAAAATTTAGCCTCATAAACCAATTAAGTATGCAAAATACTCCGTTCTAAACTCTTTACTGCTTAAGTCCATTCACTTTCTCCTCTTCATTAACTGACTTAGGCATTGGAATGTTACTTTAGATAACCCAACTCTGGATCACATAGTGTTTTCCAGTTGTCTTATTTGAGGAGAGCCGGTTGCAAGTTTTCAATTTTAAATTTTGGGCATCAACAACATTTATTGTAATTTTTTTCCATTAATTTTATCATATTATGTTTACAAGAATAACAATTATTAATATAATTCGAGTGCCCATCTTACCTTTAAATTCAAACTTTAAGTGGGTTACCTAAGTTTGGATGTCAAAATTTTTTCATATCGTTTCATTCTATTACCATCCGCTTGAAATCAATTTAAGTATTATGAAATTAATTTTATTTGTAAATTCTATTAAATTTGATAGATTTTATCACAAACTTCAATCTCATTTATAAATAAATTCCAAAACTTATTAACTTTCTAAACATAATAATTATGAGATTGTGAAAGAATTTAATAAATTTACGAAATCATTTTATTCCAAATCGATCATTATGGAATTGACAGAAGAATTTGTTTTGGGGCTATATTTCAAGTGGGAAGATTGAGAATGAAATCGGTTCAAATTTTACTAAGTATTGATATTTGTTTCAGGTAAGCTACGAACGTTAGTTCTATAAGAAAATGAAACATATTATTGGACCCTTAACCCAAAAATCCTTGACAATGACTCTTTTCTTAATTTTACAGAACACCTCCAAATAAATGGGAGGGTTTATATCAACTACGTAAGTTTAGAGATTGTTATAGCATTTATGTATCTCCAAAATATTTTCTGATTGTACGTCAAAACAACTCTTATAATTTCTATGTTAAGCTTAATATAATATAAAGCTATAAAAAGGGAGATTTAGATTAGGGCAAGAATTGGTCAGTAATTATTGATTCAACAAACGATATGGTTTAAAATTGAGATTGACTCCAATAAAATACGGAATGAGTAATGTAAATCGATTGCCAGCCATCAACCTTTGGAGAGAGTGGATTTTTTTTTTTTTTTTTTTATCAAAGATCCACAAAAAAAATAAACACAACAACAGAATAAAATAATAAACGATATAAATATATATATAACGCAAATTTTGCGTGATTAAATATGTTTACGTCCGTGATCTCAATAACAAGATTGTTTTATTTCTCTAAACCAAACTCACAGATTAAAAACTTGTGAAAAACTCTCACTCTAACGAACTTATTCTAACCTAATATCCCAATACATCGAAGATCACATTCTATTCCCCTTGGAATTGAAAACTTAAATTTATAGCCCCTTTAGTTAAAATGGTCCACCTTTAACATTTACATCTTTTTCTTATAAATAAAAGAGTCTTCCTAAAAAGTTCTTCAATGATCAAATTCTCTTCTAGAATCTTTAAAAATCTTTGAGGAATGACAATCAAACAAGCCAATCCCAAAAAGATCTTCTTTCTTTCCTATTTTCCTTTTTCTCTTTTTTTATCCCTCAATATTTTCTGCTTGAACCGAAGTATTACCAAACACAACTCAACTATTTCTTAATATGTGAGTAATTGAGCTTTCAACACTGTCCACTTAGAGAGGTTTTCAGCTTGATGACATTAAAAAAAAACACCTCCTATGGATTGATTAGGATATCTAATCAATAATACGCAGAGTACCTTTCTAATGATCTTCTGCTGTTTAAATTAGAGTATATTTGCAGAGATATACAAAACATATAATTTCATTACTTTCTGTTTGTCCCAAATGCCAGCCAATCGAGTGAGGTTAGTGAAATTCATGGTGTATATATTAGAAGATACTTGATTATCTGAATAACATTATTCAATAATATCCCTTCTGAACAGAAGGGATAATTGGCTAATACAACTTAGTTAAAACAAGAAACATGATGCTTAATTGAGGAATTGACAAACTAAGATAACTTACAAGCAACAGAAAATAAAGCCCATTTTACAGAGACAAAAGCAACATCACTCCAAAATGAAAAAGACGATTTGATGCCCTCCTAGCCATGGAAAGAATGCCTTATCTTCAACTGCTAGTTTTTTCGGTAAAAGATAATGGGCAGTTAAGCTACATGGTTTAAAACTCCCACTCATAATGCACACACAAAATCACCGCTTGTCTCTATATCATCTATGTCTGCATCAGCATCGATGTCATCAAGATCCATGCTACCTCCAAATCCAATGAATTGCCCCACTAACTCTGGGTCCATCACCAGCTTTCCTTGCTTCTTGAATTATGGACAATATTTCTTCTACACTTTGAGATTGATCATTTTCTTCTTGATTAATCTGTAAGCTACCTTCCTCTCCTTCCATGAATTCTATTGGCAAGTTCTTCAAGAACCATGGTGCTTCTTAATTTCTGGGATGGTTATTCTTTGCTTACACAAAATGGAATTAAATGATCAGTAATTCAACAAACAACTCCAAGAAAAATCGGCTAAGAAACACATATACGATCAGTTTTATAACCTTTTCGGGGTTCGCTACAAAAATTCGAGATAAAAGATGTTTGCATTCCATGGAAACTCGAACGTAGTCTGGAATTGAATAGTGTACACTCGGAATCCTCTGTGATAAGCCATTGACATTCTTCATTAAAGCCAAAAAAAAGAAGAAGAAAAGAATATGATCAATATGTAATTTATCATATATATAATTGGCTATATTATAACTAACCTGAATTGTTTTTCTAAAGTTTTTTTGGATCTCCAGGGTCCCAAAAGGATAAGCCCCAATCAGCATGACATATAAGGTCACCCCACAGGACCTGTTAGAGTTGGTGCATACTTCACGGGTCCAGATTTGTAGAACCTCCGACCACCACGAGTCCCGCTCTTCGGTGAGAGGGCTGGGGTTAGGGGACAATGCCCTCGAAAATTTCAAACTCTGTACATATTTTGAATCTAGTTTCTTGCTTGATGGTTTGGGCTTGGGCCCATGAAAAGCCGTGGTTTTGCAGCAGGGCGTAAACCCTAATTAGAGCGTCTTAAGCTGCTTATAAATACTCTCTATGTACTAAGTGCACATTGTAACAAGAGATTTGTGAGGTTGATAATAGTGAAACTTCTGGCAGGACGTAGCCCTATTCTGTGGTGAACCTGGGTATATCGTGTCTATATCGTGTCTTATTTTTTTCTGTTTATAATTCGTATTTTTGACAGATCTCGAATCGTTCAGGACCAAACATCTGCAATCTATAATTCTCAAGGATAATATAGTGATAATGGATATATTTAAGAACCATCAATTGATTCAATTCTAAAATATCTAATTGATGCAGAACAGGTAGACAAAGCAGAACAGATGGCCCTGGACTACCTAGAACGGTTGAATCGCTCCAAATCTAAGGATACGGTTTACATCGTTTTATGTGCTGGCCTAGATCGGGCCTCAGAGACCCTAATCTAATTGGAAACAGGCTTCCGGGTAAAACTTATTATTATATATTTCCTATTTTGTATAGCGAGATAGGCCTTCAATTTAACAGTTTAGGAGGCCATGTAATATACATGGCCTAAAACTTGTTATTATTATACATGCCTAATTTCGATTTTCCTTTTTTTTTTTACTTTAACCTTATAAATAAGGAGGCCATGTAATATTAGGGATTATTATTTTTCTGAATAAAATTAGGATTTCTTTTCTCTTCGTGAGAACTATTGTATTGAGGGTTGAAGACACAGTTCTTCTTCCTAGTTCTTTCTTCCGCTTGCGTTCTATGTCAATTGGTATCAGAGCCTTGTTCTACCCTGGTCTGATGATAGGTGATGGAAATGAAAGCAACCACCTTGATGACATTGATCGTGGGGTGCAGGTCCTATGGGCAACCATAGATAATCACAATCAGCACTTTGATGATCACAATCAACAGTTTGATCGTATCGAACGCATGTTGCAGGAGATACAGCAAACCATGGCTGGTCTGAGAATCAATGGAAACAGGGGTGAAGAACGCAACCCAGATCGTGTCGGAGGCCTTGCTCGCGACCAACCGGTTGCGTGACGCGTTCCTGCTCGGCAGCGTAGGCCCCAAGCCTATGCCGCTTTATCCAGTGATGATGAGTTCGAAGTGCTTGGCGCCGAGAACGATGATGATAGTCGGCATGGTCATAATCAGAATTGTGTTGGTCAGAACCATTGCAACCAGAGCAGGTACGAACAGAACAATCATGATTTTCGGGTTAAGGTAGATCTGCCGTGTTTCAATGGCCACCTCCACGTCAAAAACTTCATTGACTGGCTTTTCGAAATAGAGGCTTTCTTTGAGTATATGCAGATCCCAGGAGATAGATAGGTGAAGCTTGTAGCCTATAAACTGAAGGGGGGAGCCTCTGCGTGGTGAGAGCAGACGCAGAATAGCCGCAGGCGACAGGGTAAGCAACCTGTCCATTCCTGGTCCAAGATGAAATAACTACTATGAGTGAGGTTCCTTCCTCTTGACTATGAACAGATGCTGTACCAGTAATATCAGAATTGCAGGCAAGGGGTGCGCACCATCAATGATTATACGGAAGAGTTTTATAGGTTGAACTCGTGTAATGACCTGCAGGAAACAGAGGGACAGCAAGTGGCTAGGTATATCGGAGGGTTGCGAGTGTCCATTCAAGAACAGGTATCCCTCCATACTGTGTGGTCCCTGTCCGAGGTGGTCAACCTAGCCATGAAAGTGGAGTCACAACAGTCCAGGCACTCATCACGTCCCCAACCATATCGATCGCAGCCATCACAGGTTTCAGTGCCACAGACTTCACCACAGCCGTCAACCAGCAGAGTTTCCGGTACTGGTATCACCAACCCCACCAAGCCAACATCCCCCACAATCGGTGCCCCAGCACAAAACAGAGGAGTGCCCAGCAATCCCTATGCCCGTCCCATTCCAAGAAAGTGTTACAGGTGTGGTCAACCTGGACATTGTTCCAATGAATATCCCAACCGTCGGCAGGTTAAAATGGTTGAAACAGCAGATAAGAAGGAGAATCCTTTTGGCGCAGATGAAGGTTATTCTGGGGAGGTCGATGATTACACTGGTGGCAAAGTAGCAGATGCAGGTAAGGGTGTATATGTTAACTGTGTGGTTCAGCGCCTGTCATTTACGCCAAGGCAATAGGATGACAACCAACGACACTGTATTTTCAGGACGCGGTGCATTATCAACCAGAGAGTGTGCAAGGTGATTATTGACAGTGGCAGCAGTGAGAATATCGTATCGAAGGCCCTTGTCGCAGTATTGAACCTGAAAACAGAAAAACATCCCTCTCCATACAAGATTGGTTGGATCACAAAGGGCGCTGAAACTCGTGTAACTGATATCTGTCGTGTTCCTTTTTCTATTAGCAAATTTTATAAGGATAAGATTGTGTGTGATATTGTTGATATGGATGCGTGTCATTTATTATTGGGGAGGCCATGGCAGTTTGATGTAGATGTTATGCATAAGGGTCGGGATAATACTTATGTTTTCTGGTGGTTTGACAAGAAAATTGTACTAGTTCCTGCAAGTGAACGTGAGCCAGCTGTCGAAACCCCTAAGATAGAGGGAAAGACCTTTCTTACAGTCCCTGAGATGGAGTTCGTTGAGGATGTGAAAGCAGCAGAGGATTTTTATGCGTTGGTAGTAAAATGAGAACTACCAGCCGAGTATCAACAGATTCCTGAGGAGTTAAAGTCGTTAATGGCTGAATTTCAAGATGTCATACCAGTGGAATTACCTGAAGGTCTGCCTCCCACGAGAGATATTCAGCACCATATTGACTTGGTTCCTGGGGCTAGTTTGCCGAATCTGCCACACTACCGAATGAGTCCTCAAGAACACGAAATTCTACAAAATCAGGTTGAGGAGTTGATTAAAAAGGGGCTGATCAGAGAGAGTCTGAGTCCCTGTGTTGTGCCTACTTTATTGACACCAAAGAAGGATGGAAGCTGGCGCATGTGCATTGACAGCCACGCCATAAATAAGATAACAGTCAAGTACCGCTTTCCCATTCCACGACTGAGTGATATGTTGGACATGTTAGAGGGTGCCAAGATCTTCTCCAAGCTAGATTTGCGTAGTGGTTACCATCAGATTCGGGTCAGACCAGGGGATGAATGGAAAACAACTTTTAAGACCAAAGAGGGGCTTTATGAGTAGATGGTGATGCCATTCGGTTTATCAAATGCTCCTAGCACCTTCATGCGTATAATGAACCAGGTTTTAAAACCCTTCATTAGTAAATTTGTGGTTGTTTATTTTGACAATATCTTAATTTATAGCCAGGATGAGGTGGAGCACTTGGACCACTTGTAGGAAGTGTTGCTGGTTTTGCGCGCGAGTAAACTCTATGTGAACCTGAAAAAGTGCAATTTTCTCACTACCAAGCTACAGTTTTTGGGATATATCGTGGGTGCAGATGGTATTCAGGTTGATGAAGAGAAGGTACGTGCAATTCGGGAGTGGCCAACCCCAACAACAGCGCACCATGTTCGTAGTTTTCATAGACTAGCCACTTTCTACCGCCGGTTTATTAGGAACTTCAGCAGTATAGTAGCACCAATCACAGAGTGCATGAAAAAGGGCCGCTTCCAGTGGGGGGATGCACAAGATATAGCCTTTGCAGTGATTAAGGAAAAGCTTTCTACAGCTCCGGTATTTGCCCTGCCGAGCTTTGACAAGCTGTTTGAAGTTGAGTGTGAAGCCTCGGGCGTGGGTATTGGTGCTGTTCTGTCACAGGAGGGACGGCCAGTAGAATTTTTCAACGAGAAGCTCAACGATGCTCGCCAAAAGTGGACCACATATGAGCTGGAATTTTATGCAGTCATCCGAGCTTTGACACATTGGGAGCATTACCTGATCCAGCGTGAGTTTGTTCTCTACAGTGATCACCAAGCCCTGAAATTTATCAACATACAAACCACCCTGAATCGAATGCATGCTCGGTGGACTACATTCCTCCAGAAATTCAGTTTTGTACTCAAACACAAGTCTGGGCAGTTGAATAAGGTGGCAGATGCGTTAAGCCGGCGTGCGTCCTTACTCTTGACTCTCTTATCAGAAATCATGGGGTTTGATTGTTTGAAAGAGTTGTATGAGGAAGATGCTGATTTTCAGGAAATTTGGGAGAAGCGTCGACGGAAAGAGGTAGTCTCGGATTTTCATGTCCAGGACGGGTTTCTGTTTTGCGGTAACCAATTGTATATCCCTCGCACGTCGTTGTACGAGCAAATCCTCCGTGAGATACATAGCAGCGGCTTAGAGGGTCATGCAGGGCGTGACAAAACAATAGCCCATGTAGCTGAGCATTATTACTGGCCACAGCTGAAACGTGATGTGGGCAAATTCGTACAGAGGTGCCCTGTTTGCCAAACTGAAAAGGGTCAAGCACAGAATACCGGACTGTACACTCTTCTGCCCGTGCCGGCAAACATTTGGGAGGATTTGACCATAGACTTTATTTTAAGGCTTCCACATACTCAGCATGGGGTGGATTCTGTTTTTGTAGTTGTCGATCGGTTCTCCAAAATGTCACACTTTATTCCGTGCTATAAAACTTCAGACGCGTCTCATTTAGCCAGCCTTTTCTTTCGTGAGGTTGTTTGCCTTCATGGTGTTCCCAAGTCTATCACCTTCGATCGCGATATCAAGTTCCTCTGCCACTTCTGGAAGTCACTTTGGGGCAGATTTGACACATCCTTTAAATACAGCAGCACTTGTCATCGGCAGACAGACAGCCAAACCAAGGTGGTCAACAAAACCCTTGGTAATTTGATCTGTTGTGTGACTGGTTCTCGGCCTAAGTAGTGGGATGTCGCCCTTCCACAAGCTGAATTTGCTTTTAGTAACATGTACAACCGATCTACCGGGAAGATGCTATTCGAAATTGTCTACACCAAAGCACCTCAGCATGCTTTGAACCTTGTTCCTTTGCCCAAGCCTCCTGGCCACAGTCAGGCTGCTCATAACCTAACTGAGCAAGTACAGCGCATCCATGCGGAAGTTCACCAGAGTCTAGAGTTGGCCAACAGCAAATATAAAGTTGCCATTGATAAGCATCGTCGTGAACGTATATTTCAAGAAGGTGACTTAGTGATGGTCTATCTGCGTAAGAACAGTTTCCCTGCAGGAACTTACAACAAGCTAAAAAGCAGGAAGTATGGCCCTTTCCGGGTGCTGAAGCGCATTAATGATAATGCTTATGTGATTGAACTTCCGGATAACATGACCATTTCCAACACTTTCAATGTGGCAGATTTGTTTGAATACCATCCACCGGACGAACCACTTTATCTTGACAGTAACTCGGGGTCGAGTTCTTTTGAAGTAAGGGGGAATGATGCAGAACAGGTAGACAAAGCAGAACAGATGGCCCTGGACTACCTAGAACGGTTGGATCGCTCCAAATCTAAGGGTACGGTTTGCATAGTTTTACGTGTTGGCCCGAATCGAGCCCCGGAGACCCTAGTCTGATTGGAAATAGGCTTTTGGGCAAAACTCATAGAAATGAGTATAGCGGGATTTTAGCCAAAAAACGACGTTTAGGCCTTCAATTTAGCAGTTTTCAGTTTTTAGGAAATTTTCTATTTTGTACTTGCCTAATTTCGATTTTCTTTTTTTTTTACTTTAACCTTATAAATAAGGAGGCCATGTAATATTAGGGATTATTATTTTTTTGAATAAAATTAAAGTTTCTTTTCTCTTCGTGAGAACTATTGTATTGAGGGTTGAATACACAATTCTTCTTCCTAGTTCTTTCTTCCGCTTGTGTTCTACGTCACTCTTTCTCTCAAAAAGTTCACCTCCAGCAGCATATTCCATAAGTATGGCCATATGAGTTGGTGTTAATAGGCGCTGCTTAAATGAGTTTTGTAACAAAGGACTTGTCTTCCACTTTTGTAATGCTTCAGTAAATAAACAAAGAGTTATTTTGATGAAAAATAAAAAGACATGCGCAGAAAAATCCGTACGTATGTTCAAAATTTCAATACGTGTGATTCTTTACAAATTAATAGATGCTAATATGAGAGCAGCAAGAGCCAGAAAGTACATAAGCAAGAAAATTGAACTCCAGATCAAAATACAGAAGGGTATAATAACAGTATGTTTTCTCCGCCTAGGCAGCAAGATTTAACCATTTTTAAGTGAAACCCATCTTTAAGCAGTGTATAAGCATAATTTGGGTTCAGTCCTTCTTCAACTTTCAAACTCCTCATTTCTTTTCTTCTTCATTTTGGAAATTAAAATTATAGCTAAAATATAGGCTAACCAAAATGAGCATAGAATACAATATTCTGGTAAATGACAAATACTAGACAGAGCAAAGAAAGATCAACTAGAAAGCGCATATGCAACGGGAGTATTGAAAAGTGATATATAGAACTAAGATATAATTTGTACGTTAATGATGACTCATCATTCTTCACAGAGTCCCTTTTCTATTCCTAGAGAATCTTGAATTTAGAAACTTTACTGCCTCCTCCACTAACCACAAACATGTATTTCACGAGAATATTCAAATATACAGATTAAAAGTGGATAAATATCAAATACTATAACTGCGCTGGACTAGAAACTGGGAAATGGACCTACAATCAAGTACAATTATAAATCATATATAGCAACAAGTACTCCATTTTTCAAAACTTTGTTTCTATTTGCAGTTGAGCAAAATAACTATGTCAAATCAATTTTTTTTTTTTTTTACACTTAGATACCCGCATTAGATTAGAAGTACCTAAAAAGATGACAACATTAGAAACTTACCTCCTTGAATCTTATTATATTGGGATAATTCAAGGACCTGTGGTTCATAATCTCCCTCTGCACATGCTCATCAATCTGCAAAACCAAGAAAAAGAATTAACCTGAAAATTGAATCCATTACAGTAAAACACAATTGAAAAAAAGACAATCCATAAGAGAATCTGAACAAACAAGCAAAACCCATATGAAAATACATATGGAAAAACAAGAAGAACCCAGACAAGATCATGAACACACAGACAACCCCCATGTGAAAAATGAAGTTAAAACAGAGCACCTTTTGGCCTCTCTCGATATACTTAACATCATAGAACTCACCACTCCATTTATCTCTCACCAGCTTAGCTACACCAAAGTTCCCTGACCCAATATCTTTCAATATCTCATAGCGCTCCATTTTTCCTATAGAACTTCAATAAAGATTGGAACAGAACAGTTTTTATATGAAACAATTAATCACTGTCTTCTCTCTACCTAAACAGCATCGTTCTTCAATATCTTTCTCTTGTGTGTACTGTCTCTTTACTAACTAAGCGTTGAGAATCTCCATAGTTTTCAAGGCCACGAATGCAAAAGCTGTAAAGCTTTGTGTGGTCAGCCCTAATGGACTCTCAAAGAGGGTGTCAACGGAGGTAGAGAGACAAGAAGAGCAGACACTAAACGTGGCGCTTAACTAGCGACTAGAATTTTGAGCAAAACTGAATAAGTTGTGATCATTTTTCTATCCTCTCGTTCAGGCTACAAGCGCCTACTCGCTCAATATGACTTGATTTCGGTATATTTTTTTTCTAATCAAGGCATATTAAAAGCTACATTCAAATCATTTTTTTAATGCTTTTTAAAATAAAAGTCATTAATCAATTTTAAGTTGAATTAACCGCACCTTTTGAGTACGGTAATGATATTAATACCGTCAAAATGAATCATCAATTCTAATATTTGTTTATAAGTTTCATCGTTTACTCGTTAAAGTGATTTTATTAAAGATATAATTGATAAACTAAATTGTTGATGCTAAACTAGGTTGGATCCACTCAAGCTGGTTCAGGTTGTCTTTGGAGATCGGGTTGCATTTGGAGGTTGGGTCTGATCTGATCTAGTTTGAATTGAATCGGTTTGGTCCGAACTGGTTTGGCCTGATGTATTTGAAAAGGAAGCCGATTAGAAGTGTTTTTCTCTGAGAATAGTCATCTGATGCTTAAGTCAGAGTATAACTAAAAGTTGACCCCACATTGATTTCGATAATGACAAAACTAAGTTATTTTGAACTAATAATCTTTTGTTTAAGGTTATTCGTAGTTAAAGTGCTTTGCATGCCTTTTAAAAGGTACACACGCACTTTAGAAGGTGTGCACACACTCTATAAGGGATGACACGCACTTGGAATTGCATAGAAGATTAAAGTGTTGAGAGTTTTTGGAGACCTTTATTAAGTGAAGTCTATTGTATCTTTCTCTCCAACTTGTTAGCTTTATCTTAGCTCAAAATTTTGGTTTGATAAATCACTTTATGTTTAAAACAAATAATATTTTCAAAACTTGGTTTAGAACAAGTAAAAAATTCAAGTTTTGGTGGGTATAGTTGACTGTGGTCTCGAAGACAGTCTATTGCCAAAGTTCCATAGACTTCGGACAGTCGACTGTCAAAAAATGTGCATCAATGCCCTGTCTCATTTAAAGAGACAGTCGAATGCTGTTAAAATGACAGTCGACTGCCAAAGTTCCAAAGACTTTGGATAATCGACTATCAGCTCGAAAACTATCTCTATAATTTTAAATTTCAAAGAGAGTCAACTATTGATATATCACAATAGACTGTCTTGTCGTGTATAACATATGATTTTAAAAAATAGAGGTGCACAACAAAGAATTTAACGCACCAAACGACTATTTATTGTATCTAACGGTCATATTGAGTTGGAACTATAAATACCCATCATCAATAAGCATTTAAATCTAACTAGAATAATCAAATTTATTTAAGATCTCATTTATTACTCCTTCAAGTTTTTCAAATATTAAATTGAGTCATTCTTAAGCTAACAACTTGTGAGAGAGAGAAATTATGAGTTGTAAAACACTAATTGTATACTCTCTTGTATGTACCAAGTTGTTCCTTTCATTCTCATCTTGTAAAAGAGTTGGTATAATTAACTCTTATTTAGTGTTCTTGAGTGTTTAGGTATTAAACACTTGTGAGAAATTTATAGTAAGAAAAATTCTTGTAAAGGTTTGAGTACCATCTTGGAAGTTGCTTAGTGTTTCTTTACTTGGTATAGTGAAGCGAACTCACAAGAAATCTCTTGAGGAGTGGACTAGGCACAAGGAGTGACCAAACCATTATAAATCAAGTTTGCAAGCTCTCCTCTCTTACTCTTTTGATTTTCAACAAGTTTATTGTCTGCTCGAGACAATCGACCATCCCTCTAATTTTGTAGTTTTTCAAAAGAATTTTCTTCCTAAAATAATTTCCTTTTGATTCAAAATCTTATTTTGATCAAACAAATTGTTTATAATCAATCTCTATTGATTTAATTCGTTTGAAATACAATCAACAACAATTTTATTATCATCATATGATAATAAACAATTCAAGAATACTTTCTTGAGTTCCTTAACATCGAACAATTTAATGAAACCGGATGGCAGACTAGAAAACCATGTTCTCACTGTCTAGCACATTGTTATCGAAAATGCTTAGCACATTGCTACTTATGAGTGGCCATGGAGGAACATCAGAGACTTGAAGGTCTCTAGGTAGTCTATGGGGCACGTCTTCCCCATGTACGACTCAATGTGAGGCATTTTAAAGTTGGGCAGCATTTTCTTTTCCATGAGCTCTTTGGAGAAAAGGTTACCCACATGTCTGTTCTCATTGAGGATGTTACATCAGGTGTATTTTATAGTGAATCCAATGCACTCGTTCATTTCTTTTAATTGCTTGCTCACTTCGGATCTATCCTACTCTTGTTGTTTCTTGGAAGGATCGGAATTTGATATGGACTCATCGTCTCGGATTGAATACCGAGGACTCTATTGACTCGGTTTAGTCAAGCATCTGTGGTTTTTTTCTCTGGCAGGTCGGTCATACGTCGTGCGAGAGCTCACTTCTTGCGATCAGACACTCAGGTCCCAAGGTATGGCCTTAAAGGTTCTTTTGACCGTGTTGGCAGTTCAAACTGGTGACCGATAACACTGAGTTCTACATGGTTCCTGTCTGAGCAGTGCACCTAATTCATCGCTGGGTCACCTGGTCTGAGTACGATCCGACTTAACAATGGGATAAGACCGCCCACCATTCGTTTCGGGTTGGTGGCAGCTTCCTAAAGTACGATGAGGGTTTTTCCCCTCCATCAAGTGGTGGTGGAGTAACTCAGGTAGATTGATGGTGTTAACCTCGGAGGTTGTTTGAACAACACTTCTCGATCCTAGAGGGGGTGGATTCTTCTTAAGCAACATCTTCCAACATACTAAAATTATATTGTTCCCATAGACGACACCAATTCTGTTGATGCCTAAAATAGGTCGAATCCACTCAGGTCGGTTCATGTTGTCTTCGGAGGTTGGGTCAGATCTAAAAGTTGGGTACGATATGATCTAATCTAGTTTGAGCTTAATCGGTCTGGTTTGAGCTGGTCTAGTCTGATGTACCTAAAAAGGAAGCTGGCCTATAGTTTTTTTCTCCGAGTAAAGCCCTCCAATGCTTAAGTCAAAGTATTACCAGAAGGAGCAAAGTAAAAAATGGCTAAGATATGTAAAAAAATGAGTTACCATAAATAGTACTCCTATTCATAGAGCTTGAGATAAGTGAAATTACCAATTTACCCTCTGTGCAAATATCATTATACTCTTGAGAGTTATCATCGGGTGTTATCTTTCGATATAGTGATATATTTGACCCACATCATAAATAAATTATAAATAATTGTTTTTCAAAATTTACTTTTCAACTTTTAAGTAATCGAAAATATAACCGAAAGTGGCAGTATGTGACTTATGTGTAGTATTTGTGTATTGATAATGCCACACGATGAATTTTAAATTTAAATTCAGGTTTGCAGCAAGAGCGCGTACATGTTCCATTGATACTCCCGCGAATATGGGTGAGTTCCCCACGTGAGAAAAGTGCAAAAGTTCTTCAAATTACAAGGAGAAGAAGATAAATGACAAGGACATGAAGGTGACATGAACGGTGGAAAATCAATCATCATCTCATCTCATATTTTTGGACAAACATGTGGCGCTTTTTCGAATTTATTAATGAACCTTTGCTTTTTTGATAAATATGGGAAAATCGAAGTATTTACGCTTAAATCACACTAAAGGATTTTTTTTTTTATTGCAGGGTCAATTTCAGTAATTTTAATGGCGAAGACATTAAGTGAAGTATTTTGCTTTAAAGTGTTGGGGTATAAATTTTTTAAATATGTTGAGGCGTTTCAAAATTTTAATAAAATAATATTAATTAATTAATTAAAATAATAAAAATAATTTTAATTTTAATTTTAATTTTAATTAATTAATTTTTATCAAAGTTTAATACTTTACTAATTCTTTATAGTGTGATAATTATAATTTTATAAATATTAATATATATTTATATATAAATATAAGTTACACTTCATATAATTTAATTAAATAGTATAATATAAATTATATGAAGTGTAACTTATATTTATATATTGTTGTAACTTATATTTAATTAAATAGTTTGTAAATATTATTAAACTAGATAACATGTATTATATATTTATGAAGTGTAATAATGTCACAATAAGAATTTTAATTTAGTGGTTAAGACTTATGTCACTCATTAGGTCATGAGCTTGAGTCTTTAACTTGCATTTTTTTCCCTAAATTTTAAGTTTTTTAAAAATTTTACAAAAAAACGCTTAACTTCAAGCGTCCCGAGACGTTTTTGCTTCACCCCGCCACTAAACACTTCCTGAACGAGCTTCAAGAATGCCAAAAAACACCGATTAATATCAATAAACTAGTAGAATAAGTTGAGATTTAGCTTGTAGATAATGAGGAACCTAATTAAAAATATCAATTTAAAAAAAAAATTGGCACGACTTACCGACTTTGATAATTGTATTGAGTAAATCTAATTTTAATTCTATATATAATAAAGCGTTTTTAGGATGATGGAATCCGTAACTTCAATTAGTTTTTAGATTTCAAATTTTAGATTTTTCTTTTTCACATAATGGAGTGTTAAAACTAATTTTGAAGTGTTAAATATCATTTGCGAAAAAAAAAAGAAACAATTAACCAACAGCATTTCTATGCATGCATGTGGTAACTAGTATCCGCACAATATTAAGGGTGCTTAGACAATAATTTGGAAGACAGGTTGAAGAATTTGATTAAATCTAATGTAATGTAATATTCGTATTTGTAAAATAAAAGTAAAGAAGTAATTTAATAAATATGGTATGAAATTAAAATAATATATTTACGCGAAGGACTAAGTATGGAATAAGATAATTCTTTTGAAAAAAAAAACTGCAGGATGTCACTGATGACGTCTAGAGAAGAAAAAAAAAGGTTTTTAAAAAAAAGATCAAACAAAAAAAAATGTGTACCTGCTGCCAATTTATGTGAGGCATGGTGAATGCCTCACAAGTCTTCAAAGTGTGGAAGACTTTGGGGTAGTGAGTTACGCGAAGAGAGTTCGCTTAGTTTTCCTTGAAATTTCTTCGTTTTCTCAAAACACTTGGGGACTCAAAAAAAGATTGAAATAGCAAAATTTTGAAGGGATTTATTGTGGAATTTTATAGAGAATCCTAAGAAACTATCAAGAAAGTATAAGGTAATAACGTAGTATTTATTTTTTAGTATTTGATATTTATAAAAAAATTTAGAAGTCAAAGTGGGAATTTTCAAATGGTGTGGTTTATGAAGAAATGAAGAAATAATTAGAAAATTTATACAAATTTTATGTCAGGTGTTGGTGGTGAGCAATCAAGAGAAACTTCGGAGAAGAACGGGAAAGGCAATAAGGTGATCCACGGGTAGCTTTGAGTGCTACATTGTGAGTTGGAATTACTTTAAGTAGTCTACATAAAAATGAAAATTTTAGTGATAATATCAAAATAAATTATTAGCTTATGTTGTAGTGATAGATAAAGATTTGGTTAATATTTATGATATGAATTTTTGGACATGTAGAAAATTATTAGGAGAAAATAAAATTTTTAAGAATAATAAGTTGATTTAATAATAAAAACGATAAGTGAAATTCTTGATGAGTTATATTGATGTTTTAATATGAATTATTATGGGATTAATTTTTGTGGATATTGACAAACTTTGATAGATGATTTGATATGATTTGGGATAAAATTTAGTGGATCTTGACAAGCTTTAATGGATTATTTGATGTGATTGGGGATGAGAGGAAATTAGTGGGAATTTTGTTATATAAATCTGAGAATAATCAGGATAGCTAATTTAAGTGTTTTGAATTTATATGTTGTTTTTATATTATTGTTGATATGCATATTTCATATCATTGTTCAGCTGCATATGCATTAAATGAAAAAAAAAAAAAAAAAAAGAACCGGGAAGGCAGCCGGTCTAATAAAAATGAAAGAACTGGGAAGGCAGCTGATCTAATGAAAATGAAAGAACAAGGAAGGTAGTCGATTTAATGAAAATGAAAGAACCAGGAAGGCAGCCGATCTTATGAGAATGAAAGAACCGGGAAGACAGCCGATCTAAGATAATAACAACCTATCGACAGGTGGGAAGACGTTCCCATCATAATCATTTATGCATTTGCATCTGTTTTAATTATTGCTACATTATTGAAATGCTTATGTGTGGTATGTTATTATGAAATTGTTTATAAATGATTTGGTCTCACAAAGAGAGACAATTATGATAAGAAAGAAACAGAGAATGATAAGAACCATCTAAATAATGGACTTTATGATGTGAACCTCATTATGAGGTAATTATGAGATAATTGATGTTAGTAAGGTGAACCAATGGTTGAGAAGAAGAGATTGATAGAGAATGAATCTCATGACATATGTAATGATAATAGAAAGTTATCATCAAGTTATGTGAGAAAAAAAAATTAAATGATTAAATATTAAAGGACTATTTATGGAATTAGAATACTTTTGGTAAATTAAATTCACTGAGCTTGTGAAACTCACCCCTCGTTGTACAATGATTTCAGGTAGCACGCAGGACAAGTAGTTTGGTGGATCCAAAGTCAGACAGAATCAATTTCTGTAAACCACATATGTGTCAATATCCTCAAACTAGTGAGAAAATGAAATAAATATTTGTAAATATTCATGCATCTTACGTTGTAAATTATATGTAAATTAATATTAGATTTATATACCTCCCCTGTTGAGGTTGATAATGAAACTTTTTGTTAGTATTATTTTTATGTTTGCATATATGTGTCATGTTGGGATTCTCAAAATGTGATGACACTGTTTCGGGGGTGACCAACCCGGGATGGGTCGTTGCAATTTTGGTATCAGAGCATTAGGTTTTAAGATTCTGTAGACTGCATGAAAATTTAAAAGTGGAAGATCTAAATAAATTATGTTTTAAATGCAGAGTTTGAGGATGACACATAGTCGTGCTAGAGCTAGAGGTAGAGTTCTGAATCAGATGAGACGTGGTAGACCTTCAATTTTTAGAAGAACTGAAGTAGAGGAAGAAGTTCAGTCTGTGGTTCCTGCGAGGGAACATATTGATAGTGCAGTTGGCACTAGTAGAGCCGGGAGAGAATTTGAGGCTAGGAATGATGAATTGAGAGAAGCTCTAAATCGTGCTATAGAATGGATGAATGCAGCTGAAGAGATGGCTAATAATCTGCCGAGGAGATTAGAGGAAAAGGATTGAGTAGAACCTGATATGGTGAGACAATAGGTTCATGAGGGAGAAGGGGTGTTTGCACGTGAGATGCAAGGAGATTGTTTTGTGAGATTTCTTAAGTTTAAACCTCAGTCTTTTAGAGGATCTGTAAACCCTATGGAAGCTGAGCAATGGATTAAACATATAGAGAAATACGTTGAAGTCTTACCAGTGACAGATAGACAAAAGGTTGTTTTTGCTTCATTTATCCTAGAAGGTGAGGCTTCACAATGGTGGGAAGATATTATGCCTAGGGTGAGTACACAGGTGGAACAACCTTTGACTTGGAGTAAGTTTAAGGATGAGTTCTTTGTGAAATACTTTACAGATACATTTCACACTCAGCAAGAGAGAGATTTTATTCACTTAAGGCAGAATACCTTATCTATGATGGAGTATGATAGCAGATTTATAGCTCTATCAAGATTTTTACCTGAGTTAGTGAATACAAAGGAGAGAAAATATAAGAGATTTTTAGACGGTTTACACTACGAAATTTGATCTAAACTCTCTTACATGGGCATAGAAAATTATGTTGTACTGGTAGATAAAGCATTACAGATTGAGAATGATTTAATGGAGTTTAAAGGTATGAGGGATTGGTTGAAGAGGTCTAGATTTGAGGGATCTAGAGGTGGTAGCAGTATGGGTGTACAGGGTGGAAGACCCCCCTAAAGAGGGCGTTCCTTGTCACAAGGAACTGTAGGGCAGAGTTAGAGGCAAACAGGATCTATTGTTTCTGTAGTTCAGAGTAATACTAGTGGGACCCCTCGATTTGAGAGACAGACTATAGGAATTGAGAGTTATGGTAGATGAATAAGTATGCCACCAAGGGGAAGTGGTAATCTGATGTATGATCGGGAGTCAAAGATCTGCTTTAAATGTAATCAGATGGGGCATTTATCTCGAAACCGCCCTACGCAAATATGTTTTGTATGTGGTGAGGAATGACATGTTGCTATAGATTGTCCAGTGGAAAAATCTGCTGACATAAGCGTTTGAAGTTTTGGGAGGAGATCGATGGAGAGAGGTGGTGGACCAAGGGGTGTGCAGGGCAGAGGTTGAGGATCAGTAACAGAGCGAGGATATGACAGTCAAATTCAGTCCAGAGACTGTAGAGTCTATGCTTTGACCCAACAGAATGCACAAGCCACTCCTGATGTTGTTATGGGTATGATCTCTATCCTTGGTAGGCCTGCTAGATTATTGATTGATCCTGGTGCAACCCATTCTTTTGCATCTAGTAGTTATATGAAATCTATGGATGACAGTGCTAGTCCTTTGATGCATGCTATTGTTGTTGAGGTTCCTACTGGAGATAGAGTTATTATCAGAATAATCTATCGAGGTTATGTGATTAATATTGCTGATAGAGAATTTGAGGTTGATTTATTGCCTTTAGATATGACAGATTTTGATTTAATTCTGGGGATAAATTGGTTATCTGCATATCATGCTTGAGTAGATTGTTTTAGGAAAAATATGGTGTTTAAAATACCCGGACAGGAGGAGTTTAGTTTTCAGGGAGAATGGAAAATACTTACTAGTTGTCTTATTTCTGTTTTAACTGCTAGTAAATGGTTGAGGAAGGGTTGTGAGGGGCATTTGGCGCATGTAGTAGATTCTAGTAAGGATGGTAGAAAGTTAGGAGAAATCTTGGTTGTAAAAGATTTTTCGGATGTTTTCCCTTAAGAGTTGACTGGGTTGCCTCCTAATAGGGAGATTGAATTTTCTATTGAAGTGATTCCATGATCAACACCCATATCCATAGCACCTATAGAATGGCACCAGCTGAATTGAGAGAGTTGAAAGTTCAGCTTCAGGAGTTGCTAGATAAACAGTTTATTCGACCTAGTACGTCACCCTAGGGAGCCCCTGTGTTATTTGTCAAGAAGAAGGATGGGACATTGAGATTGTGTATTGATTATATATAGTTGACTAAGATCACCATCAAGAATAAATATCTTTTGCCCAGGATAGATGATTTATTCGAACAGTTACAAGGAGCTAGAGTGTTTTCTAAGATAGACCTGAGGTAGAATTATCATCAATTGAGGATAAAGGAGAGGGACGTGTCTAAAACTGCTTTTAGGACATGATATGGCCATTATGAGTTCTTAGTGATGCCTTTTGGGTTGACCAATGCTCCTGCAGCATTTATGAACCTTATGAATCAGGTGTTTAAACCATTCTTGGACAGATTTGTAATTATGTTTCTTGATGATATTTTGGTATATTCCAATAATGAAGAGGATTAAATGCGACATTTGGAGAGAGTGTTGGAGATTTTGAGGAAAGAAAAATTATATGCGAAGTTTTCTAAATGTGAGTTTTTGTTGAACGAGATATCTTTCTTGGGGCATGTTGTGTCGGGAGAAGGGATAACAGTTGACTCACAAAAAGTAGAAGCCGTATTGAATTGGGAAAGACCCACAAGTGTAACTGAAATTAGAAGCTTTTTGGGGTTGGCTGGTTATTATCGAAGATTATCCAGAATTTTTCTATGATTGCTGGACCTTTGACTAAATTGACTAGGAAGGATGTGAAGTTTAGGTGGTCAAGGGAATGTGAGAGAAGTTTCCAGCTGTTGAAAGAAAAATTGACTACTGCCTCAGTATTAGTGTTTCCCTCTAGTGATGAAGGATTTGTGGTTTATAGTGATGCGTCACATCAGAGGTTGGGATGTGTGTTGATGCAACATGGGAAAGTTATAGCTTATGCATCTAGGCAACTAAAGAACCATGAGAGAAATTACCCGACCCATGATTTAGAATTGGCTGCTATAGTTTTCGCTTTAAAGATTTGGAGACACCATTTATATGGAGCCAAGTGTGAAATTTTTACTGATCATAAAAGCTTGACGCATTTACCAACCCAGAAGGAGTTGAATCTGAAACAGAGGAGGTTGATGGAATTGGTTTGTGATTATGATTGTACAATTCATTATCATCTAGGAAAAGCTAATGTAGTAGCGGATGCATTAAGTAGAAAGGCCACCGGGAGATTAGCTGTTATTGGGAGTCATAATACTAGCCTGATGATAGAATTAAGAAGAATGAGGATGCAATTGAGTGTCAATGATAGAGGAGTATTAATGGCAAATATGGTGATACAATCTCCTATTATTGATCGTTTATTACAGATGCAAAGTAGAGATGAGGGGATAGAGAAGATCAGGCAGGAAGTACTGAGTGGGAAGTCAACTGAATTTAGAATTAGAGAAGATGGAATAGTAATATTGGGGCATAGAGTTTGTATTCCCAACGATGTGGAGATGAGAAATGAGATATTAAGGGAGGCACATGATTCTGTATATTCCATGCACCCAGGTAATAATAAGATGTACAGGGGATTGAAACAGAATTATTGGTGGTCAGGGATGAAGAAGGATGTAACAGAATATATCTCTAGATGTTTGGCCTGTCAACAGGTAAAGTCTGAGAATAGACATCTCGCAGGTTTATTACAACCTCTTCCAGTACCTGAGTGGCCATGGGAAAATGTGAGTATGGATTTTGTCTCTGGTTTTCCCCATACCTAAAGAGGACATGATGTCGTGTGGGTTATAGTGGATAGAGTTTCTAAGTCTTCACATTTTCTTCCTATAAAAACTACCTGGAGTCCAGAAAAGTTGGCTGAGTTATATGTAGCTGAGATAGTAAAATTACATGGAGTACCCTTGAGCATTATTTCAGATAGAGATTCTAGATTTACCTCTAGATTTTGGAGAGGTTTCCAAGAAGCTATGGGTACGCAATTACAATTTAGTACAACTTTTCATCCACAAACTGATGGGCAGATAGAGAGAATTATCAGAATATTAGAAGATATGCTGAGGGCAAGTGTACTGAGTTTTTCAGTGAGCTGGGATGCTTATTTGCCTTTGATCGAGTTTGCCTACAATGATCAATATCAAACTAGTATTAGGATGGCATTTTTCGAGGATTTATATAGTAGAAGGTGTAGAACTCTAGTATGTTGGGAATAAGTTGGAGAGAGAAAGATATATGGCCCAAAAATGATAGACTTGACTACTGAGAGGATCAAACTGGTTAGGGAGAACCTCAGAGTAGCTCAGAACAAACAGAAAGGATATGCTGATAAAAGAAAACGACCTCTCGAGTTCCAAGTTGGTAATTGGGTATTTTTGAAGATATCTCCGTGGAATGGGGTGTTAAGATTTAAAAAGAATAGAAAGTTGAGCCTAAGATTTATAGGGCCCTATGAGGTGATTGAAAGAATTGGGCCCGTAGCATATCATTTGGATTTACCTCCGGAATTAAAGCAATTGCATAATTTTTTTTCATGTGTCTCTACTGAGGAAGTACTTGCATGATGAGTCCCATAATATCTTGAATCAGGTGATGGAAATTCAGAAAGATTTGACTTTTATGCTAGTACTAGTCATAATACTAGACAGAAAGGATCAAGTTTTGCGCAATAAAGTCGTTCATTTGATTCAAGTATTATGGCAAAATAAAGATGTTGAAGAAGTCATGTGAGAACATGAAGAAAGAATGAGGAAGAATTTCCCCCAGCTCTTTTCTTGATTTTTAGGTGAGGAAATTTCAGGGACGGAATTTTTGTAAATAGGGTAGAATTGTAATACCTGTATTCATAAAATAAGGGTAAAGAAGTAATTTAATAAATATGACATGAAATTAAAATAATATATTTACGTGAAGTACTAAGTATGGAATAAGATAATTCTTTTGGAAAAAAAAAACTGTCGGATGTCACTGATGACGTCCAGCGAAGAAAAAAAAGTTTAATAAAAAAAGGTCAAACAAAAAAAAACGTGGGCAACAGGTAATACCTACTGCCAATTTATGTGAGGCATGGTGAATGCCTCATAAGTCTTCAAAGAGTGGAAGACTTTGGGGTAGTGAGGTAGCCTTTTGGCTACCAAAATTTTCAACAAAAATTGTCTATATATATGCATAGCAGTTTCAGGTAAGTTACGCGAAGAGAGTTCGCTTAGTTTTCGGGGACCTAAAAAAAGATTGAAATAGCAAAATTTTGAAGAGATTTATTGCAGAATTTTATAGAGAATCCTAAGAAACTATCAAGAAAGTATAAGGTAATAATGTCGTGTTTATTTTTTAGTTTTTGATATTTATGAAATTTCCTAGAAGTCAAAGTGAAAATTTTCAAAGGGTGTAGTTTATGAAGAAATGAAGAAATAATTAGAAATTTATACAAATTTTATATCAGGTGTTGGTGGTCAGCAATCAGGAGAAACTTCGGAGAAGAACGGGAAAAGCAAGGAGGTGATCCACAGGTAGCTTTAAGTGCTACGTGGTGAGTTGGATTTACTTTAAGTAGTCTACATAAAAATGAAAATTTTAGTGATAATATCAAAATAAATTATTAGCTTATGTTGTGGTGATAGATAAAGATTTGGTTGAAATTTATGATATGAATTTTTGGACATATAGAAAATTATTAGGAGAAAAATAATATTTTTGGGAATAATAAGTCGATTTAATAATAAAAACGATAAGTGAAATTTTTGATGAGTTATATTGATGTTTTAATACGAATTATGATGAGATGAATTTTAGTGGATCTTGACGAGCTTTGATTGATGATTTGATATGACTTGGGATGAAATTTAGTGGATCTTGACAAGATTTAATGGATTATTTGATGTGATTGGGGATGAGAGGAAATTAGTGGAAATTTTGTTACATAAATTTGAGAATAATCATGATAGCCAATTTAAGTGTTTTGAATTTATATGTTGTTTTTATATTACTGTTGATATGCATATTTCATATCATTGTTCAGCTGCATATGCATTAAATGAAAAGAAAAGAACCGGAAAGGCAGTCGGTCTAATAAAAATGAAAGAACCGAGAAAGCAGCCGATCTAATGAAAATGAAAGAACCAGGAAGACAGCCTGTCTAATGAAAATGAAGGAACCGGGAAAGCAGCCGGTCTTATGAGAATGAAAGAACTAGGAAGGCAGCCGGTCTTATGAGAATGAAAGAACTAGGAAGGCAACCGGTCTAAATGAGAATGAAAAAACTGGGAAGGCAGCCGATTTAAGATAATAAAAACCTATCGACAGGTGGGAAGACGTTCCCATCATAATCATTCATGCATTTGCATCTGTTTTAATTATTGCTACATTATTGAAATGCTGATGTGTGGTATGTTATTATGAAATTGTTTATAGATGATCTGGTCTCAGAGAGAGAGACAATTATGTTAAGAAAGAAACAGAGAATGATAAGAACCATCTAAATGATGGATTTTATGATGTGAACCTCATTACGAGGTAATTATGAGATAATTAATGGTAGTAAGGTGAACCAATGATTGAGAAGAAGAGATTGATAGAGAATGAATCTTACGACATGTGTAATGATAGTAGAAAGTTATCATCAAGTTATGTGCGGAAAAAAAAATTAAATGATTAATATTAAAAGACTATTTATGGAATTGGAATATTTTTGGTAAATTAAATTCACTGAGCCTGTGAAGCTCACCCCTCATTGTACAATGATTTCAGGTAGCAGACATGACAAGTAGTTTGGTGGATCCAAAGCCAGACGGAATCAATTTCCATAAGCCATGTACGTGTCAATATCCTCAGACTAGTGAGAAAAGGAAATAAATATTTGTAAATATTCATGCATCTTACGTTGTAAATTATATGCAAATTAATATCAGATTTATATACCTCCCCTGTTGAGGTTGATAATGAAACTTTTTGTTAGTATTATTTTTATGGTTGTATATATGTGTCGTGCTGGGATTCTCAAAATATGACGACACCATTTCGGGGGTGACCAACCCGGGATGGGTCATTACATGAATCGCCATGACTTGATTGCAATAATTAAAACCACAAACACGAAATTGAAATAAACCCATGTGTATACATTTTTTGAGCAATTTTTTTTTTTAAAAAAAAATTCAAATCAAATATTAAATTTAAACATTAAAACTTGTATTTTAACCCCTAGTTGAAGAATTTGTATAAGGTGCCTTGATAACAAAAAATATGGCGAACTGCGTTATTACATTTTGTGGCAAATGACTTTTTTGTGGTAAATTTATACTTTTGGAGATGAAAACAAAAAATTAATGATAAAAACTAGAGGTAGCAAAATTTGACCTGATCTGACCCGATCTGGTCCCAACGCAACCCGATCCAAAAATACATCAAAATAATATTACCCAAACCCGACCCAACCCTAACCGAGTGACTCGAAACGACCTGGATTCAAAATGACTCAAAACTGACTCGACCCGACCCTACCGACCCGAAAACATAAACGACTTAGGAAGTCAAAAAGACTCGAATCCGAAACAACCTGACCCAAAATGACTTGAAAATATTTTTTTTTATAAAAACAATTTTCTTTCTAAAACTGAAATAATAGTTAATTTACTAGTTGTCAAATAAAATAAATTATATAACAATTAATTAATTATTAATTTACATATGTTGATATGCATAGTTCAACATTCTATTAATATGAGTAATCTCACTAATTTCAAATAAAAAATCGAGAAGAATAGTAAATTTTGCATTGTTCTTCAAGTCGCAATAAAATTTTATTTTTAATTATCTAGAAAAAAATATAATGGAATGAAGTGATTATATGAAATTTAATCTCCAAAATTTGGTATAAGACGTTACTAGTGAGAATAACTTTGCAGACCAGTTGTTTGAGATAATTTAAAACTGAATTTTGGGACTAAGAATCATAATAATGCATATTGCATTAAAAAATTAAGTATTGATTTATTATTAATTAATTTTCACGTATTTAACAATATAATTCATTTATTCCTATTATATGCAAATAAAATATTTTTTTAATTAAGCATAAATATCTATTTTGTTGACCCGACCCGACATGGCTTGAGACCCGATACGATTCGAGATTGAAATGACCCGAACCCTACCTAAGACTCAACATGACTCGAACTTGACCCAGCCCAAATCTAATTGATCCGATCCGACCCGTTTGCCACATCTAATAAAAACAAAAGAAAACAATATTATTACCAAAATTAGGTGTTTACCACCAAAAATATTAATTATACCACAAAAAATATGTTTTTATTCCAAAAATATATAGATACATCAAATTAACTTTGTTTTTTTTTTTTGGTCAAAACATGCTAGCAATCATCATTTCTATTTAGTTATAAACCCAAGTTACCCAATTCTAGTTTTTTTTTCTTCTTTTGCGCCAATATTTTCGTGCTTATATAAGAAAGTAAAGATTGGGGGACAACAACAATATACAATACCGTTATATTCCATTAGGGAAATTTTGATGTATGAGTGGTATGCAAGTCTACAGGCATAAGATAGATAGTGAAAAAATAAAAATTTATACTTGATGTAGGGGAAAAGTTCCCTCTCCAATAACCTAATGACACCTGGCAGAGGACACGAAAGTATTTCTACCACGAGGTTGTTATCACCATGAGGTCATATGGTCAGCTGTCCTCCCACACACCAAGGCACAACAACCCACACGTCGTTTCTCTCTACAAAGAAAATGATTGCAAATAACCGAATCGATTCTTCCACGAGATTATAAATAAGGTTCTTAAGGTACGCACAAGGACCAACTTCTATTTTCTACTCATTCCTTACATATCAGCTCTTTCTCCCTCTTTATTTCTCTTACAGAAATCCAAAAACTAAGAAAAGTGTCGAAGGTTCTCCGGAGGCACCACACCCCCTTTTCTCTTCCGGTGACTTTTTAGATCACTTATTTTCTGTTTATCATGTGCAAATCCAGTACCCATGTCACCCCATCCATCAAATCTATTTTTGGCATCAACAGATTGGCGCCATCCATAGGAAACCACTATCTCTTGTTGTCTAGTAGAAGTGAAGAAATCCTTAAAGAACTCATCTGTTGCCACGCCACCCAAAAATACCGGCAAGAGAATCGCCGAAGCCAGTTCTGCACTTATGTGAACCAGCACTCACAGCGAGCAGTCTGGTTCGAGGTTCCCCGTAGTATCTGAGCACATCGCCTTTGACCACGACCCATTTCCTATTCCGAGAATGCAACACCCCAGTCTTGGGTCGACAGATATGGATCCTCTGGAAGATCTTAGGGAACTCCCCTCAGTGCATCCCGTCATCTCAACGATCTAGGTGCATTTTTTAGAACTCTCCTGTTTGGTGACAAATCTCACCGCAGAAGTTCGAGGAGGTGGTAGACAACCCTCGCCTTCATCTTTTCGCCATCCTTCTAGGCAAATCAGTTATCCTGGCCACGGGCGCTCTATCGATAGTCATTCCCTTGCGGAGTCTTCACCAAGCGTGGTGCTCCGGGAAGAAACCTCTGATGGTTAAGTTAGTAGGTGTTTAAAAAAAAAAGATAAAGAATTATGTCGAGGTGAGGAGATATTTTGGGAGGATGAGAGAACTAAAATGATTCTTTTTGTTCCTCGTATGTTTTCTCCCTTTACTTGGAGTTATCACTTTTTCCTCTTTTATGTGTTTGTATGTGTATATACACATCTTGTGTGTATGCCTCTAAGTTCTTTTTTTTATCTGTCTCTTTTGTGTTGAGGATGGATGTATCTTTATGTAGGCCTTTGGTGCACTCTTAGATTTTTGAAGTGCAGCACTATTGGGATGTGACCTTTAGACCTTGAGCTTTGCAAGGGATGGCACATCTGCACCTCGAGCCTCACAAGGGATGGTCTTTCATTCGTAAGGAATGGCCTCTGCTTGAGTCATCACAGTGAGGTGTTTGGGAACGAGTGGTGTACTCTCTACTATAGTCAGGTCGAGTCCTTTAGCTGCTTAGGAGTGGTTGGCAACGTGTGCAATTCTCATTGGTTCGTATTACTTGAGTCGCATCAAATTCCCCCCACTCCCTAAGGGATTCAATGAGATTCCTTAAGGGAGTAGTTCTTCTTCGGCTTCTATAAAAGATCTTGATCTATGTTGGATCTTATAACTGAGCCTTTAACCTCTTTAATAGCAGGGATTGTGACATTGACCTGTAGTCTTTGAGTGTTTGGTGCTTGATGCTTAGTCTTCCACAATCTTTAGTTTTTCACCGAGGGAAATTTTGATGATTGTAGTCATTATCTCCTCTGTCTCAATGGGACTTGAATGGCTTCAATAACCTTCGTCCTTCTACGAGCGAACATTTGCCTAGTCGGAATTGTGACTCCTGATTGATTTGAGGGTCATACGGTCGTGGGAGCCTTTGTGGCTGGAAGCTACCCATCTTGTCTGATAGGTGTCATATCTTTAACCAAGGCAGTTTTGTCGAAGCTCTTTTTGACGTTAATCCCTTTCTTTCCTGAAGATTTTTATCAGTCCGAGAACTAGATTCCATCTTAGTGAAAGCGTGAATGAACCTATAATTTCTCTTGTACTCGAGTGAACTGTGAGGCTCATAGGTCATAGTTCTATTTTGGTAGGAACTGTAGGGCTGGAGTCACTGCGCTACTTATTGTAGGGATCATAGGGCTCGAACCTTAGTATTTTCACAGCCTAAATTAGGATTATTTTTTTCGCAGCTTCTTCTTCAAAGGTTTGATTAGTCAGGACATTGATCTTGTATGACTGGAGACTAACAGGGTCGTAATCCCTCTTCTACTCGAGTGAACTATGAGCCTCAAGGGTCGTGGTTCTACTTCGGCAAGGATTGTATGGCGGAATTTGCTATCCCAATGTGATAGGAATCGCAGGACACGAACTTTTAAACCCTTGTAGGATAATTTCTACTGGCCAGGGTAGAAATTTATGGCTTTTAAAGCTCTTAGTTCGACCTCGGGAGAAATTCTTAACTATAGTTGGCTCCTGAAGAAGAACGAAGATGACTAAAGTCATGATTCCTTTGGCCAGAGTGGAACTTTATGGCTTTTGAAGCTCTTAGTTCGACCTTGGGAGGAATTGTTGATTATGGTTGTCTCCTGAAGAGGAGTGAATATGACTGAAGTCATGATTCCTTCTAGCTATAATGGAACTTTGTGGTTTTTGAAGCTCTTAGTTCAACCTTAGGAGAAACTTGTGACTATGGTCAGCCTTTGAAAAGAAGTGAAGATGACTGAAGTCATGATTCCTTCTGGCTGGAGTGGAACTTTGCAACTTTTGAAGCTCTTAGTTCAACCTCGGGAGGAATTTTTTACAATAGTCAACTCCTAAAGATGAGCGAAGATGACTGATGTTGTGATTCCTTCTTACCATAGTAGAACTTTATGGCTTTTGAAGCTCTTAGTTCGACCTTGGGAGGAATTGTTGATTGTAGTCGGCTCCTGAAGAGGAGCAAAGATTTGTTAAATAAACTCTGGTAGGACTGGGTCACGTTAAATTGTCGGCATTGTATTTATTCGAACTGGGGTTCATATATGACTTCTATTTTTGGCTTGTTGGGCCTATTAAGTAGGTTGGCCCGCTATCCTATAGATCTGCGCATTTGTAACGGGATGTTTCGTTCTTCAAGGTGTCATTGCGAGTTGTCTCGTTAAATGATTGAGTGGACGCTTCATCTACCCAAACAACTTTTTTGTCAACCTGAGTGGGGCATTAACAACGCATTACAGCAGCAGTTACCTTGATAGAAGCTATTTAATGTATCTTTTGCCCCTGGCTCCTATTTTCTTCTCTTTGGTTGTTCTTTTAACTCTTTCTCTACCTGTATTTTCTTGTCTTCTTCGCAAGTTTTCTTCAAGTTCTTTTTCTGGTAAGATTCTTTTCTCCTTACTCTTTTTTTTTTTTACCATCACACCATGTCTAGAGCTAAAGTTGGTAGATCTAAGAAGGTGAGGACCGAGAGGAAGGAGATTGCTCTTGAGAGTGGGGAGGTGATGGTCCCTATGAGTCAGGTCCATCAGGCTGGAGGGATCCCTAATCATATCACCAATAGTGATTTAGAGTCCATCCCTACTAGGTTTCTCCTTCTTCCTGAGTGGAGATTTAGGTGTCCTAGTCCTAATAAGAGGGCTTGTGCCCCTTTGAAGGATGAGGCTTCATACTCTTTTTGTTGTTACCTCAACCATATGAAGACGGGGTTGAGGTTTCTCATTGGCCCTGATGTTAGAGAGATCATAAACCATTATGGTATATGCCCTACTCAGTTGTCTCCGAATAAGATGAGGTGCATTGTGGGGTTTATGCTGGCGTTGAGAAAGTACGCCGGGTTCATCAAACGAGACGAAAAGTCGAAGGTGCTAATGTTCGGATGGATCTATACCCTGAAAATACATTCTGACCCTGGGTGGTTCAATTTTTACCCAAGGAGTAAGAGGAAAATAAAAGACACCTCTTCTTCAATCAAGGGTTAGAAAGGACAATTCTTCTTCGTGGAGGGGTCAACAGTCTCATCAAATACCACTGGAGTGAAACTCCAGACGTGCCTGACCAGAGGGAACCCTCCTCGGCTGTGTTGGACGGTGAGAAAGACTTAGGCCGCCATTTTAGAGGTAGAATTTAATGGGAACGGACTCTTGAATATGACTTTTTTAGAGTTTTCTAGAATAGAAGACATGTGGGCCATTTTTTACAGGAGGAAAAGCCATCTAACCCTTTAGAATTTTTAGAAGAGTTAAGTCCATGGGCTTTCTTCTTATTTGGACGTCTGGCAACAAGTTGCCATAGGCTTTTATTGACAGCTGGATTTTGATTTAACTCATCGGTTGGTTGAACAAGTCGGTTGGACTCATTGTTGGGTTTACAGATGGTTTTGGAATGCCCAATGCAGCCACGTTCAAAAAAAAAATGTTTTGAACTCGTAAGCAATATTTTTGGGGATAATTTTCTGTAAGGATTGAAGATAACATGGGTTTTAAAGTATCACAGTACCGGTATGGAAATCAACCTTGATAGGTGTTCCAATAAGTTTCCCAATTTGGTACAAAGTCATAAAGTTCAACTGGAAGCTGAACCCAAGCAATCATATTCGTAAGTTTAGCTTGTGAAGGACGAAAAGCATGATGCCATCTGTGAACAAGAAGATGATGATAAAAAACAAACCATGGTCCTTGTGCAAGAACTAAAAGATAATTATCAAGTTGTTGAAAACGGATAAGATAAAACTCTTGCCTAAGATCAGTAACGGAAAATCATTCTGGGTTTTCCAAAGATGTTTAAGCTTGGGATAAAGATTGATTTAAGAAAGTGGGTGACCAATCAATTTAATAAAGATTGATTGCTTCAAAGGTTCATAAATACGCTGCCTATCTGAGGAAGAAAGGAGAAGACTAGGAAGACACTGAAGCAAGATTTATAGTAGGAGCCGATGATGTGTCTGCTTGAGCTAAAGGGAGATTGTCTAACCAGGACTAAAAAAAGATGTGTTAAGATGACTGAAGCAGTTTTTGTTCATAAGAAGGTGGGGATATTTGTTCTGGGTGAGGAGTATTCAAGGTTGGAGAAAAATTATGATTAAAAGGACTTGCAGAGGTACAGGTAAGGGAGGGGAAGGGGAAGTGTCCATGGGAAACTCTTTTCATAACCCCCTTGAATGCGTAGAATCACTTAGCATTCAGGTAAACATGAGACAAAAGAGAAGGGAGACATTCTCATTATTGATTGCTTGATTGTTGTCATTATATTTCATATGAAATATGTACGTTTGATTGAATTGTTGTCACAATTATTATTTATTTGAGAATTTTTTTTGGTAAATTAGTGAGGTGGAGAACGAATTCATGTCTCTGATGTATTGGACCAAAAGATAATCACTAGATAAAAAGATTCAGGATAAATATTTTTTTTTAAGAGAATCGTTACAAAAATTAATTAACCACAAGCATCTATCCAAAGTGAAGTCTCAATACAGCAAGGCATCTCCCCAATCGATAAAGATGAAGAAGAGCATTTTAACCTCAGCTATGATGAAAGAAAGTCAAGTCTAATCCCGGTGAGTAGAGATACTAAATGGTGTGGACCGACGTAGGGCATTATGAAGTTGAACACAAATGCTGCTACATCTGAGGAAGGCGCTTGCATGGGGATGAGAGGAATTCTTAGGGACAGTGAGGGATTAGCGGTGGGGGCAAGGGCAGCTGGTGGTCCTTAATTTGCTTCGATCAGTGGTAGCTATGGAGGCGGTTTCAGTTCGAGAAGGGATGCAGTTTGCGCTGCAACTGGGTTTTTATGAGCTGGAGGTTGAAACAGATTGTTTAACTCTTGTGCAAGCTTTGCAGGGCGTGGACGATTGTATGGCAAAATATGGAAAACTGATTTCTGATATTCTTCAGCTGCAGCAACAATTTTCTTTTTGCACCTTTTCATATGTTGACTTAACGGTAATGTAGTCCTGAACATAGGACACTGCTTTATCCACTAAGTCCTTTGCCCTTGCTCGGCCGTGCTGAAAAATGACATAGTTTTTGGTGTTCCAGATTGTACATGTTGTAACAGCAAACAATACTAGCACTGCATCTTCAGCAACTCTTACCATCAGCCCTTCCAGCAGATCATGAATGCTCCCTGGTTTCAAAGGTTCCAAAAAAGTCCAACATGTACTAGATTGCCATACTTCCATTGTCAGGCCATAGTTCCAGAGGGCATGCAAAGAATTTTCTGGTTCTGCATTGCACACCCCACATTTCCCCTCACCAAGGACCTTTTTTTCAAAAAAAAGAAGTTAAATTTTGTAGGCAAAACCACATTCCAAGCTCTCCACAGAAAATACTTAATTTTACTAGGAATAGAATGATTCCACAACCGGTCACCACCAGAAGAAGAAGAGCTTTCACCACCCTCCTGTGCACCTTGCCTGATCCGTTTTGCAAACAAAAATCAGTACGTAGATTTGACAGAGAACTTTCCATTAGGATTCAACGCCCATATCAGTCGATCAGGCCTACGAGAAACCGACAAACTCAGTACCAGGTCCACCTCAAACGGGAGAAAAATTTCCCTGACCTGTCCCTCATCCCACCAGACCACCTAAGTATCCATTAGTTGACTCACGGTTGCGTCAAGAGGTAGCCCCTTAATAGGCGAACAAACCTTGTAGGTAGATGGTGTTGGAAGCCACCTATCACTCCAGACACGGACATCCACCTCATTCCCCACACGCCAGCACAAACCCTCCTCCAAAACTCTTTTAGCCCCTCAGATGCTACGCCAAGTGAAAGATGGGGACGACCCTAAAGAGGCCTCAAGAAAAGAGCACCGCGGGAAATACTTCGCCTTCAGGACCTTCCCACTAAAGAAAGAGGTATTAATAATTCACTAATCTTGTTTTGCCAATAACGCTTCATTAAAACAATAAAGATCCCTAAACCCCAGACCCCGTCTCTTTTTGGCTTGCACAATTCCTCCCACTTTACCCAAGAGATTTTCCTCTCCTTTCCCTTACTTCCCCACCAAAACCTCTTAACCAATTGGTGTAATTCCTCACACAAAGTAGCTGAGAATCAAAACACACTCATCGCATAAGTAGGAACTGATTGAGCAACTGCCTTTATAAGAACTTCCTTCCCCGCCTTTGACAGTAGCCTTTTTTTCCAACCCTGAATTTTTTTCCAGACACGTTCCTTAATTTATGAAATAACACCTTCTTTGACTGGCCAATCATCGTTGGCAACCCCAAATACTTCTCACAAGATTGAGTGTTTTCCACCCCATGATTTGTAATAAATTAAAACGTGTCTCCTCTTCAACGTTACCACTAAAAACAGCGATGATTTTTAAAAGTTTATTTGTTGGCCCGATACCCCTCCATACGCCTCCAAAATGCCCAACAAAGATCTTGCATTCGTCTTAGTGGGCCTTGCAAACAATAGACTATCGTCAGCAAAAAACAACTGAGATTATTCTAAGGGCTCCTCGGCAAATCTCAATGCCAATAAAATCTGTCTCTCGTTCTTTGTCAATAAGATAGAAAAGACATCAGCACAAATAATAAACAAAAATGGGAATAGTGGGTCTCCTTATCTCAACCCTCGTCCCGGTAGAATATTACCATGTCTCTCACAGTTAATAACCACCGAATATAAAACAGAAGTAATGCCTTCCATTATCATCGCTATCGATATGTAATCAAAACCTATTTTTTTCCATTGTCGGTTACGAAAAAATCACTCCACCCTATTATAAGCTTTCATATCCAATTTGAGAATCATATACTCCACTTGACCCGTTTTCTTCTTTTTGAAGAAATGAAAGATCTCATGAGCTACTAGGATATTATTTGTGATCAACTGACCTAAAACAAATGCACTTTGTGACTGATAAATTATTTTTGACAAAATTCATTTAAATTGATTGGTTAGCACCTTAGAGATTAATTTGTAAATGACATTGCAAAGGCTGAGTGGCCTAAACTCTTTCATTAGTTTAGGGTCTTTGATTTTCGGGATGAGCACAATATTAGAGTAGTTTAAAACCGAAAGCATCGAAGTAGGATTAAAAAATTGAAGACAATCTGAAATCACATCCTTACCAACAATATGCCAAAATTTTTGATAAAAAAAAATGATGGCATACCGTCAGGCCCAGGAGTCTTGGTCGGGTTCATCTGGGATAGCGCCTCTTGTATCTCTTCTCCTGTAAACTCAGCCATCAACCCAGTATTCATCTCTTCGGTAACCATCCGCTCCACCTGATTAAGAACACCCTCCATCTCAGTTGGCGTGGATGCTGTAAAGCGAGTTGTAAAGTACTGAACAGTCGTTGCTGCCATACTATCTGGTGAAGTATACCACGTACCCGCCTCATCCATCAGTTCCTTAATCTTGTTACACCGATGTCGTTGGCTAGCCTAATGAAAAAATGTCATGTTTCGATCACCTTCCTTTAACCACACTGCTTTAGACCGCTGTCGCCATTACATTTAATCTTGAAGCAACAAATCATTTATGTCTACTTCCAGTTTACATTCCTTTTGAACCTCCATTCTTAGTTCCTTCAATCTCTTTTGCATTTTACCCAAGTTATTTTGTGCTTTTCTAAAATGAGCTTTGTGCCAGTCTGTCGAAGAGAGACCACATGTCGTCACCATATCACGAACATTGGCAAGGGCTGATGTCTATAAAGGATGTAAGGCAAGGGTTGATGTCTATGAAGGATGTAACCATGCATCAGCTACCACCCTCTCGCACCCCTCATCTCCCAGCCACATTGATTCGAACAGAAACAGCTTCTCCCTAGGTCTATTCCTCCTATCGTCACCCTCCAATCTCAACAAAATAGCTAAATGATCAGAATTCGCTACACCCAAATGCCAAATAGCTGCATCTGGAAAATAATTCCTCCATTCAGTTGTCGCCACCACCCTATCCAACCGCTCCTATACCATATCGTCCCTTTTCCCGTAGATTACACCATGTATACCTCTCGCCCCTGTATCTGATATCACATAGCTGACAATCATCCAAGGCATCCGAAAATCCTGCATCTGCCATTCAAACCACCCCCTCCCTCCCCTCTTTTCATGAACCCCAGTAACCTCATTAAAATCGCCCATGCAACACCAAGGAAGATCAGTCGACCACCTAATCTTACAAAGCAGCTCCCATGACCGCTTCCTATGCTGCAGCTCCGGGTATCCATAGAATCCGATAAGTCGCCACACTCCCCTGGACCCCAAATCATAAAACATCATATCTATAGATACTGGGAAAATTGTAACAACCGAATGTCCACATTTACCTTCCAAAGCAACATCAAACCACTCACTCTCCCATTACTATCAAAAGCAACACCATTGGCGAAACCCAACCTGTACCGTAATCGTTCCATACGTTGTGCATTAAAGTGTGTTTCACACAGAAACACGACTTTAGGTCTGTTTTCCTTCACCAAACACTAAATTACTTCACATCAACAGCGATCAATTATACAATCAAAGGCAATAAATTACGCCTCCCAAAAACACAAATTATCTTTACGAGTACTATTGTAGTAACTTAAATCAAGGGGGCAATGTTCATATTATTGTCACTCATCACTGTATGTAGAAACTTACACTAAATGAACAATTCAAAAACTAATATAAGAGAGTTGAAGATTGGATAACATCTACAGAAGTTTTACTCTAATGATGGTTCCGTCTTGTGATAAGTCTTTCTCCTCACAAGATCTCCAAATCTTCGTAGCAATGCTCTCTTCTTTCTCGAGTTTCTATCACTCTCCGTATCATCAAAACGGGTACCATCCAGATGATTATAATCATCTGAATTTAATGTCTCTCCATCATCTATGAAGGCAGAAGATGATTTTTTCCGATGATGGGTTGCTGCGCAGTCTGGTGATTCAGCCATATCATCAAAGATTGAGCCTTTAAGTGGGTCAGCAACCTTGGCAGAGTCCTCATCTTTATCATCATGTAATTCACTTGGAACTCTAGGAGAAATTATATCCTCATCTTCATCTTTGTGTTTATGTGGGATTTTCACCTCTTGCAGATTGAAACTGCCAGTTTTGCCAAGTTTCTTACCTTGTTTTTTATCCTCAGTTTTTACCTCAATTGCTGATGCCTCGTACACCAACCGCTTCAACTCCTTGATATTCTCAAAAGCTGCAGCTTCATTGATCTTAAGATTTTCGTTCTCACAAGAAAGAAAGTTCAATGCATTTTCCTTTTCAGCAATGGCATCCTTGAGTTGAGAGTTTTCAGCCTTAGCAATCCCAGCAGCTTCTTTTGCGACATTAGCTTCATTTAATGCCTGTTTAAGGATATCGCGCAACTTGTAGTTCTCTTCCTTCCCTTTCCTGCTCAAGTTGTCAGCTGTTACAAGTGATTGAAGCAGTCTATTGTTCTCTTCCAATGCTGCATCCCTTTCTTCTTCAGCGAGTTTAATGCAACCCACAAAGCCAGCCTCTTTACCATTCCATGCCAAAAGTGACTCCTCTGCTTCACATCTCAACCTCTCTGAAGTGTTCTTATACTGATCGGCTGCTTTTCTTGCTTCTTGCAACAGAGCTTTGTTTTCTTCTTCATTGCTTATTAACTTCCTTTTCAATTCTTCTGCCTCCTCTTTCACGGATTCTAGCTCTGCTTGGGTCATGGTGAGCTTCCCTTTCACTTGGTTGCAATCTGTAGCAACTTCTTTCAGTGCCAATGCCAAATCATCCATAGCTTTCTTGTTATTCTCTTCTGCCACGGTAGCTAACTTCAGTCCATTCTTAAGCAAGCTCATCTCCTCGAGTAGACAATTGGCATTCATTGTAGAAAGTTGCTCCGCCTCCTTGGCACGAGCCAGATTCTCTTTTGCCAATTGAAGCTCAACCTTGAGACTTTTCAATTCTTCTTCCATAGAAAGGTTATCTTCATCAAGCAGCCGGCTTTGAGATTTGCTAAGATCACGAGATTTTTGCTCGAATGGACCCTCCAGCTTCTTATGAAGAGACTTAATCTCAAACTTCGATTCTTCAAGCGAAATCTTGGTTTGCTCGAGCTGTTTTGTTTGGGAAACAAACGAATCAATCATCTTCCTTTCCGATTCTTTCCCTTTCCCTATTTCAGCCTCTAGCTCATGTATTCTTCTTTTGCTTTCAGATAACAGACTCATAGCGTTAGCCTCAGAGGATTTCGCATTGCTTAACTCCTCTTTTAGCTTGTTCAATGAAGCATCATCTTTCTCTATCGCCTTTTCGAGTTCAAGTTTCAAAGGCTTTATGTTCATTTCTTTGATCTTCAATTCTTGGTTGGCCATCGCTAATGATCCTTTTATCTTGTTGAGCTCTGTATCTATATCAGCAACCTTCCTCGAATTCCTGGGTGACGTTGCTTCTCTGAGCCTTGTGTTGTTGGCCTGCTCGGCAACTTTTATCATCTCTCTCAGTTCATTGATTGCTCGGTCTCTTTCTTCTTCTACTGCTGCACACAATTTCTTCTGCGTTTTGGTCGACTCCTCAATCTGTCCTATTTGCTGCTGCATCTCTTAAACTCCTGAAAAATTGCGTTTCTAATTAAATTCTAACACATCAGATATCATCATATGGAAAAATTAAAATTGTAGAATTTGGTCCACACCTAAAATTCCAAGAAACCAATATCAATCTTAATAATATTGTAAACAAAACCATTTATAAATATAATAAAGGGATGAAAGATTGATACCTGAGATAGATTTGTGATATTCGAGGTGGGTTTTCGTTGGAGGGATTGGTGTTTGTTGATGATTCAGATATTGGTCTTAATCAGATAAAACCAATGAAGAATGGTTCTTAATTTTGTCAAAATTCAATAGAGCAGGATGTAAAAACAGGATCACCAAAACGTAAGAATAAACAAATTCTACAAAGAGACGAAAGCATGAAACAAGAAGAAGCCAACAAGGCTAGAAATCCATATAACGTGTTCAGAGCATGGAGAAATGACATAACCATGAAAAAATGAAGAACACGCCTCCCTTGGACTTGGTAGATTAAAATAAATAAAGGGCATTCAATATAACAAACTTTGATGGGAAACACAACGGAAAACTAAGAGAAACGAGGACATGTTTTGAAAAGGTGAAACTTTGTTAAATCGTTAATCTTCTATATTTGGGAAAACGAGTAGCATATTCCAAGGAGAATAATCTAGAGAGAGAAGTTGGGGTGGTTTTTTTTTTGGTTTGATTGTTTGTAGGAAAATCCGAGGTTGGTGGGCTTCCCACAAAAAGCAGAATCTAGAGTGTTGAATGGTTCGATCTTTGCCGTAGCGGCGAATACGAGAGACAATGATCGTTTTTGAATTTTGGAGGAAAGGAAAAGATACAAGTATGTTAGTTGACAATTATGGACATGTTTGGTAATAGTTTTTAATTTTCAGTATTCGAAAACTGTTTTCAGAAACGAAAACTGTTTTTGAAAAGAGTTTCTGAAAACAGATTTCAGTTTTTAGTATTCAAAAACATGTTTGGATAATCAGTGTTCGAAAACTGTTTCCAAAACAGTTTTCAGTGAAATGTTGTTTGGATAATCAGTGTTCGAAAACTGTTTTGAAAATAGAAAACTGTTTGGATTACACTTTCTTGTAATTATTTTCAGCTTTCAGTTTTCAGTGTTCAGTTTAAATTATAATATCTAAAATTAATTTCATTTCTCATATTTACTAAATACAATTTTTTAAGCACACACCAAATACTTAGAAATAATTAATATTATTTTATTTTTGAAATGTTAGTATTTTTTATATATCATCGATCAAACATGACAACACTCTTCCCCTGATCATGTCGTGTTTGTTTGTTAAATAAATTCTTAAAAATAAAAATAAAATATATAATACAACTTTTACAATTTGATAAAATTTGAACAATTAACCCATCAAATACAATATTCACGCTTGTTCAATATCTAAAAGATGACATACTTTTCTTCTTAAAAACAAGATAGTTGAAGACAACTTTAAGATACAATATTCATTGATCAAATACAACTTTGATAAATTGATAAAATGGAAATGAACGGCCCAAAATTCTTCCTTCAAACGGGTTTGCTTCAACTGTCCAATTTGGTTGGTTTGGCATCCTCATATCCTATAAGTCAAATAATATATCAATATGTGAAATATATTCCTAAGAAAAAAAACATAATTCAGTAACTAAAAGAAACTAAACTAACACAAATAAGGACGTTAAATTAACTAAATCTTACCGACAAACATTAACATGATTACCATATATTAAATCAAATACCAAAACAGTCTTCCCACATCTGATTGGCAATAAGCTCACGAGACGCAGCCATAGCTGCTGCACACGCATCAGACAAATCAACTGTATAATTATTTGTAAATGTGTTCGACCCTCCTTCACTTTCTGCTTCATGGCCCTTTGCTTCCCATTCATTAAACAGTTTATCACTCTGAGAACACTGGCGTACAAAATTATGTACAACACAACAAGCAACAACTATAAGAGGTTGTCTAGCAGGCTTGAATCTAGGCATCATTTTTAAAATTGGAAAGCGCGCCTTTAAGACCCCAAAGCAACGTTCTATAACATTCCGTAGAGATGAGTGTCTATAGTTATATAGTTCTTTATAACCCGTTGGTTGGTGTGTTCTACCTTGATATTCATTTAAGTGATACCGTTCACCCCTAAACAGTGGAAGAAACTCGGCTGTACATGGATAACCGGAATCCACCAAATAATACTCACCTATAAGTCATACAAATTCTCTTAGTACATATCAATCAATTAGTATATAATTTCAAATTAGTACTAAAATAGATTTACCATTAGTAGGCCAAGGAAATTGAGCATCCGATCGACTTAAAGCGTCCAAAAAGACTCGTGAATTGTTAGTCGTACCTTCCCACCCACTATACACGTATGTGAATTTCATGTCGAATGAACATGCACATGCACTGATATGCATTCCATCAATTGCACCAATGCATTTCTAGCGAAGCATTAAATTGCATATGATTAGACTCAGTTTGGTATTACATATTGTACATACAAAGTTAAACTAATAAAATGAAAATCAAGCATATGATACATTACCTTAAAATAAGGCTAAAACCTTCAATCATGTCTAATTTGTGGAGGCACCACGTGATCATTCGATGGACATATTATGTGCTTCGCAAACTTGTTCATTACTGTCATCACTGTCTTAAAATGCCGATTAATTGTTTCTAATGAATGTTGAAACCGATCAGCTACAACTCTGTGCCTTACATTGTGCCCCACAACAAACAAGAAAATTGCCATCATTTCCTCTGCTGTTACATCCCTTGAGTCTTCTATATAATTATATAGCTTCAATTTGTTACATAAGTGCATAAATGTTTCTTTGTCCATGCGAAACAATTCATAAACTACCTCTGAACGACCATTTAACAATTCGGTTATATATTCATGTTCACTGAGTCGTGATGTTCGCATAGGTAATTTATTCGTAAATTGTTCATCATATTCGGCAAACATAGGAAGCATTAACAATGAGAGCATTTCATACTCATCTTCAACAGATGAACTTGATGAATTAGATTGGCTACCACAATTATTGGGGTCTGAATTGTCCATTTCTTAACCTAAACAAAAAAATAAGCCATATTATGGTTATCATGTAGTATAGTTTATATTCCACAAATCTAAATAGATTGAAGTTTAATTCTATTTTTTTTTAAAATCGACAGCACCTCCTCTGTTTTCTATGAATTATCAAATCTAGTTATACCTGTGTACACAATTCTAATCATTCAAATATAATTAGACCTATATACACAATTCTAATAATTTATATTCCAACAATACATGGAATGTCAAACGCATAAGTTTAATCCAAAGAAATAACATGACATCCATAAACTAAAAAAAGTAATAAAAATATCCAAGTACAAACATAAACACACAGCAACGAACAAATAGTATCATTCACACACAAACATAATTTAAACCCAAAGGCAATGTCTCCAACTCTCAACCAATCTTAGATAACCACGCATTCTTCCTCTCCAAAGGCATTTTAATGAATGCCTCCCTCAACTCAAAATTACCTATAAATTTCTCTAATGCCTTCAAATATGTGTCATCATCCACCCGATTTTCCATTTCATCAAGTACTTTCAAACACACTGCAACTGAATAATCAGCAGAAACCATCGAACTTGTTACCTCAATGCTTTTCTCTCTATACCTCTCAGCCCTAGCCAAAGAAGCTTATGTCCTTGCTTTTGTGGCCTCCATGAAATAGGCAAAAACTTCACTCAATTGATTATTTCTAGTTTCCTTATGTTTTTTCTTTTCATTGATTTTAGACTGCTTGGCAGAACGTTCAGGCTGAGTGGGCTGAGTGCTTGGGCTTTCAAGGTCAATCGGAGTATTTAGGTCATCCGAGTTACCAAGGCCATCAACATCAACATCTATATGCATGCTACTATTGAGAAAAGCTTCATGCAATGCATTCTCCTCATCGGAATTAGGTGGATCTTGGGTTGAAGCATGGTGAAGAATTCCTGTGGCGGTTGACTTGTTAAAGATTATCCCTAACAATTTGTAGTGTTCACAGCCTTGCTTACGAAATTGGGAAGCTTTTGGGTGTGTCTAAGAAAAAAAATGTAGATATAAAAGTAATTATCGATTTAAAAGAAATTTTCGTAAGATAAATCCACACTATGTAAGACTAGGGGAAAGACAATATCCGAATGTAATTTTCCCAAGTCTCATCTAAGGCTGTGATAGTATTACTTTCAGCATTCCAACCAAACCCAGTTTGTTCAAGCAATTAACTAAACAGGCGGTGTTTCAAATGCAACCTTTGAAATTTCTCCCTCAATTGTTTTAATGTAAAAACCTTGTTGGTCTTCAAATTCAATTCTTTGAGAATGATATCCCAAATCCTTCTATGAAAGACACCACTTTCATGTTTTCCTTGTTTACCTCAATAACCATGATATCGATAAAAAATTTCTCTCTCTCAGAGCCCCATAAAGATATATCAATGCTTTCAGAAGCCATCTACAATAAAAGCAACATTAACAGATTATTATTGAACAATAAAAACTAACAGGAGAGAGGGCAGGAAGTTATTTTTGGGATGAACCTTAATTATTGATATCACAAAATATTTGATCTAGATTTCCTTGCTATAAGGCATAACAAGCCTAAACTGACCTGTAAACATGTCTTATTGCTATAATGCTCATTTTGTTAATTCATGTTTTGGCATAGCATGTCTCTATCAAACAATCTGAGTAGCTGCAAACCATGGTTGGGATTCTCTTTTAGGGTAAGCAGACAAATAATGCAAGTGAGCTTAAGCTATGTTTCAGATCAATATAAAAAAAGAATCTAAATTATATTCCAAGAAAATTCAATCTAAGAATTTTACCTAATCACTTGTATTTGACAACGAAAAATGAATAGAAAAAAGATATCTATATAATCCAAGTCAAGAGGTGTAACATTAATTTATAGACTTTGAACATCAGTGAAACACCTGGAAAGGGAAAATAAAAAGAAGCTAAAGAAAAAGAAGACATTCTAATGATTCTTTTTGTACATTCGTTCCAATCAAATTGATCTGCTTTTGATTTTATAAATTGGTTGCACTAGCTATTATAGGTAAATAAACTAATGTACCAAAAGAATCATTAGATTGGAAAGGGAAAAAGAAAAAGAAGCTAAAGCAAATGCAAGTACTAAGAAGTTTCAAAGGCATTTTTATCAGGTGCAGGAGCTGTCCAGTATGATTTCACTGCAAATCTGATGCATCAAGATCCATCTACAGGAGCTATTACAAATGCACTGTGCTGAACAATAATTTTTTGGAATCAACATCAAACGAGTATATGAAAAAGTAAAAACTTGTAAGGCCAAAACTCCTAGGATTAAGTTTAGATGCCAGTGGTGCTTAATCAGAGGTATGAAGTCCTTGCTTAGCAACTTCCTGAAAGTTCAATCTCCCTCAGGCATAACAGTGTGAAACAGTGATAGCCACTGAAAATTTAAAAGCTCGAGTCACGGCAAGTTCACAGTGAACCTTCCCCCATAATTGCTACCAGCAAAGACATTTAGAGAGCAAAGACATATAGAATTCTCTAACATAACTCATTGTTGTCTCTTAGATCTCACATAACTGATGTTTTCTCAAACATGTCAGAGCAATGTAAGCTTGACCAATTGGTACTGAATACCATACCCTAAGACTAGAATATAGGTGCTAATATAATTTTAATCCAAGATATAGGTTTTAACTAAAATCAAACATATGAAGCTGAAATGTTATGCAGTCAATGCTAACATTCCCTAATTAATCCACATAAAGGACAATATGTTGCTCAGAGAAAGAGGATCAAGAAAGCCTTATTAGATGTAAAGCTTAAGACAAACTTTCAGCCTCGATTTTGTTCATATATCATATAAATCATTAGATCTACTGAAAATTTTGAACATGAATTCCCTAGACCCGTAATGCGGCCAACTTCAACCAAGTCTCCAAGAATCTAAATTTTCAAGCACAAAAAAAGGGCCCCTTGCCTAGCATTCTATCAAACCCACTGAAAAATATTCACCAGATTCTTACATGTTAAAAGCTAAAACAAGCTAGTGAAATGCAAAGAAGGATGAAATATTAAGTTAACATAAAGCAGAATTTCAGAGAGAGAGGTGTAGTCAGCCAGTAAAGGGTTAGGATAAAGGTAGGAAAAAAAAAAGAAGTAGTTTGTACATGCAACACTTATCAAGGACAGCATATTCCTGCAAATAACATATAGCCCTATTCCAGCAAAGAGCAATAAGCCTCAATCAACAGCAGTAAAAAAAGAAGCAGTTTGTACATGCAACACTTATCAAGGACAACATAAAAGATGTTTGGATGTAGATTTTTATTGAATAATAAAAACAAGACCATCTTTTCTTTACTTGTCATCTCACATTTCGAATAAAGTTTTGCAAAAAGCTGGAATCAGTGACAAAATTGTGCCAAATTGGCAGACTAAACTGAAATGTGCTTTAAGCAATTCAAGTGACAGAATTTAAATATAACTATGTTAAGAATGACTTGAAATGACTATATCTACCATCTCCACCAAAAAAGGAACATCATAATTCACCAGCCTGTTTTTATCACACTATATACAAATCTTTGAGAATATGATTGATGATGTTAGGAATGAAATCCTAAGTTCAGATTGACAGATGTAGCTAAAAGTTGGGGTTTATATACTGTTTGCTGGTTTTGTTCCAATTTCTACCAAATGTGCAATTTCTACCAAATGTGTAGCAAAACTCCTGCTTTTGTAATGTTCTTGGATAAATAATTTTCCTAACATTTATCCAAGAGAAAAAGTACCATACTCTGATTGTAAATCAGAAGATCCCAAGTTTATTAATCTCAAGAGCAAGAAAATTAACTGCAACATTATATGGCATAGAATTTGATTAGTTACCAGAACAGAAAAATGTTACTTAAAGGCTGACATATGATTACTGAATGCTGGTCTATAAAAATTTTGCAAATAAAAGGAAGAAACAAGGAGCATGCCCCAAATTACATGCTAAGAGGTGAAAAAAAGAAAACACACAGAATCACAATAACAATCCTAACCATTACTATTATATCAAGATCAAAAAGGAACTTGAATACCAAAAAGGAGAACTTGTGCCTCACATCCCCAGCCAAAGAAAGTTTCTTACATCACAATAGTTTGAAAATAATGCAGCAAAAAATCAACATTAGCAATAAAAATAGTAACAACTATTATTAATACCATTAAAATCCATTTAATCTATCAAAGTAAATAGCTGTAAATCATTTAACTATCACAAAATGAAAACAGGTCAAGAAAAAAAAAACTATCCAGATTAATAGACAAGTGAATTTCTATCTTCTTAAAAAGTTGTTATACCCGTACTAAGACTAAAATGCCCAAATAAACAACAGAGATCATACAGGACTACAAGCAACAAGAAGAGAGAAAGAGAAAAATAGTGAGTTATCAGCTACCTTGCAAAAGTCTCCAAAAATCGTGGCTGGTCTATATTCCACTAAAGTTGAGAGAGATGCAAGAAGATGCAAACCTGAAATCAAGTGAATAGAGCCATTTAATTTTGTCATGCAGAATAGGAAAAAAAAAAACCAACCTAAGAAGGTGTTTAGCCGTGGACGACGACACTTGTCTGTAAGAGAGAGAATAGAAAGGGAGAGAGGCTTACTTGTAATGGCAGCGTTCTCGCAGTGGAAGTTCAGTGAAGAAATGCTGAATGACGATAGTTTTCAAAGGAGAGAGATGATAAATCGACAGAGGGAGGCAGAGGAGAGAGAGAGTAGGGTTGCGATAGAGAACATAGAGATGAGGGTAAAGTTGTGAAAACGTTAGGGAAGCTCAATTGTGTTTGGGAAGTAAGAAAATGAGAGGAAAATTTCTAGGGTACAATCTTTTGGGTTTGTCATGATTCGTTGAAGAGAACATGAGAGAGACCTGTAGAAAATGAAAAAAAAAAGAAATAGAGAGAGAGAGAGAAGGATGAAAGCATTGCAGCGAGAGGGAAAAGCTCTGTGGATTGGAGAATGAGAAGGCAAGGTCACGAGAGAAGTCTGTGAATTAGGAAAGTGAAGTTGAAAACTGAACACTGATTTCAGACTGAAAACACCAATTTGCAGTGTTCTGATTTCAGTGTTTGAACAGCCATTTAGGAAAACTTAACACTGAAAATTATTTTTGAACACTACATCCCAAACATGTCTGCAAGTGTTTGAACAGATTTTTCAGTGTTTGAACACTGAAAAGGGTTTTTGAAAACCCTCCCCAAACAAGCCTTGTGATTTTGTATAGTGTTGGTTTAATTTGACTCCTATTTAGCCGACAGACACGATCTTCTTCAATACCATTCCAATTTTTCTCTATTTTCCATTTTTAGGATTTCACATCACATAAAAGAGACAAATTTTTGTCTTACACAATATCATGACAGATATATGCATCTCACTATTAAATAATATGAAAAGAATATATATATATATATATATATATATATATATATATATATATATATATTGTGTTCTTTCAATTTCATCAATTTTAAAATTGTGTTTAATAAGAGAAAAAAATTTGAATAAAAAAACTATGAGTAATTTATATCATCATTTAAATGAAGAGAAAAAAATAATATTCCTTATTTTTTTTCTTGCTCTTTCTAGAAGAAGAGCAAACTGCAGCTTTACCTAACACAGTCCAGAAGATGAAATACTGGTAAAGACGATGACACATTAAAATATCACCATTAAGCTTGTAATATTTGATCAAATAAGCTGCAAGTTGTATGATTAACCAAATGAATCTACCTTTTAACATTAATAAGAATACAAATTTATCAAAAGGGATTTATATATTATTTAGTACGTACTAAGGTTTATTTTTGTTATAACTTATATTACTGAAACGAAATAAAAGATAAGTTGTGTTGATGCCGAGAAACCGCTATTGACTTGGGGTCAATTCCTTAGGATCTGCACAAGTAGGATGGGTGAACTAGAGAGTCCGCAGAGGGGGAGGAGCGGGAGGCCACCAAGGACACTCAGACGCTTTTATCAGCACGAGGGCACAATAAGATGGTGGGTACTAGTTAATATAGTAAATTTGTGAAGAATGAATAATAATATCTTGGATCTACATACCTTAGGCCTTTTATAGTCTTCTGAGGTAAGATCGATCACGTGGGAGGGATGGTTCCATTCCTATGATCCAGTGTTTTTACAGTGAAATCTCAGTCGCTTGCTCAAACGATCGCGTGCCCAGACGATCACGTGCTTAGGCATGGTTTGGTCCGTTAATCGCGCTTTAATGTGGTGATTGCATAACCCGCTTATTCCACGTGTCTTCCAACCGTAAAACAGAAACTAGACGAATGCTAGCGGCCCATTGGTGACATATGGCAGCATATGTCGATGGTCCATTGACTGCAGGTGACTCCACATGTCGATGGTCTATTGACTCCACGTGTCGATGGTCCATTGGCCATGGCTGTTGTGGGCTCCATTACAGGCCCCCCACTTGCTCAAGCACTTGTGTGTTTCTAGGAAGTATGGCGTGGTTTTATCCCGTGGCCATGTATTTGTATTTAGGAGTGATGGGCGTTTATAAGATTTTGGGCCGAGCATGGCTCACATGCTCAGACTTGGAGACTGTGAGTCGAACCTGTGACAAGCAGCTCACACGCTCGGACTTGGAGATTCTGGGCAGAGCATGTGACAAGAACTCACACGCTCGGACTTGGAGATTTTTAGGCCGAGCATGTGACAAGCAGCTCACACGCTCGGGCTTAGAGATTTTTAGGCTGAGCATCTGACAATCAGCTCAAACGCTCGGGCTAGGAGATTTTAGGCCGAGCATTTGACAAGCAGCTCACATGCTCGGGCTCGAGCTTAGAGATTTTTAGGCCAAGCATGTGACAAGCAGCTCACAAGCTCGGGCTTGAAGATTTTTAGGCCGAGCATGTGACAAGCAGCTCACATGCTCAGACTTGGAGATTTTAGGCCGAGTATGTGACAAGTAGCTCATATGCTCGAACTTGGAGATTTTAGGTCGAGCATGTGACAAGTAGCTCACACGTTCGGGCTTGGAGATTTTTAGGCTGAGCATGTGACAAGTAGCTCACATGCTTGGTCTTGGAGATTTTAAGCCGAGCATGTGACAAGCAGCTCATATGGTTGGACTTGCAGATTTTAGGCTGAGCATCTGATAAGCAGCTTACATGCTCAAACTTGGAGATTTTTAGGCCGAGCATGTTGATGAGGGTTAAGTATTGCATATTTAAGCCCTTAATTTATATTTGTTAAGCTCTTAGTTTGTATTATTTCACTTTATTTTATGTCTTTTCTGTGTTTTCTTTATAGGTTTGTGGAGAAAATGAAAAATTTTGGGAGCTGTCAAGCTTCAAAGAGCAATAACTTAGGATGCTTAGTGCGATCAATCGCACGAGACATACGATCGAGCACACCTATGCTCGAGCACACCTGCCTACGAACAAGCGCATGATCAACATCCCACATCGGTCAGAAATCTTTGCAGTGCGATCGAGCGCACAAGACATAAGATCGAGCGCAAAAGTGATCGATCGCACCATGCTGCGATCGAGCGCATTCGAGCAGTATCCCACATCGAATTAGAAACCTATTGCACTCCGGGAATTCCCTTATAAAAGCACCATCTCACTTCATCATTCGGTGTGCAATCCGGAGGACTTCTGCTAGCATTCTGGTGGATCTCGAAGGCTTTGCTACCACGAGGGGAAGCGCCGCCCAACAGCGAGTGGAATTTCTCCCCATGTATAATCAGTTTTTTATTTATTGCTTTTATTAGTTTTAAAGTTTAATGTTTAGCACTGTTATTGTGAACTTTAGTTTCATGATTATGAGTGGCTAAAATCTTCAGCTAAGGTTGAAGATGAAGCCTCGCCGTTGTTTGGCATAATATTTTCAGATTTGTTTATACAATTTTGATGTTTTTTAGTATAAATGTTCCGTTCAATTATTTGAGTAAAATCTTATGATTGGTTGCGTTTAAATTGTTCTGTTGGATATTCCATGTGTTTCATTTGATGGATACATCGAATCGTTTTTTATTAAATTGGATATCCTTTGTGATTTGTTAAAAGTGGATACATTGGATTGTTTTGGTTTAATTGGGATATTTGTTGTGATTTGTTTAAAGTTTAATTCATGGAATTTTTTTATAGATTATTTTTATATAGAACATGAAGATATATGTTTTACTTTGGTGGGATGGATTCAGAAACCTTAGTGTTTTTATCATTAGTCTTTAAATCAATTTAGTTTAGTTTATATTTGTTTTGCAAAAGACAATTCAAAACTTGGAACTAGGTTAAAATAGGCTTAGTTTAGATAAAAATATTTTCAGAACGCAATTCCCTGTGGATTCGACCTCACACTTGCACAACACTACATTGCAAACGACTCGTGCCCTTGCGAGTAATTTAAAACTCACAACAAGTTTTTGGCACCGTTGCCGGGGAGTTGTTTGGTTTGTGAAAATTAAATTTTTGGTCTGAATTGATTTTATTTTTCTACCAGTTAGTTAGCAATTTTTGTTGATTTTTCTTTTTGCAATTTTATTTTATTTTATTTGTTTCTGTTTGCATTGGCCTATAAAAAAAATTTTAAAATGTGGATGAATCCAGCGTCGGTTTCGCAGTCTTTAGAAAACGCCCTCAAGGATTTCATGAAGATGACCGGCCAGTCCATCAATACAACCAATACATTCAATGTTGATAGTTGTTCCATCTGTGCTAGTCCTATTCATTTAGCACAGAATTATTCATCTATGCCAGCTTTTGTCGAGTATCCCATGGAACAAATAAATGTTTTCAATGATTATTGGTGGCAATCAAATGGATCTTACTTCGAGACATACAATCTAGGGTGGCGGAACCACCCTGATTTTTCATGGACGCAAAACCAACTGATGAATCAGGTAGGAGCCCCTTATCATGCTCCCAATCAATACCTTCCCGAATTTCCTCCACCAGTTCCAAGTTATGGTCACTCAGCCTATCCAGCACCATCACCCGCTTACCAATCTCCTATTCAAGCGCTAGCATCGGTTTCACAATCATTGGAGGATGCCCTCAATGATTTCAGGAAGATAACCAGCCAATCCATAAGCGAAGTAAGGAGTGCAACAATAGTAAACACCCAAGCGATTGCGAAGCTAGAGAGTCAAATGGGTCAAATCGCAAGTCACTTGGGTGAATGAGAGAAGGGAAGGTTCCCCAGTCAACCTGAGCCTAACCCGAAGGAACAGTTTGCGGTGGAAAATTCATCAACTCCTATGCACGAGCATGAACAAGTGCAATTGATTGTCCCATTGAGGTCTGGGAGACAAGTGGACAATCAAGTGGAAGAGAACCCAGCTATGCAACAAGGGCAAGAAAATGGAAACAAAGAAAAGAGAGATGCTGAGCCATCTACAGCCACACCTATTATTAACGATCTACCTAGCTCGTTTGTACCTAAAGCGCCTGATAGGAGCTTAAATATTCATATTTAAGCCCCTTAATTTACATTTGTTAAGTCCTAGTTTATATTATTTTAGTCCGTTTTACTTTATTTCTTTGTTTTACATGGTTTTTATAGGTCTATGAAGAAAATTAAGCATTTTGGAAGCTTTTGGAGCTTAAAAGGAATAAAACTGGAAAACCTGGAGCAGATACTGTCTAAAGTGCGATCGAGCGCACCAGGCAGAGTGATTGAGCGCAACATTGCGATCGAGCGCACATGTACGGGCGTGAACAGTAAAGCGGTAGAACCAGTTTTGGAAATAAAGGAGTTTTATGTTTTAGGAAAGTTTAGGGTTCCTGAGCCTTCTAAGATTATTCACCCCCTATAAATACACCTGTAAAACACACATAATGGAGATGATCAAAATCCCTTCTTTTATCTTTTAATCTCCTTTTGGAGTAGATCTTCCTTTTAGGGGATCAAGCTCCCTTTTAGTTTTAATTTTTGTTCGGGGAGGCTAGAGGCCGGACGAGCCCGAAGGAAGAGATTTTGGAGATGAATTAACGACTCTTCTCCATAATGTTTTTGGGTTTCTTCTTTCCTTTTTATTTTATTATGTGTAACTAAATTCTTAGTAGGACTTGGTTGAAGCCCTAATTATGTTTACTCAATAAATTTAGTATTAGCACCTTTGCGATATTTATGTTGTGCTGCTTAACTTGATTAATACCTGCTTTTATTTAAATTCCTCATATGTATATGTCTGATCAATATGTGCATGTGGTATGGACTTGTTAGTTAGATCAATTTGAATGACCGAGTCCTGGGTCTAACATTAGTAACAAAAGATATCCATACCAGATTCTTGGGTTAATCAACATAGGAAACCGGGAGTAAATATCATACCCTAGGTCTTGTGTGGTTGTCGATTTCCATAGTACCTATGCTCTCTTAAGGAACAACTCAGTAGATACCATACTGAATCCCTTAAGACAGAAAAGAGTTAGAGTAGATATCATGCCTAACTCGTTACTTAGGGAGATCAATAGCTTAAGGAGTAGATACCATGCCCTTAGGTTGACAAACATTAGGTATTCATGGCACGAGTAAAGCATTGGCATGCTGTTTTGTTGTGGTAGCATAATTAGTGGTGGATATCAAGTCCCTACGCCTTTATCTTTATTAAATTCCAACTCGATATTTATTTCTCTTATTTTTATTATTGTGAAACTGATTCTAAAAATGAAATTTACAAATCCCTGTGGAGATGATCTTGCATTTGCACACTATACTACTAAGTTGACCTTGTGCACTTGCAAGTAAAACAAGTACAATTATTTACTTATTTATTTAGGTAGATAATTGCACAATAAGTTTTTTGCGTCATTGCCGGGGATTGTGCTAAATTTCTTTTCGGAATTATTTTTGTTCACTTTTATTTTATTTTATTTTATTTTATTCTGTTCCATTTTATTTTTATTTTTATTTTTATTTTTATCAAAAATCATATTTATTCCTTCTTTTTGTTTTCTGTTTTTTTTTTTGTTCAGGTGTGCAGCAGAAGAGTTTCTGTCCTCATTGCGATCGAGCGCACTCCTTGGTGCGATCGAGCGCAATCCTAGTGCGATCGAGCACTGTTCTTGGTGCGCTCGAGCGCAAAAGCTCCAGAAAGTACCCGAGAAGCAGTACTGAAACTGCTACACTGAAGTTTTTCAACTAATTCAATCGAGAGAGAAACACCAATGGCGGAAGTTCGATATGCTTGTCTAGATGCTATGGAGAGGAAGCTAGATATGCTCATAAACGCCATGACTACTCAAAACACATCACCTAGTCCGCGAAGCAAACCACTCCAGGTATGTGCTATATGTTCTCGTTTTGATCACACTACTAACACTTGCCCTTTGTATTCATCTGCAGATTAAGAGCAAGCAAATTATGTGGGACCGAACAACTACAACATATATGCAAATACCTACAATCATGGATGGGGGAACCACCCCAACTTCGCAAAGAACTCCCAACCAACAGTCCAAACAGTTCCGGAATCAAAGATAAATGACCTAGAGAGTCTTGTGATGCAGTTGGCAACTCAGCAACAACAATTGATGACCTCACAAGATCAGTTTATGGCAGAAGAAAGGCAATTTCGAACTGAGATAAGACAAACCATTGCACGGCATGAACAAACCATTCAAAGATTGGGAGTACAAGTGGGGCAATTGGCTAAAGAGCTAAGTGAACGAAAGCAATGTGTTGTTGAGCAAGTTTTTCATCACATTGATCCATTGGAGACCACTCTCACCCATTATTTCAAAGGATCAGATATTGAGCCAAAATCTAAAGATGTTACTGATGACATCATTGAAACTATGCACCTTCTAGAGGCCCCTCCAAAGCATCCAAGTTAGTACATCGATCCATTTGACCCTTGATGAGTCTTAAATATTGCATATTTAAGCCCTTAAATTATATGTGTTAAGCTCTTAGTTTTTATTATTTCACTTTATTTTATGTCTTTTGTGTATTTTTATAGGTTTGTGGAAAAAATGAAGCATTTCGGGAGATCAAACTTCAAGAGTAAAAGCTGAGGATGTCTAGTGCGATCGAGCGCACCTGCGCTCGAGCGCACCTGTGCTCGAGAGCAGCTGCCTACGAACGAGCACATGGTCAACATCCCACATCGAAATCTTTGCAGTGCAATGCACCTGCGATCGAGCGCATCAGACATGCGATCGAGTGCACATGCGATCGATCGCACCAATCTGCGATCGAGCGCACTCAGGCAGTATCCCACATCGAATCTGCAACCCATTGTGCTTCGGGACTCCCCCTATAAAAGCACCATCTAACTTCATCTTTCAGTGTGCAATTCCTGGGCCATTTGGTGTAATCCAGTGGACATCTGCTAGCATTCTGGTGGACCCTGAAGGCTTTGCTACCACGAGGGGAAGCGCCACCCAACAGCGAGTGGAATTTCTCCCATGTATAGTAATTTATTTCTTTTTATTTAGTTTTAAATTTTAATGTTTAGTACTTGTATTATGAACTTTAGTTTCATAATTATGAGAGGCTAAAATCTTCAGCTAAGGTTGAAGATGAAGCCTTTCCTTTGTTTAGCATTATATTTTCAGATTTGCGCATAACAATTCTGATGTTTTTAGTATAAATGTTCTGTTCAATTATTTGAGTAGATCTTATGATTGATTGCTTTTAGTTGTTAAATTTGATATTCCTTGTGTTTCATCTGATGGATACATCGAATCGTTTTCGATTAAATTGGATTTCCTTTGTGATTTGTTAAAAGTGGATACATTGGATGCTTTTGATTTAATTGGGATATTCGTTGTTTTTTGTTTAAAGTTGGATTCATGGAATTTTTTGATTACTTTTATATAGAACATGAAAATATATGCTTTACTTTGGTGGGGTGGATTCAGAAATCTTAGTCTATTTATCGTTTGCTTTAAAAACAATTTAGTTTAAGTTTATATTTCTTTTGCAAAAATAAAAAAATAAATACAATTCAAAATCCGGAACTAGGTTAAGATAAGGTTGTTTAGATAAAATTGTATTTTCACAACACAACTATCTGTGGATTCGACCTCGCACTTGCACAACACTATATTGCAAACGACTCGTGGGCTTGCGAGTAATTTAAAACTCACAACAACCTTCATGTGCCTACTAATACTGTTTTCCCTTTTATTGTACAGGCACCTAACTTGGAATTCAAGCAGTTGCCAGAGCACTTACCTTATGCTTATATGGGAGAGAATAAGACACTTCCTATGCTAGCTGCTGCCACTCTTAGTTTTGGGGAAAAATAAGACTTGGTCCGGCTGAAGACGTTAAACTTAGCGCTCATGGGAGGCACCCCACAGATTATCCTTTTATTTTTATTGTTGTTCATATTTACTATTATTTATGTACTTTTAATACTTTTTGTTTTCCCGTATTACATTAGTTTTTCTTTTTTAGGGACAATGTGTGCATCCGTTCAAGTTTGGGGGTATGCTATGAGCCATGCCGGCCCAACTAATTCTCCATCTCCCAGGTCAGATCTTTCCATGTTATTCACACATTGGGGACAATGTGTAATTTAAGTTTGGGGGTATGGGAGACATATTCACACACTTTATCCCAGTTTTTTGTTTAAAAGATAAATATATGTTCATTTTGTTCTAAAACTTTTGGTTGATCTAAACGAATAGTATGATTTGACTTCATAAGTGAACTTAAAACCGTGAACACATGGTTTAATAATTGAGTTTTAAACTTTAATTACTCACTTTTAGGTATTTAAGGATTCACAAGTTTGATCTAAACTGACACGAACACATTAGCACATAATTGTGTGGGGTATGACATGTAGCTTTAATTGGTATGTTTCCATGGCTTAACTGTAACCTGATGACTTGTTAGATGAACACTTTGGCATAGGGAAATAGAAAAAAGATTATTATTGCGCAAAAAAAGAAAATAAATTGCTCCTAAAGATCATTAAACAAACTTTCCACTGAGTAACTGGGCCTCTTGCCTCAGTAAGCATTGAGTGTTCACGTCAAAATGTGAGAATTTTGCCCATAATGACACTGAGTAACTGGGCCTCTTGCCTCAGTAAGCATTGAGTGTTCACGTCAAAATGTGAGAATTTTTGCTTGGTAGTATTAAGACCAGTTAGTTTCGTAGCCTTTTTAACTCAAGTTAGTAAGTCCTTAGGGGTGTCTTTACACCTAATGCCCTAAAATCATCTGGTTTAGGAGTCATTGGCTAAACACTCGTTACATGAGTCAAATAGAAAGCTTAAGGGAACTCAACTTGGCAAAAATCTCACAATAAAAGAAAAATAAATAAATAAAACTATGCCATTGTTTGTTCATTCTGATAGGAAATTTGGTGAATCTTGAGACACTAAAACACTACACATTAGAGTTATTTGGAAACTTAAATCTTTATGTGCTAATTCACCACACACTAAAAATAAGACTTATGATGCCTTAACCTACCTCATATAAGTAATCAACGTTTAAAACTCGTTCATTATGAAGATGTGTTTGAATTTTTAAGCTTGTTTATGAATGCACGTCATGGTTTTGTACGATACCTAAACTTTTGAGGACACCATGAACAGTGGATTTATCTATGTATCTTTATTTTTCATTTAGTTTTTAGTTTTGTATTCCTAAGGGACTAGCAATATGTAAGTTTGGGGGTGTAATAGGAGCTTAAATATTCATATTTAAGCCCCTTAATTTACATTTGTTAAGCCCTAGTTTATATTATTTTAGTCCATTTTACTTCATTTCTTGTTTTACATGGTTTTTATAGGTCTATGAAGAAAATGAAGCATTTTGGAAGCTTTTGGAGCTTAAAAGGAAGAAAACTGGAAAACCTAAAACAGATACTGTCTGAAGTGCGATCGAGCGCACCAGGAAGAGCGATCGAGCGCAACATTGCGGTCGAGTGCACTACATGTGCGATCAAGCGCACATGTACGGGAGTGAACAGTAAAGCGGCAAAACTAGTTTTGGAAATAAATGAGTTTTATGTTTTAGGAAAGTTTAGGGTTCCTGAGCCTTCTAGGATTATTCACCCCCTATAAATACACCTATAAAACACACACAATGGAGATGATCTAATACCTTCTTTTATCTTTTAATCTCCTTTTGGAGTAGATCTTCCTTTTAGGGGATCAAGCTCCCTTTTAGTTTTAATTTTTGTTCGGGGAGGCCGGAGGCTGGACAAGCCTGAAGGAAGAGATTGTGGAGAAGAATTGACAACTCTTCTCCATAATGTTTTCGGGTTTCTTCTTTCCTTTTTATTTTATTATGTGAACTAAATTTTTAGTAGGGCTTGGTTGAAGCCCTAATTATGTTTACTCAATAAATTTAGTATTGGCACCTTTATGATATTTATGTTGTGTTGCTTAACTTGATTAATACCTGTTTTTATTTAAATTCCTCATATGTATACGTCTGATCAATATGTGCATGTTGTATGGACTTGTTAGTTAGATCAATTTGGATGACCAAGTCCTGGGTCTGACATTAGTAACAAAAGATATCCACACCGGATTCTTGGGTTAATCAACATAGAAAATCGAGAGTAGATACCATACCCTAGGTCCTGTGTGGTTGTCGATTTCCATAGTACCTATGCTCTCTTAAGGAACAACTCAATAGATACCATATTGAATCCCTTAAGACAGAAAAGAGTTAGAGTAGATACCATGCCTAACTCGTTGCTTAGGGAGATCAATAGCTTAAGGAGTAGATACCATACCCTTATGTTGACAAACATTTGGTATTCATGGCATGAGTAAAGCATTGGCATATTGTTTTATTGTGGTAGCATAATTAATGGTGGATCTCAAGTCCCTATGCCTTTATCTTTATTAAATTTCAACTCAATATTTATTTCTCTTATTTTTATTATTGCGAAACTGATTCTAAAAATGAAATTTACAAATCCCTGTGGAGATGATCTTGCATTTGCACACTATACTACTAAGTTGACCTTGTGCACTTGCAAGTAAAACAAGTACGATTATTTACTTATTTATTTAGGTAGATAAACATCCAACAGGGTCTTAACCTGAGAGATTACAAATGCCCAAGAAAGGACAGGAGTCTGAGGACTTTCTGGAGGCATGCTTTGCTCAGTTTGGAGAAGATTTGGATTTAGATAAGTTACTTGAGCAAGCGAATGCCATTTTGGAGTCTACTCCTCAGAAGAGCAGTGAGACGGAGGAGACTGTGGATGAATCCCGCAGTGAGGACCCCCTGGAGGCATGCTTTGCTCAGTTTGAAGAGGATTTGGATTTGGATAAGTTGTTTGAGCAAATGCTACTTTTGAGTCTGTTCCTCAGAAGAACAGTGAGACGGAGGAGACCACAACACCTGAACCCCTCAAGAAGGAACTTCAGCCTTTACCAGACAATCTTAAATATAAGTTCCTAGGTCCAGCAGATTTTTTGCCTCTGACTATAGCTTTAGATTTGGTTGATGCTCAAGTGGATAAATTATTGGACGTTTTAATATAGCACAATGAAGCTGTCGGCTGGACTATTGAGGATATCAAGAGGATCAGCCCCTCAGTGGTGATGCACAAGTTACATTTGGAGGAGAATGCCAAGCCATCGAGGGAGCCACAAAGAAGGCTCAACCCAGCTATACAAGAGGTTGTGAGGACTGAAGTGATAAAGCTATTAGATGTAAGGATCATTTATCCAATCTTTGATAGCGAGTGGGTGAGCCCGATTCATGTCGTGCCAAAGCAGGCTAGATTGACAGTAGTGATAAATAAAGACGACGAGTTGGTTCCAACTCGTGTGCAATCAGGATGAAGAGTGTGTCTAAACTACCGTAAGTGGAATGCTACCACAAATAATGATCATTTTCCACTCCCATTTATTGATCAGATGGTGGAACGTTTAGCTGGGCACAATAACTAATGTTGGGTCTGGCTGAAGACATTAAACTTAGCGCTTATGGGAGGCACCCTACTGCATATCCTTTTTGTTTACTTATTATTTTACATATTTATAATTAATGTTTGTTTCCAGTATTTTTGTTTTACAGTCTTTATTTTTCAGGGACAACACGTACTTCAGTTCAAGTTTGGGGGTACGCTATGAGCCATACCAAGTCTAAATAGTTCTCCATATCCCAAGTCAGCTCTTTCCATATTATTCACACATTGGGGTCAATGTGTAATTTAAGTTTGGGGGTATGGGAGACACATTACACACACTTTGTCCTAATTTGTTGTTGTTTTTTCTTCATATAAAAAAAAGAAAAAGAAAAATAATGATCACCATCAATAAACTTTCCACTGAGTAACTGGACCTCTTGCCTCAGTAAGCAGTGAGTGTTCACGTCAAAAGGTGGGAATTTTATTCATAATGATCATTGCGAAACTTTCTGCTGAGTAACTGGACCTCTTGCCTCAATAAGCAGGGAGTGTTCACGTCAAAAGGTGAAAATTTTGCTTGGTAGCATTAAGACTAGTTTAGTTTTGTAGCCTTTTTTACTCGAGTTAGTAAGTCCTTATGGGTGTCTTTACACCTAATGCCCTAAAACCATCTGGTTTGGGAGTCATTGACTCAACACTCGCTACATGGGTCAATTAGAAAGCTTAAGGGAACTAATCATAGTAGAGCCTTATATAAAAAAAAAAGGGGGGTAAAATAAAATTATGCCATCGTTGTTCATTCTGATGAGAAATCCTGTGAATCTTAAGACATAGAGACATTGTACATTGAAGTTATTTAGAAACCTCATCTGTATATGCTAATTCACTTTACACTGATTCAAGCTTGTGATGTCTTGCTTGCCTCTTGTAAGTAATTAGGTTTTAAAATTCCTATTCATTACAAAGAGGGGTTATATTTTTTTAAGCTTGCTCATGAATGAATATAATAGTTTTGAGCGCTCTTTAAATTTTTGGATACCATGAGTGATGAACTTATCTTTATGTTCTTTTTTTTCATTTAGTCTTTTATTTTGTTTTGCTAAGAGACTAGCAAAATATAAGTTTGGGGGTATTTGATGAGGGTTAAATATTGCATATTTAAGCCCTTAATTTATATTTGTTAAGCTCTTAGTTTATATTATTTCACTTTATTTTATGTATTTTCTGTGTTTTCTGTATTTTTAAAGGTTTGTGGAGAAAATGAAACATTTTGGGAGCTGTCAAGCTTCAAAGAGCAATAACTTAGGATGCTTAGTACGATCGAGCGCACCTGCCTACGAACGAGCGTATGATCAACATCCCACATCGGTCAGAAATCTTTACAATGCAATCGAATGCACAAGACATGAGATCGAGCGCAAAAGCGATCGATCGCACCATGCTGCGATCGAGCGCATTCGAGCAGTATCTCACATCAAATTAGAAACCTACTGCACTCCGGGAATTCCCCTATAAAAGCACCATCTCACTTCATCATTCGGTGTGCAATCCGGAGGACTTCTGCTAGCATTCTGGTGGATCTCGAAGGCTTTGCTACCACGAGGGGAAGCGCCGCCCAACAGCGAGTGGAATTTCTCCCCATGTATAGTCAGTTTCTAATTTACTGCTTTTGTTAGTTTGAAAGTTTAATATTTAGCACTGTTATTGTGAACTTTAGTTTCATGATTATGAGTGGCTAAAATCTTCAACTAAGGTTGAAGATGAAGCCTCACCATTGTTTGGCATAATATTTTCATATTTGTTTATACAGTTATGATGTTTTTTAGTATAAATGTTCTGTTCAATTATTTGATAAAATCTTATGATTGGTTGCATTTAAATTGTTCTGTTGGATATTTCATGTGTTTCATCTTATGGATACATCGAATCGTTTTTGATTAAATTAGATATCCTTTGTGATTTGTTAAAAGCAGATATATTGGATTCTTTTGGTTTAATTGAGATATTTGTTGTGATTTGTTTAAAGTTGGATTCATTGAATGTTTTGATAGATTATTTTTATATAGAACATGAAGATATATGCTTTATTTTGGTGGGGTGGATTCAGAAACCTTAGTGTTTTTAGCATTAGTCTTTAAATCAATTCAAAACTTTGAACTAGGTTAAAATAGGCTTAGTTTAGATAAAAATATTTTCACAACGCAATTCCCTGTGGATTCGACCTCTCTCTTGCACAACACTATATTGCAAACGACTCGCGCCCTTGCGAGTAATTTAAAACTCACAACACATGTGACAAGCAGCTCACATGCTCGGACTTGGAGATTTTAGGAGACTTTTGGGCTTCTCTCTCTTGGACTTTTTCTTTGGGCTACATGGGGCTTTTTCCTTTTTGGCCCCCTAAGGCATTTTCTCCTTGGGCCTCCTAAGGCCTTTTATCTTTTCTAGGCCCTTAGGGTTTCTTCTTTTCATGGTGTCAGAATGAATTAAATGGAGGGCGACTACTTTTTGAAGGGCGGCGAGCATTTATTTGTTTACCTGTTTTTTTCTTAAGGGAAAGTGGAACGGTGTCTTGGGTATTGGAGGCGTCATACCTTTTTGGTGGTTGGAGCTTTTGGGAGAGCAAAATGGTGTCTCAATGACATCAAGGGTCACGTCTCTTCAGCTGTATGGAAATTAATGTCCCTCGTTCTTAATGCTTTTAACCCTATATAAGGGTGGTTTCTTCCTCTCTTCTACTCACTTCACTTCTTGCTTTCTTACTTTTTAGTTTTTAAGAGAAAAAGAAATTTTGAGAGCGCGTAGAGTTGGTTTAGAGATTTGGAAAGAGGTCTTGGTAGATTGCTCAGAGCCGATCAAGGTTGCTAGAAGAGCTTGAGGTTGGGTGGTGATCATCGGAGGGGTGCTAGCTGCGAGGAGGCCGAGGCCGTGTATGCAAGTCGCGAACAACCTTTTGATGAGTCTTCCTGTCCTTTTACCATGTCTGAGCCTAGAATCAGTAGTGGTAGTGAGGACAGTGGGGACTTGTCACGGGAGCTAGAAGAGGCCATAAGTATCTCTTCCAGTGAGGACGAATCCTCATTAGAGGTCGTTCCTCGAGAGGGCCCACTCACTATGGTCCCCTTTATCCCTGGGGAAGAGGATGAGGAAAGTGAAGAGGGGGGCTCTTCTGATGAGGAGGACAAGGTTGACCAGGTGTTGGCAGAGATTAGGGGGGACATGGTTGTTAAGGAGAAGAAGCAATGGTCGTTCACGGCTAACTCTGTGTCCAGCGTTATGGGAGATGAAGAACTTCAAGTCATAAGGAGGGTCTACCGCATTTCGGTATAGTATGCCCTTAGGGCACCAGAGGGTGAGGAGAGGGCTTGTGACACTCTCCTGAGCCGCGTACCTTATGAACTATGCATTTACGAATAGCACATGAAAGTTGGGCTCAGGTTTCCCCTCCAACCTTTCTTTGGCACGGTGCTGAGATATTTCGGTATAGCAATGTGCCAATTGGTGCCTAACTCGTTGCGCCTTATCATGGCTTTTATTGTCGTTTGCACAGAAGTGGGCGGCGTGATGAATATCAACATCTTCAAGGCCCACTTCCAGATAAGCAGGCACAGCAGACTAGGTGGGTGGTGGTCAGCTCGAGGGCCAAGAGGAAAGTGTTGAAGAAGAAGCTGTCCTCTTTCAAAAAATGGAAGAAGTTATTCTTTTTTGTTCAGAGTGCCGAGAGTTTTCAAGTCCCTCTTTGCTAGAGCTTGGACCGTGCGGACAAATGCAAGAAGCCATACCTCATACACCAAGAGCAAGAGACGTTGAGGGCAATGTTGGCCGCTCCCTTAGATGTTGAAGTTCTTTATGATAACAAAGAGCTAGCAAGGCACGGCCTCTGCCCTGTCTGCCCCGTGGCAATCATAAAGCACAGTAATCTCACCGTTTGCCTCTTTTATTCTTAGTTAACTTTATTTCTTTTTCCATACTTTGGGTATTAACGTTTTTTCCTTGTGCAGAGATGGAGTTGGCAACCAAGGCCAAGGAGAGGACCAGGATGATGGCTAAGGAGAGAAAGAGGGATTCCAAGGGAAAGGACTCGGCACCAGCCCAAAGATCGAAGAAGAGGGCTTGGGCATCTTCTCTGGTTCCCCTCGCAGTGGAGAGTCCTCCAAGGCCCCCTCCAAAGCCGAGAATTTCACCTGTGGAGCCTCCAGCTGAGCCACCTCGGGGTCCGTCCTCTTCTAGAATGGTTCTTGCCTCTGCGGTCCCTTTCTCGCCTCGGTGGGTGCTGAAGGTCGATGATTCGATCTTTGCCCACCCGAGGGTAGCCTGAGAGCACCTTATCATGGGGATCCCTCCCCGTGATATGCTGGAGCTCTCTCGAAAGCCCCTTGAGGGGCTTTGCTCTGCAGTCGAGGCCACGACCTCTCAGGTAATAGTTCCTCATTTTTTCCGTTGGTTCTTTTTCTCTTAACAGTTTTTTCTAACGATTGTTTGTACTTGTTTCAGACTTGTGTACTCATTGGCGTGTTGTCCTGTCGATGCATGGACATGGCGGAGAAGTTAGGGAAGTGCCAGCAGAAGTTGGACAAGAGCCAGGAGATCATTCGGGTACTCCAGATTTCTTTGGACGAGGCCGAGAGGGCCTAAGAAGAGGCAGCCAAGGAGAAGGGCCTCCTGCGTTTAGCCGAGGAGGCCCTTAGAGCCTAGAGATATATGAGGGAAAAGGCTACTAAGGCTGCACTAAAAGCTGCGGAAGAGGCCCTGGCCTCTTTCAAGGATTCTGATTTGTTCAAGGGGGCCCTGGTGGAGGAGGTCGAAGGGCAATTCCTCGAATGCTTCTACGATGCCAAGAGGAAAGCCTAGACCTTTTTCCCAGAAGTTGATTTCTCTGGCTTGGAGCTAGAGACTTCGGGTGAAGAAGAAGGGGCAGCTGCTGGAGCCGAGGATGCCGAGGAGACGATTGGAGGTGGGTTCGGAGAAGTACCCAAGGACGAGCCTCCTCGGGAAGAGTAGGATAGCTTTTTTTTCCTTTTTGTATGTTAGGGCCGATAGTGCCTATTTTTGTAATAGAACTTAATAAAACTTCAGATTTTTGAATTTGAGCCTTTCTTATTTTCCTTTACGCTTTTTACAATTTACATTAATGAGCCGGGGCAGGTTAAGCCTAGAGTCGGGTTACTGATAAAACTTGCGAAGGTTTTCCGCGTTTCAAGTGCATGGGATAGACTTACCACTTAACTCCTCAAGTTCGAAGGTGCCGGCTCGACACACCTTTTTGATCCGGTATGGGCCTTCTCAGTTTGGAACGAGCTTACCTGTTTCTCGAGGACGAGATACTTCGCTCTTCCGAAGGATGAGGTCATGTAGTCTAAAGTTTCTGTTTCGAGCCTATGAGTTGTAGTACCAGGTTATCCTCTGTTGGTATGCGGCCAAGCGGATTTGGGCTTTGTCTTGGGCTTCGTCAATCAAGTCGACATTCATTCACAAGTTCTTCTCGTTATTGTTTTGTTTGAAGTGTTACACATGTATCAAAGGTACCCTGATTTCAAGGGGAATGACTACTTCCGAGTAATATGCCATAAAGAACGGGGTTTCCCCTGTTGAGGTACGAGTGATCGTCTAATACACCCAGATGACATTGGGGATCTGGTCGGTCCATCGTTTATCTGCTTCGTCAAGTCTTCTCTTGATGCCTTGCAGAAGCATTCTATTGGTCACCTCGGCTTGGCCATTAGCTTGTGGGTATCCAATTGATGAGAATCGGTGCTCGATGTGGAGGTTTTCACAGAATGTTTTGAATCGGATGTTATCAAATTGTTTGCCATTATCAGTGATTAACACTCGAGGTATGCCGAACCGACATACAATAGACCTCTAGAAGAAGTTCCTGGTATGATGATCTGTTATGCTGGCTAGTGGCTCTGCTTCAACCCACTTAGTAAAATAGTCGATGGCTACGATGAGATGCTTTCTTTGTCCGAGAGTTCTGGTGAAGGGGTCGAGTATGTCCATTCCCCATATGGCGAAGTGGAAAGGACTTGTGATTAACGTGAGGGGGCATAAGAGAATACTATTGACAGCTTTTGCACTTCCAGACCAAATCTACAGCGTCTTTCTTTATTCGGGAGAGTAATACCCCTGTCGAAGCACTTTAAAGGCTAGGGCCCATTCCCCGAGGTGATTTCCGCATTTCCCCTCGTGGACTTCCTGAAGGGCATAGTCAACTTCAATCGGATTAAGATACCTCAGGTAAGGCGTTGTTAGGGCCTTTTTATATAGTTGTCCATCTATGACTGTGTATCCAGATGCGCAGGAGATTAGCTTTCTCACTTCATTCTTTTGCTCAGGGACTTCCCCATTTTTTAAGTACCGGAGGATTGGGTCCATCCATGTTTCTTCTTCCACTACTAGCAATATTGGAGCTTTATCAATGCTTGGGATGGTGAGGGTCTCAAGGTATACGACTTGAGCTAGCTCGAGAAGTCATGAAGAGACCAGTCGAGCCAAAGCGTTCGCTTTAGAATTCTCAGCCCGTGGGACGTGGGTTATCTGAAACGTCTTGAATCTAGCAGCGAATTCCCTGGCCTTTTCAAGGTACCGGGTGGTTTTTTCTCCTCAGGCCTCGAATTCCCCCATCATTTGACTTACCACTAGTTGCGAGTCACTGTATGCGTCCAAGATCTCGGCAGCCAGTGCTTTTGCCAATTTTAGACCTGCGAGCAGGGCTTCGTATTCTGCCTCGTTGTTAGAAGCTTTGAATTTGAATCTCAAGGCATATTTGACGACGAAACTATCCGGACTGCAGAGGATAATTCTTGCCCAACTCCCAACAGTATTCGAGTATTTGTCCACAAGAAGGGTCTACCTTGGAGATCGTTCATCCGGCTCCAAACTTGTCCCCTCATTTGGCTCTATTAGGAGGGTCGTTTCGACAATGAAGTCGGTGAGAACCTGGCCTTTGATTGCCTTGCGAGGGTGATACCAGATGCCAAACTCCCCGAGCTCTATGGACCACTTGACCATTCTTCCGAAGATATCTGGGTTGTGGAGGACCTATCTCAGGGGCCAGCTTGTCAGGAAAACAATAGTGTGAGCTTGAAAATAGGGCCGGAGTTTTCTCTCTGCAACTATGAGGGCGTAGGCTACTTTTTCTATCGGAGGATACCTTGTTTATGCCTCATAAAGGATTTTACTGGCGTAATAGATAGGCTTTTGGATGCCTGCATCTTTTCGAATCAGGATGGAAGCTATAGTGTTTTGTCCAGCCGATAGGTACAGGAACAGTTCTTTACCCAGGAAGGGTTTGGTCAAAAGCAAGGGTGAGCTCAAGTACTTTTTCAGCTCATCGAATGCTTGCTAACAGTTTTCTATCCAGGCAAAATCTCTTCCTTTTTTGATGACTTTGAAGAAAATGAGGCACCTTTCCGTGGATTTGGACATGAAGCGGTTCAGGACTACTATTTGCCCAGTGAGCTATTGCACTTTTTCGAGTTTAACATCATCTTATGTTTGCGCAATACTTCGAATGCTTCTTCTAAGTCGGAGTCGTGGTTTTGTGCATCAGTGCTCTTGACCAGCATATCGTCCACGTAGACTTCCATATTCCGTCCACTCTGCTCCTTGAAGATCATGTTCACTAACATTTGATAAGTGGCACCAGCATTTTTGAGTCTGAAAAGCATGACCTTGTAGCAGTACAGTCTTTAACTGGTGACAAAAGATGTTTTGTCTCGATCAGGTTCATGCAGAAAGATCTGGTTGTATCCAGAATATACGTCTATAAAGGTGAGGAGCTCATGCCTTGAGGTAGCGTCCATTAGCTGGTCGATTCGTGGTAGGGGAAAACTGTCCTTTGGACAGGCCTTGTATAGATTGGTAAATTCAATGCAGATCTGCCACTTGTCATTGGTCTTTCGGACCATCACCACATTGGACACCCAGTTGGGGTAATTTACTTCTCGGATGAAGCCGCTCCCGAGCAGTTTGTCTACCTCTGTGATGGTGGCCTGTCGCTCCGGGGTGAATGTCCTTTTCTTCTGAATGACGGGTTTATGTTTTAGGTTAACGTTCAATCGATGTTCTATAGTCTTGGGGTCGATTCCGAGCATGTCTGACCCAGACCAAGTGAACAAGTTTTGATTTTTCCTAAAGAGGGAGAAGAGTGCATTCATGTGGCTTTTTGAGAGACTAGATCCGACCTTAACCATTCGGGAAGGATCCTCACCTAGGGGGACCGAATTCAGCTCCTCCATAGGTCTCCCTCTTGAAGTCTTTACTTCGTCCTTAAGGTCTTCTACCTCGAAAGGTAGCGTTTCGACCTTCTTTCCTTCCTTGATAGCGTTTAGATAGCAGAACTATGAGGCTTGCTGGTCCCCTTTATCCACTCTTACTCCCTCGTCGGTGGGGAACTTGACCTTCAGATGGTAGGTAGAGACAATTACCTTCAGCTTGTTGAGGGTGGGTCGGTCGAGGATCATATTGTAAGACGACGGTTGTTTGACTACCAGGAAAGTGGTTTGGATGGTGGTTGTCTATGGTGTCGTTCCTGCGGTGACGGGGAAGATTATGCTTCCTTCTGGGAACACTGAAGTTCCACCGAAACCGAAGAGAGGAGTGGGGGCCGGTTCTAACTGTTCATCTTTTAGTTGCATATTTTGGAACACATCACAGAATAGGATGTCCACTGAGCTCCCGTTGTCTACCAGGATGTACCTCACTTCATGGTTGGCCACTAAGAGGGAGACTACCACCACGTCGTCGTGCAAGATCTGTACTCCTGCCAAATCTTCGTCTGTGAAGGAGATTACTAGGCTTGACTTTCTCCGTTTATGGGGGCCGCTGACTGAGGCCGCAGTTCTGGCATATGCTTTACTGTTCTGCCCCGAGCTACCTCAAGCAGTCGGGCCTCTGCAAATTGTTTTGATAACCTTGGTCACTGTTACTTTTTAATTTTTCTGACTGGGTCCTTCCTGCCCAGGCTTGGGGTTTTTCGAGGGTCTTGTCGCTCTTGCTTTTGAAGTGGAGGGTGTCCGGAGTCTCCCCTTGGTTGGGCGAGCGCCTCTCTTCCCCGAGGCCCGGTGAACTCCTTCATATGCCCCCAGCTAATGAAGGCTTCAATTTGCAGCTTCAAACTATGGCATTCTTTGGTGTCGTGCCCGTAGTTCCTGTGGAATCGGCACCACTTTCTCTTATCCCCACTGAGGTGCTGCGGCTTAGGAGGCCATTGGAGGACTGACCTGTTCTGAAGCTACATTAGGACGTTGGTTCTGAATGCGTTGAGAGGGGTGAAACTGTCGAACCAGGTATGGGGCTTGTATCTGCTTTCTTGATGAGGCCTCTTAGCCGTTCTTCTGTGGGGGTCGAAGTCTTTCCTCTTTTTCTCTATCTCTCATTCTCTTTCTCTTCGAAAAGCTTGATCGTCCTCCGCCAGCGTGTATTTCTCGGCTCGTGCCAAAATTTCATTCACATCTTTAGGCGGACGCCTGGTGAGTTTTGAACTAAAAACCTCGGACCTCAGTCTGTTTTTGAACGCCAACATTTGGACGTTAGGGTCGAGGTCTGGGATTTCCCAAGCAGCTATGTTGAACCTGGATATGTAGGCTCGAAGCCTCTCTCTCCGATGCTGGACGATATTGAATAAGCTCTCCAAGGTTTTCTTCAGTCCCTTGCTATTGAGAAAGTGAGAGGCAAAGGCGTAGCTGAGCCCCCTGAAGTCGCTGATACTTCCTGGCCTTAAACGAGAATACCACGCGCCGGCAGCTTTCTCAAGTGTTAAGGGGAAGGCGCGATACATGATCGGATCGGAATGTCGATGTAGTGTCATGGTTGTTTTGTAGTGTTGTAGGTGATCCAACGGATCTACCGATCCGTCATACACTTTGATTTGTGGCATTCTGAAGTTGGATGGAAACGGAGTTTCGAGGACATCCTGCGTGAACAGGGGTCTTGGACATTAAGGTCATCCAAGATACTGAGGCTTCCGTGCTTGAGAGCTCTATCAATTTTTTCTTCCATTTCTTCGATTTGCCTGTCCAAGTTAGGGTTGCTTTTGGAAGAGGAACTTTCTTTAGACCGACCGATGCAGGGTAGAGGGGGCTCGGCGATGGAACGGTTGTCAGTCAGATCCTCACTGTCGAAGGATTCTGTTTGCCCGGGAATTTGGTGAGGAGGGGGAGTCGAGGTTAGTTGGCCCCTGTTCCGGACTTCAGCAGCCAAGTCGACTATTAATCGGAAAAGTTCTTAGAACTAAGTTTGGGTTACTGGGGCGATCAAGCGGTCCATAATCGCTCTTCCAGGGTCAGGGGAATTCGTTCCTGAGTGACGAGGGCGTCGGCTCGACCCAAGAGTCAGGCACTCGGATATCATGGGGAATCTCGACCTGCATTGTTGGCTTTGGGTACAACTCCGGATGGGGGCATGCCGTAGGGGCTCCCTTGCTGCCTTTTTTCGTGGTGTTTTTGGGTGGCGTAGCAACAGATAAGTTCTTTATACTTCTTCGCTTTGGCTATTAGCGAGAGATTGTGGTTTCCCACGAACGGTGCCAATCTGTTGATGCCGAGAAACTACTATTGACTTGGGATCAATTCCTTAGGATCTGCACAAGTAGGATGGCATGGCAACAGATGAGTTCTTTATACTTCTTCACTTTGGCTGTTAGCGAGAGATGGTGGTTGCCCACGGACAACGCCAATCTGTTGATGCCGGGAAACTGCTATTGACTTGGGATCAATTCCTTAGGATCTGCACAAGTAGGATGGGTGAACTAAAGAGTCCGCGGAAAGGGAGAAAGGGGAGGCCTCCGAGGACGCTCAGACGCTCTTATCAGCACGAGGGCATGGTAAGATGGTGGGTACTACTTAATGTAGTGAATTTGTGAAGAATGAATAATAATATCTTGGATCTACATACCTTAAGCCTTTTATAGTCTTATGAGGTAAGATCGATCACGTGGGAGGGATGGCTCCATTCATGTGATCTCGCGTTTCTGCAGTGAAATCTTAGTCGCGTGCTCAGATGATCGCGTGCCCAAACAATTGCTTGCTTAGGCGTGGTTTTGTCCGTTAATCACACTTTAACGTGGCGATTACGTGACCCACTTATTCCTCATGTCTTCCAACCGTAAAACAAAAACCGAACTAGTGCTAACGGCCCATTAGTGACGTGTCACCATATGTCGACGGTCCATTGGCTGTAAGTGACTTCACATGTCAATGGTCTATTGACTCCACGTGTCGATGGTCCATTGGCCGTAGCTATTGTGGGCTCCATCAAGTTGATTTGATCAAGGAAAAATGTATTGAGAGAAAACTAGATAGAAAAAAATAATTAAGAAATTGGATGTTTTCTGCTTAGCAAATTAACAGGCCCAAGGTATAACTTAGGAACAGAAGAATCATGTGTTTTTTTGTTTTGAAAGAAACGAAGGATTATGTTATTTCAAAACCGATCATGTTAACTGTTCTCGTATACATGATTTATTCAAATAATAACCTAACTATTAATTTATTGAAAAACTAAATCTTCAACATCCATATAGCTACTCAGCATTATCTTTCACACAATTACGCATGAAGAGAAGCATGGAACCGGAACATAAAGCCCTCAGATTTGGAAAATTTACATTAAAATTCCTGAAATAAAGCATGAATATTAAAATGCGTTCTTAAAACGTGAGTCCGTTAGCAACCGATAGAAATTCCACACAAGAAATAAAACACGCTACCGAGATGGACCTTGTCATACCTACTCAACTTCCTCTTTACTTTATTAAATATAAAACTCCCTCGTTCTTTTTTGTTTGACTCGGATCCATGACACAAGAAGAAAGAAAATCTCTCTTGAAATGGACGATGTATTGCATGTCTATGTGCTAAGCAAAATCTTCTTTTCGAAACTTATATGGTGCAACAGGTGCCATGTAGGGTTTCTCTATTTCTAGACAAACAACACCCAGCTTCCATAAGTAGGCAGCCAACAGTAACCAAATCCTCGAAATCTGAACCAACGAAAATCAGTTTTATAAAAATAGGTGACATAGTGAAAATTGCTGTGAGCAAAAACAATGATATCAAAACCAAAACCATAAATTATCCTTCGATTGTGCAAATAAGAGATTGGGCGCACACATTTATTATCATCCGCCTCTTTTCAAAAACACTGCACTTACCAGCACCCCGGCTTCACGTGGTGTAACCTTGGGATTTCAACACACCCCTCCCGTTAAAGCCTTTTATAGTGTACTTTTATCCACACTACGGCCGCATTGGCTACTGTTGTTGCCGTGGAAGACCAGCCTATTCGTAACTTCATGTAAATGCCATTGTCCGTATTGAGGAATGTTTGTATAGAGAATAATTACCATACCTAAGACAAGCAACCACACCAAGCGTGTAGCCTATAAACACCAAATCACCGATTCCTCAAGCAAGCAAGATAACCAGAGCTAGAAAATTGCTTACAGCACTAAGATATAATCAATTATCACCTCATTTAGGAACGCATAAGATATAGCAACAAATAAAAAATCAGCTAGCCTCACTTACTGGGCACTGCACAACTCGAACCACTTACTTTCAACGTGGGTAAATAGAACAATCAAGGAACACATCATTACAAGAATAGCAAACTAAACTAGATTAGATGAAGAAAAAGATGTTCACCATCACTATTGGTGTGGCAACAGATGTCTAAAACAACACATTTAGCAACAATATACCAAATCAAAATATCCCATTAAACAAACAAAGATAGACCCAGCATCACACGTCCTACCAACTACAAACCTATCTTTACCTACCTAAGCTGACGACTTAACAAAAGAACAAAAGTCAACAACCCTCCTTCATTGAGCCGCCTTCTTCAATATCTTTATATCCACAACCTGTGTTCACAGTGCTTAAGCACGCTCACCTCTGATCCTCCGAGCCAACTGGATATCTTTTGGCATGATAGTAACACGCTTGGCATGGATGGCACAGAGATTGGTATCCTCAAACAGACCTACGAGGTAAGCCTCAGCCGCTTCCTGCAATGCCAGCACCGCATGGCTCTGGAAACGTAGATCAGTCTGCAACCACCAAAAACAAAAATTCACTTCAATCTCATCGCCCACATTTCAAATTTATCAACATAACCAATACTTAAATAAAATAATTAAACCCTTTACCTTGAAGTCCTGGGCAATTTCACGTACAAGCCTCTGGAATGGGAGCTTCCTGATGAGGAGCTCAGTACTCTTCTGATACTTACGAATCTCACTGTACAACAACAGGAAATAAACAAATTAGAAAAATACTCTAAAAACATAGCAAAAACTAGTTAAAATGAACTTAAAAAGAAACCAGTACGCTTATAAATTCAACTCACCGAAGTGCAACAGTTCCAGGGCGGTAACGATGGGGCTTCTTGACTCCACCAGTGGTTGGAGCAGACTTACGGGCAGCCTGACGAAAAAGAAGTAAGACAAAAAGTATAGAAACAGAGACCTTGAATAAAAAAAAAGACGTCGGCAGAACAGGAGAGAAATTGAAATGAAAAACCAGACCTTGGTAGCGAGTTGCTTCCTAGGAGCCTTTCCTCCAGTAGACTTGCGCGCGGTTTGCTTAGTACGGGCCATCTGCACAAACACCACATATGGCCATTACCTCTATAACAGCTAAACTAACGAAAATAATACACATTTGGTGTCCTTCATTAAGGCCTCGTCTTAATAAAACGTTGACCCCTGCTTAGTTAACAAGAAGAAAAAAAACGAATTCGTGCTCAATTTTCTTTCAGTCAAAGAAAGATGAACCCAAGATTCTTTTATTAAAAAAAAAAATAGGCATTTTTCTTTCGCCAGATTTTCTCAGAAACAGAGACTATTAACGTCAATTACAGAACCCGAAACAACGAGATCCCAGAAAACTATTGCCCTATCAAACCACAAAACGAATTGAATCGCATAAACCCTACCGATTTACCTAACAAGCCCGTGCTCTCAATGAAACTTAGTATCGAAAGCCGAAACCCCAAATTCAACGACAACAACAAAAATCAGTAGCAAGCCCACAAGCAAGACAATAATAAGAACTTCCAAGAAAAACGATTTCTCCTAGATTTGCCCTAATTTTACTACAAACACCCAATTCAAACGAAGAACAGTAACCAAGAACGAAAACTGCAACTGGATACCAAAATCGTACGCTGATTACAAATTTAAAGAGAACAAATAATCGTACCTGTTATTTCTTCTAGCGCCTCTCTCTCTCTCTCCAAAACGAACGAACTTAACGTTTCGCAAGTTTAGAGGTTAAGTCGTATTTATAGAAGATGATGATAGGTGATAATGAGGATTGAACGGATAGGATTGACTATCCGTGTGTTTCTTTTGTACGAAATCGGACGATTAAGACAGTCGTAAGTTGTGTTTTCTCAACAAAAATGAACGGTGAGGATTAGACTTTGGAGTTGTGACACGGATCGCTAGAATAAAATACTCACTTCCTATTGGTCCAAAGAGCAACATTCTTTCAAGTGCTGGTGTATAGAAAAAATATTTTTTTTCGGTTGAATAGGAAAATTCGAGTGATTTTTTCCATTTTGTACTGGAGCATAGAATTCAGTTGGCTCGCGAACTTGACGTAAATTGATGTAATAGATTGAGTTGAGTTATATATTTTTAGAGTTTGGGTTGGTTTGGAATGAAAATATTTTGAATTTGGTGGATTGGATTGGATCATAGATTCAAAATTTTTAACCCGATCCAAATTGATAACTCGGTTAAATATATGATTATATATTTTATATTTATTGAATATAAAATAGTGTATAAATAATTATAATATAACTGTAAAATACATAATCATAAAATGTTCATTCTAATTATTACTAGTGTGTAAAATTATACATTGTAAATACTTCAATATTCAAATAAGTCTCATATTTTCCAATTACTAGATTTTAGTTTCAAATATTTACAATAGAAACAAATACTGATTTCGAATTATGAAATAGTTTCATAATTATTCTTAAGCATAACTTCAATCAGAATAAATTGATGCACAATTAACTTATGCTAACAAAATTTTGATTTCTTGTACCGTTGGAACTATAAAATAAACATAGAAATTAATATTCCAGTCGGGATCAATGTATGCAGATAAACTTATATTCCAAAAAGATGTATCATAATACTGATGGAAGAAATGCTGAATGTATGATAAAGCTTAGTAATACCAACTTGCTGGAAGCCTTTCATGCAAACATTATTGAACCATTCAATTTGTCTCTTTGTGACCTTTAAGAGCCCTCATAGCGCTTCAAAGTGCATTAAAGCATAATCCAAAAATTAGATTGATTAATGAGAAAGCACTAGCACGGCCAACAAATGCTGAGTTACTAAAATATATTATTAGCAACTGTCCAGAAATCTAGATTTCCTTTATAATTGAAGAGTCTTCTAAAGTAAGTTAAATTCATATCAACTAAAGTAGTTCCTAGCGTAACATTCAGATGAAGATTGTGTTTTTTAATATTACAATGAATTCATATTCTAACATCAAGGGCTCTAGGTTGTGAGCATGCAGATAAGCAATTGACCATTGTCACTTCATTAGGCTCTATATTACTCGCTTGCATTTTATGAAACAATGTCAAAGCATCCTTACCAAGTTTGGCTTCAACGTAGCCTCCAATTATGCCATTCCATGGCACAACATCCTTCTCTTACAAGTCATCAAAAAACCAAATTTAGCATAACCTACAACCATTTTAGTCCATGAGACAATTTTTCATTCTTTGTGCTGTCAGGCACACATATTTTACTTGTAATATGAATGGATTTAGTACAATATTTTTTTCGTTATGTAATATGTATGGTTTAATTATTTAGTAAAAAAAAATATCAACCTAGTGACCCAAACCGATTAGAATGGGTTGGGTTGAGGTTGAATGGGTTCATGGGTTGAGTTGGGTTGAGATTTTTCCAACCCGGTATGAATGGGTTGGGTTGAAATTTTAGGATAACCGATCCATGCTCACCCCTAATCATTGCAAACGAAAGTGAAACAGTGAAAGTGTCTGCTTCAAAATTTTATAGAATGAAAATGCTTCAAAAGAGTTTATATTATATTATTATATTATAATTTAAAATATCTATAAATGTTAAATATATCTAAAATAAAGAGGATTGGATTTAATAAAATTCAATTTTACATATTGTATAACTATTTACAGTTTTACATGATGCTTATCTAAAATGAAAAGGTCTTTGAATTGAAATGTAAAAGAATAATATTTTAACATGTTAGTTTTTATGATCAACAAAATGAAAGGAATGGTAACAAAATAGAAGTAAAAAATTCACATATGACTAATTATGATTATTAAAATGATTAATTGAAAAAAAAAATTATTAATTGCTTAACAAAAACATTAAATACATAACAAAACATTTCCATATGAAAAATGAATTGATTCGCATTAGAGCTTGACCCAAAAAAGAGAAAATGTTTTCATATAAATTTAGAAACAAATCAATCCAAACCAAGGGTATGATTTGGGCAAAAATAATCGGTCCAATAAGATTTGGAAGCGTAGACACACAATGATGATCAGTCGTCCTAAGCTTCATGGAGGTCAGACCTTCCAAATACATAATGATGAAATGGCCGTCTTAAAAGTCTAAAGATTCTATCTTCGATCAGTAGAGGTCGCATCATACAAGGTTCAAGGCACATAATCACATCCTGTTAGACCCACCTCAGGACCTTGAGAAAAAGATCTCCCTCGCTCATATAAAAGGACTCAAACCTTAATAAAGAAAAGGGTCAAAAGAAGGTACATAGGCATAAAAAACCACTTTGGCTCTCTGTCCATAACTTCAGTATTTCTCTAAGCTCTTCCTTTTACTTCACCTCGGTACACCTACTGACTTAACCATCGGAGGATCCTTTCTAAAGAACCAAACTTCGGGTGGCTTTCCTTGCAAGAGTTCGTATACCACACTGACGTAATCACATGAATGAGGCCAGCACCAAGCTTTTTTCTTCATCAGTCCAAGACCAATTCCTTCGCCTTCACCATATTTATCCACCTAGTTGAGACCCAAATTAACAAGGTAAACTCTTCACTTCTTTTTAGCATCAACAGATCGGCGTCGTTATTGGGAACAACAAATTTATGGCAACCACAGGGTAGAAAAATAGGCATAACCCTCACCAATTCTTAGGGAATCACCAAAATCCTAAGGCCCACAGTGATTGGCCCCAATCCAGCCTCGTAGAAATCAACCTCATTGTAGCTCTAGTCAGCAGGGCAAAGCACGAGGAGCTCAAACACTAGTTTGACTGCCTAACTTCCATGGTTGTACAGATGGTACTAGACCAGACCCGGGTTCAGCCAGTACCAACTCCTCACTATGAAACTAGCATGGTCACAACCAAAGAATGTCAAGAAAAATTAGGAACCTCGAGTTGGCATGAGCATCGACACAAGTCTGATTAGAAGCAAGGTGTCTAATGCTGAACTTGGCCCACCGAAGCTTCAAAGCCCAACACTCGACAAACTTCCCAAGCAGTATGAAGAGAAGTTCGCATTTGACTCCCAGATTTAGAGAAAGCATAGAAACCCAAAGCTGCTTAAAGTCTTTTAGTAGTTAAGACAGATAAACAAATGCATCGACCTCGCTCTAAAGACCAGCAAGCTAAACACCTTGAAGGAGATGACACCTCCAAAAAATCCATTCTCACGAGAAATCATGGATATGGCCATCCCTGACAACTTCAACATGTCGAAAATCGAACCTTACAGAAGGAAGACTTGCTCCATTGATGATTTAAAAACCTTCAAGTCCCTTACGTTCTTCCATAGGCATTCAGAAGCAGTAATATGCCGAGCTTTCCCTATCACACATCAGGAAATGGTAATGATATGGTCCTCACATCTTCCCTCAGGGTCTATCAAGTCCTTCAAAAACCTAAGTGAGCAGTTCGCAACTCGTTTCTTCAACAACCGTGGACCAAGAAGGATAGTAGAAAGTCTACTCAGCTTCATCCAAAAAGTTAACTGTAATACCTATATTCATAAAGTAAGAGTAAAAAAATAATTTAATAAATATAACATTAAATTAAAATAATATATTTACGCGAAGGATTTAGTATTGAACAAAATAATTCTTTTGAAAAAAAAGACGCGTGAGGGCGCAGTTACAAAAAAAAAAAATTCTAGACGTGTCCAGTATGAAAAGAAGGAAATAAATAATAAATAAAATATATTTTTTCTAAAAAAACAAATTGGTAGCAGGTGGCAACAGCTGCTGCCAAGTAACTTTTGGGGTTGCATTTCCTCCACATTTTTTAAACGTGGAGGCTTGTTAAATGTTGAGTTTTGTGTATATATATATATACACTGATAATATGTAAACAGACATTTAATTCTTTTTAAATCGCACATTTTTTTTAAACACTTGGAGATCGAAAGAAATGTTAAAAAAGCAATTTGAAGGAGTTTACTGCGAAATTTCATAGAGAATCACGAGAAGCTATCAGAAAAACAGAAGGTAATAATGTGATGTTTATTTTTGAATTTTTAGCATTTTATGAAATTTCTCGAAAGTCAAAGTGAGAATTTTCAAAGGGTGTGGTTTATGAAGAATTGAAGAAATAATTAGAAATTTAATACAAATATTATGTCGGATGTTGACGATCTGCAATCGGGAAAAATTTCTGAGAGGAACGGGAAAGGCAAGGAGATGATCCACGGGTAGCTTTAAGTGCTACGTGGTGAGTTAGATTTACTTTAAGTAATCTAAATAAAAATGAAATATCTAGTGATAATATTAAATAAATTATTAGCTTATCATTTGGTGGTAGATAAAAATTTGATTAATAGATATGAGATGAATTTTGTGCATGTAGAAAATTATTATAGGAGAAATAATATTTTTGGAATAATAAGTTGATTTAATAATAAAAGCGATAAGTGAAATTCTTGATGAGCTATGGTTGATGTTTTGATACGAATTATGAGGAGATGAAAATTGGTGGATCTTGACAAGCTAAGATGGACGATTTGATGTGATTTATGATGAGAGGAATTTAGTGAAAATTTTTATAATAATTTGAGGAAAGACATGATAGCTAAATTTAAATATTTTGAGTTCATGTTGTTTTTATATTACCGTTCAGATGTATATTTCATATCATTGTTTATATGCATATGCATTAAATAAATAAAAAAAAGAACTAGGAAGGGACCAGTTTAATTGAAAAACCGTGACAACCGATATAGGCTGAAAAAAAAAGGGACACCGTGACAGCCTCTATATGCTGGAAATAAATCTGTGATAGCCGGGATAAGCTCTAAAGAAAAGAACCAGGAAGTGGTCGGTCTAAGATAATAAAAACATGTCAACATGTGGGAAGACGTTCCCATAATAATAATTCATGCATTGCATATATTTTAATTATTGCTTGCATTATTGAAATGCTGATATGTGATGTGTTATTGTGAATTTATTTATAGATGGATGAGTCTCACAGAGAGACAGTTATGATGATAAGAACCATTTAAATGGTAGACTTTTTGGTGTGAACCTCATTACGAGGTAATTATGAGAAAATTGATGGTCTTGAGATGAACTAATAAATAAGAAGAAGGGATTGATAGAGAATGAGACATATGATATGTGTAGTAATAGCAAAATGCTATTATCAAGTTATGTGAGATATAATTGATTAAATATTGAAAGACCATTTATACAAATTAAGTACTTATAGTAAATTTAATTCACTGAGCTTGTGAAACTTACCCCTCATTGTACGTGTTTTCAAGTAGCTGGCAGGGCAGATAATTTGATGAGTTGTGGTTCAGACGAAATCATTTTTGTAAGCCACGTATGTGTCAACATCCTCAGATAAGTGAGAAAAATAAAAATAAAAATTTATTTGTAAATATTCATGTATTTTACGCTGTATATTATGTTAAGTTAATATCATATTAATGTATCTCCCCCTGTAGAGGGTTGAAGATTGATATAAAATTTTCTATTGGTGTTATTTATTTTTATTGTTGCATATAGGTGTCGTGCTGGGATTTTAAAAATGTGATGACACTGTATTGGGAGTGGCCAACCCAGGGTGGGTCGTTACATTAACAAACCTTTTACGGAGTACATCACTCAGTTCAAAACAACCATGGTAGAAATCAAGGAGCTCGACCAAAAAGTGGCAGTAATAGCCATTATCAATGGACTTTGAGCCCATGAATTCAATTATTACTTGTCCAGAAACCCAGTGAGCTCTCTAACAGCCCTTCTGGTTCAAAAAGACAAGTTTGTCATGGCTGAAGAAGATCAGAGCTTCAAAAACCAGAGAGAGAAGGACACTGTGAAGATGTCCCAGTCCAACCCAACCCTTCACCAAACACTTAGGAATTCCCTAAGTAAGGTGAAAGAAAAGCACTGAGGTTAGAACTAGACCAAGGTCAAAGCACCATAGAGATGCATAGATGAACTAGAGACTGTAACCCAGGGTGAAAGACCAAGGTCCAACACTTAAGGCAAAACCTACTCAAGAATTTTTGCTCAATTCACTTGAGATAAAGATCTTTAAAAGCCCGAAGTAAGCGACCGAAGTCCCACAGTTGGAAAACTGCAGTCCAGATCCACTACCCAACTCAAGCTAAGATAGAAGAACCAGGACCGAAGTGCAAGATCGAAGGCTCAATACTAGTAAAAATCTTGAAGATTCTACTCGACAAAAGTGGTAAAAAAAGGCAAGAGATGTAAAATATAAGCATTTCGTTCCTTAAAATATAATTACAAACGGGGGGCTTCAAGGCCAAATTTACAAGAAAATGAAAAGCGAAGTCCTAAACCTAAGACTAATGCTCTTCATTCCTGGTCTCTTTAGTTCGGAGCTCGGCCACATTTTCTTTAGCCCCAACCTGCTCCTTAAGATCTTTGGGGATCTCCAGACTGCCCAATCCATATTATGCCAACATCATAACCCAACTGCCTTAGCAGCTTCGGACCCCTCAATGTAGTACCTTGAAGCCTCCTTCAGCAATTCACTCTTGAAGGCTTTAGAGTCGCAGAAGTTCTCCACGATAAAAGCTTCAACCTAAGTCAGTTCAACCCTCAGTTCACCCTTCACTCAACGGAGACGGTTCACCCTGGCTTCAAGCTGGCCTTCCACCTCTTGAAGTATAAAGACTTCAACCTTCAACCGCTAGACCTCTTTTTGGGCAATATGACAATTTTCATTTGCCACGGCCAAAGAAGCTTACAGTTTCCTCCTTTCAAGCTTTTACTGGTTGTTCTGGCTCACAAGGACTTATAATTATTTCCCATTTTTCTCAAACCACTTTTGGTAGTTCGTCATCAGCTGATTAAGTGAGAGCTCATTTAGTATCCCCGCATCGAAAGGTGGGACTAAACTCCTAAGAAGCTGACGAACCACACTTTCATCCTCAAATGCGAAGTCCATAGCCCTAACCTTCTAGTTCGGCCTGAACTTTTCGAAATCCTTCAAACCTGAGCTCCTAGCAGCAAGAGTCCTGAGAGCAGTAACAACAAAAGAATAAGATAAAGAAAAAGCAAGTGGCATAACAGGAGTTGTAATACCCGTATTCGTAAAGAAATGGTAAAGAAGTAATTTAATAAATATGACATAGAGTTAAAATAATATATATATGTGAAAGATTTAATTTTTATAAAACAATTCTTAAAAAAAACAGACACATGGTGGTGTAAAGAAGAAAAAACATTCGTCCAGACGAAGGAAAAAAAAAAGGAAAAAGGAAAAAGAAAAAGGTAAAAGAATTTTTTTTTTTAAAAAAAAAAACAGGTGGCAGCATGCAACATCTGGAAGTTCAGGTGTTGCACCAACACCAAAGCCATTGACACTAACCAATTTGGGGCAAGAGCAAAATGGTGGAAAGCAGTGCTTTGCCGCGTAATTCAATTTATTTATATTGAATTGTTTTATTAGTTTACCAAATCTTGTTTGGTTTTCTTTAATCTCAAATCTAAACTACTCTATTTCTTTAAACACTTGGGGACTAAAATAAATGTTGAAACAGTAAAATTTTGAAGAGATTTACGGGAGAATTTCATAGAGAATCATGAGAAACTCTAAGAAAAACATAAGGTAATAATGTGAAGTTTATTTTTTGAAATTTAGCATACACGAAATTCCCGTAATTCAAAGTGGGAATTTTCAAAGAGTGTAAATTATGGAAAAATTGAAGAATAAATTAGAATTTAATATGAATATTATGTCAGGTGTTGACGATCAGCAACTAAAAAAATTGTTGAGAGAAGGAAAAGTAAAGAACTAGTCCACGGGTAGCTTTAAGTGCAACGTGGTGAGTTGGATTTACTTTAAGTAATCAAGATAAATATGAAATATATAGTGATAATGTTTGAATAACTTATTAACCTATGATTTGATAATAGATGAAAGTTGTTTGATGGGTATGATAAGTATACTTAATATGTGGAAAGTTATTATATGAGAAGTACTATTATTGGAGTAATGAGTCGATTAAATAATGAAGGGGATAAATGAAATTCTTGATGAGTTATGGCTGATAAATTTATGTGATATATGAGGAGAAGAAATTTTTGAAATTGATCAATTAGTAATATGAGAAAAGGCAGGATAGCTAAATTTAATATATGATTACATGTTTGTTGTTATATTATTATTCATATGCATATTTCATATCATTGTTCATATGCATATGCATGAAATAAATGAACCGGAAGGGGGCCGGTCTAAATGAAAACTGTGACAGCCAGTATATGTTGGAAATAAATGAAAACTGTGACAGCCGGTATATGCTGGAAATAAAAGAACCAGGAGGGGGCCGGTCTAAATGAAACAAAAGAATCAGGAGGAGGTCGGTCTACATGTTGACATGTGGGAAGACGTTCCCTAATAATAATTCATGCACGCATTGGATCTGTTTTAAATATTAATTGTATTGCTGAAATGTTGAAATGCTGTTTGTTATTTTAAATTTATAGATGAATGAGTCTCACAGAGAGGCAGTTATGGTGAGAAAGAAACATAGAAATATGATATGATAAGAACTATCTAAATGGTAGACTATATGATGTGAACCTCATAACAAGGTAATTAGGAGATAATTGATGGTTTTAAGGGGAACAAATATATAAGAAGAAGAGATTGATAGAGAATGAGACTTATGATATGTGTAGTGATAATAGAATGTTATTATCAAGTTATATGAGATATAAATGATTAAATATTAAAGAATATTTATACGAATTGAATACTTATAGTAAATTTAATTCACTGAGCTTGTGAAGCTCATCTCTCAATATTAAATGATATCAAGCAACATGCAAGACAGATGGTTCATATCCTCATACTAATGGGGAAAAAAATATTTGTAAATATTCGTGCATATTATGTTGCATATAATGTTTAAGTTGAAATCTGAATGATGTATCTCCCCTGTTAAGGGTTGAAGATTGATATAAATAATTGCAGTTGATAAATTTTTATTATCGCATATATGTGTTGTGTTGGGATCTTCAAAATGTAATGACACCGTCTCGGGGGTGGCCAACCCGAGATGGGTCGTTACAGGAGTAGCTATGCTAGAAGGGGGAGCCGCAGGTAGAGTATAAGCAAGTGGCTTTATACCATAATAAGGTACCGCATCACCAAGTACTGCCACTTCACCTCTTTGAGGGACTTAAGCCTTTTCACTTCAATCTACTGCATCTCAGCTTGTAGCACCTCGGTTCGCCGAACCTAAAACTTTTTCATTCTAGATATCTTATTATCGACTGGAGTACCAAAGCAAACAACTATTTTCTTCTCACGAGCCATCCTAGTCACTTCAACAGGGTTTAATATGACGTCAACTATAAAAGAATGAACCAAAGTCAGAAATGTCAAAAACCAAGTTAGAAAACGTAAGTTTCAATAGCATAAAAAAGAGCCCTATCTACTACTATTGGAAAAAAGAATAGGTGAAAAGACTAAGTTGAAAAGTCATCAACAATTGCTCATTGGTCAAATCTTTGTTAGACATCTTGGGTTTGGCACCCAAGAGCTTATTGACCATCATTTGCTCTTTAGAACTCAAGAGCTTCTTTTGACCAAGAATGTCCTTGAAGTTCCACTATAGCAAAACTTGATAAGACTCTAGCCCCTCTATGAAAAAATGCTTTTCAAAACTCAAGACTAAAGGCTTCTTCTGATCAGGAATGCCTTTGGAGTTCCACTCCAACAAAACCTGATAAAACTCTAGCCCCTCCATAAATAAGTTCTTTTCTTTCTAGTACTTATTCAAAGAAGGGTTATCTAGGATCTTTCTTCCAGTCTTAGGGTAAAAGTTATACCACCCTTTGTCAATGTGCTTTTTGAGGGTGTAGAACCACCTAAACAACCTCACTTTATCTTTCCTGTCACCCCCGACACGTTTCCTCAAGGCTAATACAAAACCCACTATATTCCTTATATCATTTGGGGAAAGTTAGGAAATGCAGATCCCATAATGGTTCATTATTTATGTAATGTCAGTGTCAAGGGAAACCTCAACCTTACCTTTAGGTGGTTAAGATAGCAAGTCAGAGAGAATGATCTCTCATCCTTCAAAGGGGTACAGGCCCTTTATTAGGTTTGGGACGTCTAACCCTCCACTTTGGAGGAACGATGAACCTAGTGCTAACAGACTTAAGCTCAAACTTAGAGATCCTATAGGACACCCCCTTAGCCTGAAAACCATAATTAGTATAAGCAACGCCAACCTTTTACGAAGAAGGTTGTGCCCCACTAGGCTCTCTCTCCATACTCTTAGAGTTAGGCTTGCCCTCTCAACACTCTCTTCCCTTTCAAAGGTTTCTCCCTCTACTCTCTTACCCTTATTAGAATAAGGTGAAGACATAGATAAAAAGAGAAAAACAAATAGAGTGTTTACCATAAGAAAATGAGGAAACAAAAGAAAACTAGAGAAATATTTGCGAAAAAAGAAATGAACTTTGAGGAAACTGATTACTCTAGAAGCCAAAAAAGTGCACAAGCGAAACTAAAGAAGAAGAAAATGACGGTAAAATGTCCCTTAAATAACCCCTGTAGACGAACTATAGCATTAAATTCGTCATTAATGCATTATTAGCATTGGAAAGACCAAAGGACGCTTCAGGCAGTTCAAACGTCCCTTCGCCATCAATGCGACAGTTCAAAATGGAAAACCAAACACCTCATCACTAAAAAAGAATTAAGTCTTTAGCCACACAATTCTAACTGAAGAGGAATTAAGGCCCCGACTACACAATTCTAACTGAAGTAGAATTAAGGCCTTAACTACATAATTGCTATCGAAGTTGAATTAAAGCTTCCTTAGCCACATAGTTCCACCTAGAGTCGAAGAGGAATTACAGCTTCTGCAGCCACACAATTCCAACTAAAGAGGAATTAAGACCCCGACCACACAATTCCAACTGAAATGGAATTAAGGCTCCAATCACACAATTCTTACCATAGTGGAACTAAGACTTTCATAGCCACACAGTTCTACCCAAAGCGGAAAAAGAATTAAGGCTTCGACAGCTATAAAATTCCAATTGAAGAGGAATTAAAGCATCAACCACACAATTTCAACTAAAGTGGAATTAAGGCTTCAACCACACAATTTCGACTGAAGTGGAACTAAGGCTTTCACAACCACATAGTTCCATCTAGAGCCGAAGAGAAATTAAGGCTTTCGCAGCCACATAATTTCAACTGAAGTAAAATTAAGGCTTCGACCACACAATTCTTATCAAAGTGGAATTAAGGCTTTTGCAGCCACACAGTCCACCTAGAGCCGAAGAAAAATTAAGACTTTAACAGCCACAATTGCAACTAAATAAGAATTAAGGCCTCGACCACACAATTTCTACTGAAAGTAGAATTAAGCCTCCAGCCAAACAATTCTTACTGAATTGGAACTAACAGTTCCACCCAGAGCCGAATCGGAATTAAGGCTTCCATAACCACACAATTTCTATTAAAGTGGAATTAAGGCTCCAACCACATAATTCCTACCGAAGTGGAACTAAGGCTTTCGTAGCCACAAAGTTCCACTTAGAGCTGAAGAGGAATTAAGGCTTCCGCAGAGACACAATTCCAGCTGAAGAGAAATTAAATTCCCGATCACACAATTCCTACTGAAGTGGAATTAAAGCTCTAGCCACACAATTCCTATCGAAGTGAAACTAAGGCTTTTGCAGCCACATAGTTCTGCCTAAAGCTGAAAAAGAATTAAGGATTTAGCCACACAATTCCAACTGAAGAAGAATTATGGCCTCAATCACACAATTCCAACTAAAGTGGAATTAAAGCTCCAGCCACACAATTCCTACCGATGTGGAACTAAGGCTTTCACAACCACACAATTCCACTCAAATCGAAGTAGAACTAAGGCTTCCACAGCCACATAGTTTCATTCGGTAACCACTTAATTTTGCAGGGACCCGTCAAAGTCTACACCGATATGTATAATTAATCTGAAAAATAATGATGAAGACATAAATAAGGAACTCTACTCCTTTAGAAAACTCTCCAAGCTTTCAAGGGAGTAAGGTACATATGATATGAACAAAAATAACCAGCCTAATAAGATCTGAATGCATGGACACACAATGATGACCAACCACCCTAGGTTGTATGGGGTAAGACCTCCCAAGTACGCAATGATAAAATCATCATCTTGAGAGTCTAAAGATTCTATCCTCGGTCAGCAGAGGTCTCATCATACAAGACTTAAGGCACATAAATCACATTCTTGTTACTCAAACCCTTATAAAGAAAAAGGGAAAAAAGAAGACAGGCAGGCACAAACTTTCTCTTTCTCTCTCTCTCTCTCTCTCTCTCTTCACCACTTCAGTATTTATCTAAGTATTTCCTTTTACTTTACCTCGGTACACCTACTGACTTAACCATCAGAGGGTCATTCCCGAAGATCCAAACTTTGGGTGGTTTTCCTTGTTGGAGTTTGTGTACCATATTAACTAGTTTAGTAGGTAAAGTCACTTGTCATCGTACAAAAAATCAAAGATCAATCTTCACCATGAAAAAAAGTCATATTTTCTCATAATCAATAAAAAGAAAGGATTAAAGGTGGCAAAATCTAACCCAACCCAAAACTCGACCCAATTATCCTGAAACCCGACCCGCCCGAAACCTGAAAACATATTAAAATAAAGTGACCCAAACCCAAGACACTTGAAACCCGAAATGACCTGTGCCCAAAACGATACGAAACCAAAAACAACCTGAAACAACGCGAATTAACTTGATTTTTTTGTAATAATTTTTTTGGTTAAACTAATGGTGGTAAAGTAGAAATTGTGATCTCATTATCATGAATAGTCATAATTATAAATAAAATGGAGGTAAACACTTTAAATTGATGGTGGCAAAGTAGGAATAGAGCGGCAGTTGCTCATAGAAATTGGGTTTAAACATTTTTAGGGTTTCAAATGGGTTGTGGTTTAGGGTTCCCGTCAAGCCCGATCTAGATGGTATGCATTTCGGTTCAGATACCTATTTCTTATAAAATCGACTCGGATGGAGTTTATTTTTGGGTACTTTTTTTAAGAGATGACTTTGTCTACTTTTTAATATCACGTTTTAAAACAAATTGTTATAATTTAATTGTACAGTATATAGATTGATTAATAATCTACAAAAAATGAATTAAATGAGATTAAAGTGAATTAATCCCTAAAATGACGACGATAATTTCAATAGCATACATAAAAAATTTAATTTTAAAATTTGAAAGTATTTTATTTTTTGTTATAGTTTATGATAAAATATGCATGATCACATAAGTTTCGTATTTCAAAAATATAATTTAGTTATTATATATATATATATATATATATATATATATTATAGATTAATAGTGTACCCACACAATGCACATGGCTATTTAAAAAAATTATTTGGTTAAGTTTTTTTTAAGAGCTAATAATGTATTAGAAAAATGTGAGAGTCATCATTTAAATTGGTTAATTTTATAGCAATATATTATTATGATTTTAATCTTTAATCTCATGTTCAAAAGTTTAAACATCTCATATTTTAAAAAAATTATAATTTATTTTATTTATATTATTTAAATCATAAGTAAATATTCATTTACATATGTATATAGTTGAAAATTTTGATTTTTTATTGGATTATCATATAATTTTTTAAATTGTTTGCTCTTTATATGCATTGATATTTCTATACCTTAGTTTTATATTCACATGGTTAATTTCATTTGACATGTGTAAACATATATTCTTAAGTAGTTAATTGGATATTAAAGATCGTTTCAATTGAATATTTATATATTTTTTCATAATTTTGTTTCTTATGCAATTTTATTTTTTAAAATCAAGACTAATTTGATTAGGTTCTTTATGTTAGGCTTTATTATTTTGGGCCTTTATAAGGATTATAATTTAGGCTTTGTATCCCAAATATTTATAAAACCAAAACCACGTAGTTTTGATTGATTAAAAAAATAAAACACATTTCAAAATAAGATGCCTCATCAAAAAGAATCTTTTGAAATAGTTATATCAATAAATTTAAGCTACTTTACAATTTAACTATCAAATTGATTAGATTCTTTTATAATGAAATTTTATTAAAAATATTTACATTTACTTTTAATTTATTAAGTTTTATTATTTTAAGCTCTACAGAGTTTATGAATTGAGATTTAATCTTTAATTAATTATTAAATCAATACTGCGTAGTTTCATGTGTTTATATTAAAAAAAAAAAATTGGACACATGACATCATCTAAAAGCTTTTAAAAAAATCTTTTCAAATAGTTTTATTTATTGATATAGATTTTGCATGTGTTTTTTACGTATTAATATGATAAAAATAAAAAATATATACTCTCTCTGTCCCATAATTTTAGTTACTTATTTTTGACTTTAATTATTATATATATATTATTTTAAAAATATGAAAAAATATTTTTTAGAAACTTTTAAACTCTATTTATGTATATATGAAAAAAAATAAATTTCCTTAATGATTTAATATAAGAAAAATTTATTAATTTAATTGAACAAATAGTAAATGTGAAAAAAATTATGAGACATAAGGGATTATAATATAAGCCCTCTCAAGAGGCTCTCGTTTTATTAATTTTTTATTTTTTTTTGTTTTATGTTTTTATACTCTCACTCCTGTTGTCCCATATTTGTTCTATGAATTGGTTACCTTACCACGACCTAAACTTAGAGTTTAATATATTATGTTATTAATAAAGAGAAAAAAAAGCAGAGAAAAAGTTTCTCTAAATTTATTATTGCTAGCATGAACTTAATTAGTAATTATATTGAAAATAAAAAAAGATAAAAATAAACTAACAAAGCAAGTCAACCCGAATTTTAAAAAATTGGTGCAAGCCGATGGGTCAACTCGAAACCCGAAATGACCTGTAACCAAAATAACCTGAGACCTGAACAAACTGAGAACTCAAACGACCTGAATCTGAAACGATCCGTAATCCGAAACGACTCGAATCTAAAATGATCTGAACCGAATCCGACCCGAACCCAACCTAAACAACTCGATTGCCACCTCTAGAATGGATACGAGGATTTGTTCCATATAAAGGTACCACTAACACTCTCGAAAGTCAACGATTGCCATTTAAATTGAACTAATGTGATAAATCCTTAATATAATTTTAAAATGTTAGGTTGCATAGACTGGCCTATAAAAATCAAAATCTCCATTTCAATTACATTTCATTAGGGGTGAGCATGTAACCTGGTTGACTTTTGGACCCGACCCAAATCGATATAATGAGTTGGGTCATTTTAGAAGTTGGGTTGAAGAATTTACCCGATGGGTTGGGTTGGGTCATGGGTTCAAAATTTTCAACCCGACCCGAACCAGTAACTCGATCAAATATATAATTATATATTTTATATTTATTGAATATAAAGTAGTGTATAAATAATTATAGTATAATTATAAAATGCTCATTGGTGTGTAAAATATGTTGTAGATACTCCAAACAAAATTATATTTTCTTTTATTGCCTTGAATGATCAAAAGAAATGTGTCAAACTTAAATTAGTCTGATACATGAAACAAACTTTTGTTCCTTCTGAATGAGCTCACAAAAAACTAAAAAGTCATGCAAAAACCAGGACTGAGATGTAAGAATGAACAACTGAGAGAGAAGTGGTTGCCCATTAATAATACAAATGTTAAGGAATAATTTAACATATGATAACAATTTGATTGTTCTCTATATGACCATGTAAAATCAGTTTCTATAATACTTACTAATATGAAATTTAGCCTCAATATTTCCATTTTTTTTATTTGTAAAACCAGTTTTAATAAGCATACAGATTTTACTTGTAATATGTATGGATTTGATTTTGGATTTAGTAAAATATTTTTTGTTATGTAATATATATGATTTAATTTTTTAGTAAAAATATATATCAACTCGATAACCCAAACCAATTAAAATGGGTTGAATTGAGTTAAGATTGGATGAATTCATAGGTTGAGATTTTTTCAACCTGATATAAATAAATTGGATTGAATTTTTAAACTAACCCGATCCATGCTCACCCTTACATTTTATTTTGAGAAGGATAATAACGGCTAATTTACATTTTTTTTGGCACATGGCTAATTTACATTTTTGAAACGCAACAAAAATAGTTTCAAGTATCTGAATATTCAGTGAAGGCCCGGCTTGTAAATTACACAAGACAAGAATTGAATGCACTGTATCACAGAAGCACGAAAATGGATATGAACAGTTGGATGCTAGACGTAGAAAATGGCCCAATAACATTACAAAGACGATGCAGGTAGACTCGGAGAAAGGTACAACTATTTTAACGTCAATTTCTGAATTACCAATACTCATTTACATGCTGCCTCTTCAGAAACTTTTACGTAACCAAACAGCCCAAAAAGAAGAAGAAAAAAAAATAACTCCCATCTCATTTGACTACCTGATTTTCTTTTACAAAGGAACAAAAAAAATAGCACTAACTGGATACAGCTCTAACAAGCATGATAGCAACAACCTTATACAGACTCCCATCTCATTGAACCCTGAAAATTAAACCTGCTATGCCCAAACACTCCCTGCAAACTAAGAAACACCAATCTAACCAGTGAAACAAAGCACCATATAATTCAACATACAGACTTGAGAATCGGCGAGGTTGCACATAAGCAATAAAAGAAGCAAGAAACAACCGCGCTTGACCAAATAATCTCAACATTACCGACTTAAGCCCCACCACCAATTATATTCTCTGAAGTGCCTAGAAAAGTCAGACTGGTAGGATTCCAATGAGTTATTTTCCCATTTAGATCTACGGAGCTAGGGTACCAGAAGGCTGCGATGCTATCTTACCACCTTTCTTCCAACATTTTATGATAATATATTACGTGTCACCGAAGCAAAAACAGTCGGCAATTCCAAAGTGATTTGCAAGCCGGAGGATAGAAGACTGCACAACTTCAGACTTTGCAGAGACAGAATCAGGAAGATGGGGAAGGCAAACAGGCAAGTATTGGTCACTATCTTCTGAATGACAGAAGACAGAAAGCACAGAACGGCAGAATATGAATCTGGAGATAACACCCATGACACGTCATATAATCATGTACTTGCTGAATCATCCAAAAATATTTAAAAAAAAGGAAAATTTGGTTTATCATATTATCATCCCAATTATTAAGTCCTTCTGGGGATGGCATCAATGAAAGCGTCGTATGTTTTAGGAATGATTACCAAATCAAAAGCTTTAGCTCACTTGATATGAAAGATGGAATACCTAATAATAAGCCGCATTAAAAACGGATCAGATAGAACTTGTGCCCAAACCAGATCCAAAGTTTTGGATGTGCAAAGAATTACTTCCCACTCCGAGAAAGCAGTAGCAAGTATGTCCTCGGCATCAATGTAAACTTCCTGAAAGCAGAAGACCATGAACAAATAAGATATACAAATAAATTATAATGAATTGTACATAAGCTCATAGAGGTTTCAAATCAACATACTGCATCAGTATCAGACCAGGAGAGATCAACCATTTGGCAGAATGCTTGTAGAGGGGCAGCCAAGAAAAAGGTAAATTGACTTCCATTTTGTCTCATATCAGCAGCGGATGGGTTCTTGAATGCAGGCCTCAAAGGTGAAAGAAGCAGTGCAGCTGCCTCTTCCCTTTCTGCACCATGTAAGACCTGGAAATCATTCATAACACATGTAAGATGACAGATAAGCAGCTCAAATGGGAAACACATGAAATGCAGCTAAAATTTGTGAAGTTGAAAACACAGTGCATTGTCAAAAAGAAAATATTGAAAAACTTTCCTCAAAATTTTCAGAAATGGTGGCATGTACATTTTAAAAAATTGGTGGCACATACAATTCAAAGAATTGGTGAAGTTAAATACAGGTTATTTAGTGAGAACTTTTTTTCATAAGTAAAAAGTTGTATAAATAAAGCATCAAAAGGATGCAATCCATGTACAAAAACTATCTATATAATGGTAAATCCACATAATCTATGAGATCTTCATCTTTAACCAAAAAAAAAAAAAAATTACCCTTAAACTAAAAATAAAGGGTATTGGACCATCCATCTTTTAACACTTAAATAAACTTCTCTTCACTTTCAAAAGCCCTTCTATTCCTAAAAAAAGGGCAAGCCTTCTTTAACTCTTAGAAGCATGTATACCACTCCAAACCCACACTTCAGTTTTTCACATAACCGACAACCACCCAAGAAACACTCAAGACAAAAAAAGCTATTTACCACAAACTTCCAGCCAACGAAAGATAAAACATGGACTCAACACACTCTTTACAAATGTAACATCTATTAACAAGCACTTACTCTCTCCTAGGTTATCAATAGTAAGAATTTTCTCCCAAGATGCTTCTCACGAAAAAAAGAAACTTACTTTTTTAGGTGCAAAAGAATTCCAAATAGCTTTCTACGGGAAGTTTGGTGAACCTTCCAACGGAATCTCATCATTTTATTCTTTAAAAAAAGACCCCTTATCTAATTAACTTTCCACCTAGCCAAGTCTTCTCTATTCACATCGAGACTAGTGCCATAATGTAAATTTATGATAAAAGGAACATCCCATGAAATCACATAATTTGTCAAGGAAATGCAAGAACTAATGAGGGCATCCTTGTCTCTTGCCAAAGCAAAAACTCCTAGAAATTGGACTTTTAAAGAAGTATCCCCAAACCAAATATCGTGCCAAAAACGGGTTCTCTCATCATTGCCCACCAATATAGAAACACAAGGGAAGAAATCATCCCACCCTGACCGGATCTGTTTTCAAACCCCACACACATAATATTTAGTGAGAACTTGACCCTCCACAACCCAACCAACACTCAATATCCCCACTTCGTAAGGTGGGCCAAAAAGAGGTTCACATACTGCCTACTCAGGCTTAAATGCTCAGAAGATGCTCCAATAACATTATTAAGTTCGCACATTCAGCATCTGTAGAATGTCCTGTGGTCTGCAGTTTGCTAAGAAGAAAAAGATTATTCTGATTAAGCTGATTATCCATCATACCCATTCCCAACCAGCATTACAATAATTTCCTGTAACATTTTAGTCTTTCATAGGGAAAAAAAAGCAATCTACCTGGTGACCAGGGGACATTTACAATTTGTGTTGCAATATCGTGGTTCAGTGATTCTTTGAAGGAAGGGTAAATTGCATCAGCTGCTCTTGCTAATAAATTAAACACATGCAATTGACTAATTCTCGCACACACACACACGGGAGAGAGAATTAGAAACTTATTCTATGCATCATCATGAAATCTTAGTTTGTACCTATCGCAACAACAGAACAGTGTACATTAGTTAAAGGTTCCCCTGAATATCATTAAGTCTAAAAATCCCTACAATGTGAGATGCTTTGATTAATCATTGTTTACTATTTTCCCTAGGAGAAACATTAGAATATTCCAAAGGTAGTTGTTACAAACAGCTGGACACACCGTACAGTATGCAATAACCAGTGTCTAGTTGTAGACCTACATCAAGAAGTAATTTCTCAGTTGACCAACTCTAAGCAGTTTTCCCCCCTTTCTTATAAAGGAAAAACGATCTAAATTTAGATTGATGACAAGTACAGTGAACATCATAATTAATCACATGGCAGTTGGAGAAAAAGAGGGAAGGAGAAAAAGGAGAAATAAATCAAGAAGGTCAACTTTCCACATTGTCAATATCTCAATTTTATCAAAATGTCAAATTCCTCCAAAAACAACTAAATTAGGCTACACATGAACTAACCATAAAATGTGATATTGTTCATATGAAAGCAAAATGGAAAAAAACTACACACTGCTCTAGAAATTTAAAATTTCCAGACAAGTCATACACAAGTTATGACAAACCTGCCTTGAATGCATGACTGCTGTCACTATCGATAATCAAGAAAAGAGGTCTTCGTGTAAAAGGAATGATATCACTGGGGTAGAGGTTATTTGAACCTAACAATCCGAAAGAAGCATACGTTAAGCTGGAACAACAATAAAGTTATTTTCATTTATAGAACAAAAGACAACGTGGGGGAGAAATTATACAAGAACTAATAAGTTAAAATTCACAAACCCTCCCGAAAACCAGACAGTGCATACTTCAAAATAGATACCTACCACCATTTCCTCTCGGACCTAAAGACAGATAATTTTCACAGCAGTCACCGGACCCTCCTTTGCCATTAATACGAGACTCAGGCATAGAGCTATTCTGTTCCAGGGAAGTTCGAGAGAACACTTTGTTTTTTGAAGATCTCCTTGATCCTTCCGAGGTTTCCACCTTAGAGACATTACCACGACCAGCCTTCCCTGCATAATTGATCACTGATTTCACTTATCTAAGACGGCAAAATATGATCAGTTTATAACTGGCACTGCATAAGCAACATTAACCTGAGGCTGATAGATATATTAGCATGACACTCTCTGGAGGGAGCTCCTCACAAATTGTTGCAAGAACCTGCCCATGCATCATCAGTTAAACACCAGCCTTATAAGTAAATATATGCACCAAAAGAGGAAATAAAAATGTTTGTGTATAGATTGCCACATCCTGTATCAGCAAGATCACCGGTGATTTTCAATAAGCTGACTCAATGTGATTCGTATAAAGGGTTTGCCAATGATTCTCGATCAGTGGTACACAGAAAAAGTAAATTACGCACAAAAAACTGCAATGGACAGTATATACTTCTATGTAATATTAATATAATAACCACCCTATTGGCTATTCAGAATAACAACAACAACACAATAATATATGCCATGGGAAACGCTGGGTATAAAGGCACAGATTCACATTTCATGCAACGCATTCAAGAAGGAATTATGTGTATCCTTCCGCAAACAAATATAACATTGATATTTGGCCTAGTTGCCAGAAAAGCTTAAATGCAGGCAGATAGGCGACCAAAACAAAGCAGGCCTATTCCAACCTGGAGTAGAAGTAGTAACCTTGTTAACTCCTACTAATGCAAAGTAACTGCAGCAAACTTAATAGTTTAATATCTTTAAAACTCACTGCTAGCAAGTGAGTGACAGATTGACGATAAAGAATAGCTTTCTTAGGATTTGGTGGTAATGTTGGATCTGTCATATCAGCAACCAAGTTTATATCTATTAGCCCAGAAGCTCCAAAATGATCAATAACAACACCATTCTCCTTGGGCTCAACTGGACGCTTTTGGTAGAATGATCCACTTGGCTCCCATTCCAAACACTGCAGCATTCTGAACGTGTCCAAAGTGAGTTCGGCAAATTTAACCTGAGAATGGCAACACAGTATGGGTCATAAAAATTCCTTTCTGAAGATAAATTTATATAAATTCAAAATAATCTGAAAAAAAATTATCAGTCACATATACATATAGACTTATTCACCTCATTTCGGTGATAGCTTGTCAGAAGTGCATCTCGAAATTTTAGAACTTTCTTTGCATGAAATCGAGCTACATATGGTAAAGAAGCTGGATGAGAATCAAATATAGCACAGTACCGCAAAGGCCTGACATTTTTAAAGGCTGTATCGATTTCCATAAAGCAGACAATTTCCTGAACCACTAGCTTCCATTCTTTGAAGTTTGTTTCCTGAGAAGAAGTAGCCCATACATCCGTCATCAAGTAAGCACCAGTGAAAATTGTATATAGATATTTTCCCATAAGAGCAATGAAAATACGAAATTACTAATATCTATTTGGAACATGAACATGCAAGATTTAAGAGCGATCTATGGAGTGCCTCCAAAATCCCTGGATGCACCTCTAATACTGTGAGAACTAGATTGTTCAGTGGCCATTATTCATAAATTAAAATTCAAAGAGAAAATTGCATAGAAAGTAACGGATGATGCAACGAAAAGGAAATATGGGGGTTTTAATGATGCATTATATTTTGTAATATATTATGGTGATATCTTAGGTAAGGAAATTAGATACTTTATTTAGGATTTTTTGGTGGTTTCATTTTATGTTTATGCCCGTGCCTAAATATTTGAGCACTTTGTTTTGTTAAGCTTTAGGCATAGATTGGGGAAATACACATGTTATGTTGATTCCTCCATCTTCATGCCCAATATCATCTCCTTAGTGTTCTTGTGTTCTTCCTAATAGCTCTCTTGTGTTCTACATAGGAAAGTCTTAGTTTTCATCACTAAAGTTCTAATTAACATTTTCTTTAAATTCTCTTATTTCTCAAGTTACAAGCAGGAAAGACCATTCTGTCAGTAAATGAAAAAGAAGATGATAACTCTAAATTAGTATGAAGAGCAAATACCTAACAATTAGTATGAAGAGCAAATACTCTAAATTATTATTGCATTTTTATTACAGCAATAATACTACATAAAAATAACACCAAAAACCTCATCTTATATAACCCAAATCTCATCTTCATCCCAGCTGGATGATTTTTATAATTAAGCCAACTAGATTGAATAAGGCCAACAACTTAACGTTTATCATTCCACACTTCCAGCACAACTGGTGCCCTTAGACAATAAAAATCAGTGCTACACAGCTCCTCAAAGGAAGAAGAAATTGGAGATGAAATAAATGGAGCCAACAGATCCATTCACCCACCGAAATTTGGTGGTTTCCTTTTAAATTTCAAGTATTTTACACATAGGAATTGCAATTTCAACACTAAATTATTCGATATGTGCGTGTGTTTTACCAATAAAAAAACATTTGACTCATAAAAAAAAAAAAATAACTGAAACAATTACACTTGATCATATAACACCAACGTTTCTACTTTATTCACTCTTTTTCCCTTCTCGACCTTCTTTCTACAATTGAGACCCTTATCCTGGATGGTAAGTCATCTTGCCAACCAGGCAAGCAAATCATTTTTAAAGGGTTATAATGCATTCAGAAAGCTACCTGGGTCAGCAAGCAAAGCACCGTGCTATTTTATACAAGAGACATCATTTTCACTTCCTTCTTACTTTCCTTTCAGTCCATTTTCAAAACAGTAATTATATTTCAGCCACATTCAATCTGATCTGGAACACATCTTATCATCTACCATTGGAAGCTTTTAAAACGATTATTACAGGTTCAAGTCCACAAGGATAATCTATACTTATCATGAGTTCATGACATTGCATAAGTGATAATTTTATTAAGTATTACAACCATCCAAATTAAGGAAGGACAAGAATAACATATAATGATAAATTTAATATTAGATCAAGGTCCATCACCATGGATCACATAATTCTAAATGATATACCCAATTGGCAAGTCCCGTTACCAACTTGATTAATTCAGTCACATAAATTAACGAGTTGCTTTCATTTCTGTAACAATTTGATCTACTTACATGAATAAAACCTTTGACGAAAAAATAAAATAAAATCTATTGGAAATTGTTATCCTTCCCTACCACTCCCATTGCTCTGTATTGTTGCAATCACATAGAGGAAATGAAATGAAAGCAAAAAAAACAAAAAATCTCTCCCTTCACCTAAATTATAAACGTCCCAAGAAATTGGAAAAACAATCAACTCGAATCAGTTCTGATAAATCATTATTTTGATAGTTTTTTTTTGGGTTTAAATATCAACTTCGTAGATAGCCAACAGACAAAGAACAGCAGACTAGAACAAATTTTCACCTGTCATCCCTATCAACAGCCAAACAAAGCCTAACAACACGTAAACACCAAATTAACCTAGAAGATTCCAGTCAATTTAGATTTGTTAAAACGTCACTTCAGTCCACACTTTCGTTTTCTCATCGATCAACAGAAAAGTAACTTTATATGGCCATTTCACTTATCTAAGTTGTTTGAAATATTAATATGACTAAATTAAGATCAAACTTCATTTTTAACATGAAGCAAACAAATTACTTCCCTCAACGACTAAAAGAGAGCCTAAAGACAATTCAGAAAAGAAAAAATTCCATAAGAAAAACCAATATAAACCTAATTCAGCTTCAATTGCACAAACAATCCACTCTTCTGCTAATAGAAACCAAAATGGATTTAGTTAAATATGGATTACCCGAAAATGCGCCTTGCTGTCATCAACAAGAGCCCTAAGCTTTTCGGCGAGGACCTGAACCATCTCTGTCCGGTTCAAAATCAACGAAACGAGCAAAAACCTTGCATAGAACCTCAACTCCTTGAATCGGACGCCGAGATCCTTCACTTTGGCTCCCTCAAAGTACCGCCTATTCAAAATCGCCTCGTAGAAGACATAAGCCTCGACCAGGAACCGCGCCTCGCTGGTCCTCATGTACTGGCCGAAGTAGAGCTGGCCGATCCGGCTCGCGATCTCGCCGATTTCCCAGCGGTTCAGGCCGCACTCGATCAGCTTGGACCGGTTCTCCTGCTGGTACTTCCACAGGCGCATGTATGCTTTGAACATTTTGTTGAAATAGTTAATCTGGGCTCGTCCGTACGATGGAAGGTCACGCACCCGGGCGAACTTGCGGTCCGCGCTCTCCACCAGGGCGTGAAAGGTCCGCGATACGACGTCCTTCTCGGCCATGTACCGAGCGCGAAGTGATCTCACCGGCGGTTACGTTAGTCGACTGTTTTCATCAGTAAATGTGCACCGAGTTGTAGAGAGAGAGAAAGAGAGAGAGAGGTGTGGACTTTTTTGGTGATGATTAGTGAGCTGTGGTTTTATGGTGTCATATTCTTTTCCTTTCCTTTTTCTTTTTCTTTTTCTTTTTTTCTTATTCTTTTCTTTTTCCTTTTTAATTTTTTTTTCCAGTAATTCGCAGTGGCGGCGTTGTCGTGAGAGAGATGTGTACTGAATAAATTGACCTGTGGCATTTCGTCGCGACGGGTGTTTGTTGTGTATATAAGGTGAACGTTTACCATTATAATTGATCTTCTTATGGGTTTTCTTTATTTCTTTTAATTGAAGGGATTTTGTGCAAATAAAACTATACAATTAGGGTGCGTTTCTTATATGAAATTGAGACGAAATATAATTGCAATTCTACGTAACACATTAATTATTTTGTTAGATTGTAAAACAAGGTGACATTTTCATAGCAAACTTAATTACCTTAAAAGCTAAAAATAAAAATAACATCAAGAAAGATATATGTAATTTTCATTTCACCAAACTAATAATTAATTTTGTTTCTTTTTAAATTAAAATATCTCACAAATTAAATATTTATATTATAAATAAAGATATAATACTTTTTTTTTTTTATTAGTACTCACCCTGTCTAAAAATCCATCACCATGACCAAAAATAAAATAATTAACAGTGGGTGAAATGACCATTTGATTGAAAGAAAAAACATTACACCAAAAACGCTTTGTTATCCATCTTTCTCAATCTCACCATAATTGCATGGCCTTATCTTCATCACCTACCACCACTTTTTTTTAACTGCTACAACCGCATTGGATAACCTCTACAAACAGTAACACAAATCTCAAACAGTTATTACTTAATCCGTTCAACCACTAACACAAAAGAGGAATAGGGGTAATTCCCATTTGCATCTTAACTAATTTATGCTTTTTCACTTTTAATTCTTTGTTGAAACCAAATTACTTAATACTTTTCATTGCAACATAAAAGGGAAGGTTGCTTCCTTTTCATCTCTATGGAAAAAATCCCTAATCTTGGGATTCATAATTTTTTTTATATTTACAGATTACCAGCGTCTCAACGGGATAGAAGGTTTTTTTTTCCCTCCCATGTATTTCCTGTTTAATTTGTTTTGCTTTGTTTAGTTCTTAAGAATTTGAAATCTTGATTCTTTGATAGAAAATTTTCAATGCAACTTTGTCCTATCATTCTTTGATGGCCATTTTACTTTCATATTCAAACCCTAATCGGTGTAAAGGTATGTTCACTCTCTCTCCACTACAAAAAAAAAACTAATTAACATCGAAGAATTTTTTTTATTTTTATTTTTATTTTTTTTTTCTGTCGATGAAAAACCCTCTGCTGTCAGTGATACTCATCTCCCCTAATGATAACCCTATCGATATTAAGTTTCTCTGTAATACCTTATTTACCGAGGACCAAAATATTTCCTCGGTGATAGCTTATCACCGCGGTGATATTTCTAAAAATATTTTTTGGTCATTTTTAAAATAATAATAAAATAATATGACTAACACCGATGGATAGTCTCGTCGGTAACAATAGTACTTATCACTAAGGGATTCATCCGTCGGTGTGTCCCTCAGTGATAATTATTATCACTGACAGCAACTATCCCTCCGTATTAATATGCAATATTATCACCAAAGGATGGTTCTCTCGGTGATAGTAATTAATTTCTAAATAATTGTTTTTCAATTTTTCCTGTTAAAACATATTCAACATGCTTCAAATATATTTAAAAAATACAGAATACAACGAAATCGAGAATATAAAATATTCCATAAAATAATAAAATATAACATATGAATGAAAATACAATTAATAATCGAATATTCTCCCTTAAAAAAATAATCGAATACTCCAACAATTCTAAATACAAATGTCTAAAAATAAAACTATGGGTAGTGTGTTACCATTGGGGTCCACATGCTTAGCATCCTTAATGCCTTGCATAAATTCTTATATTTTATCACTTCTTAACTTTAAACTTTACTATAATTTTATTTATTTTTTGTTGGTTTTAGGCTTCATTGTTATCATTAAATTTTATTTCAAAATTGAAGAAAATGAAGATCCAAATTTTAGCAGCTTATCGACTAGGGACTATCTCTCTCATTTTTAAATGAAGATTTTATTTGAATATAGAGGTGCTAAAATAAAAGAGACATGGGCAATTAGGAACATTTTTTTTTTGAATAGCTAGAGTTTCACGCACGCTGGGTCTTTTGCTTGGATTTGGACGCACAGGCGGAACACATTTTTCTGGGTGCTATTGATGCAAAACAAGAGGACACATGAAAGGGGAAATTATTTTCTTTTTTGTTTTGGAGGAAGAGGCTGCAGATTGCAACAAATATTTTTCATTGTAGATTTTCTTCTCTCAAAAAAATATGGTGAATTCGTTTATGTTGAATTTAATTTTTAGCATGAACTAAATTTTCTTTATTCTAGGAAAATGATGTAATCAAGTTTCAAACTATGTTTGTTTTTCTATGCTAATTTGAAGTAATTCTCATCTATATTTGTCTGATTTATTCTGAGCTTATTGCTTCTAATTGACTGACCATTAATTAGATGATTTTGATATTGTGATTTACTATCGAAAGAGGGAATTATAGGATAAAACTTGGATATTTCAGCATAGGTAAATATAGAGATCGAAAGACTTATATGAACCTATATAGTCTTAAAAATTGTTGGTTTCTTGCTTTATTAATTTGCATACTCTTATGTAAAATGATGAACAAGAATATTTCCAATTAACTATCGAAAGAGGCTTTTAGTTGAGTTTGGAGATTTTTCTAACAAACAGAGAGAATTAAATTAAATTAGTTAGATAAGAAAAGCATAGTGAGGGATTAGGTGAAATCAATTTCCTAGAAGTTCTTTTTCTCATTAATTTGATCTTCGAACAATAGCTTTCTTTTCCTTTGAATACTTTCTTTGAAACGATTTTATTTCAAATTGCGATTACAAACAACCTTAGTGACTTTTCTAAATAAAGTCGAGATTAATATAATTTCGGTACTTGTCAAAAGTGAGTTACCAATCCCTGATGACGATACTCTTCTCATCACTTTACTATAAAACTACAATACTGTGTACTTACAGTTTTGCATCGATTAAGTTTTTGGCACTGATGAGAGTCATAAAATGCATCTTAACAGTACTTAATTGTTATCATTTTAGGGTTGATCTAGGTTTTAATTGCACTTTTATACGTTAACAACTCTAAAGTATCATTATTGGATCATTGATCTATTTCAGTGCATTTTCAGGTACTTTGAGCTCAAAAGAGGAGGAAAAGTTATCATTGCTTGAAGCACAAAGACTCGAGGCATACTGGAGTAAAGAAATGCTTCCGAAAGGACAAGATGGAGGGCTTAAAAGAGCAACAACTGCTGCCCGCACTGGAAAAGAGTTTCACTAAATTGCCATAATTGCTCGTACAGATCAATCATCTTTGAAAATTAAACTGTATTGATACAAGAAGAACCAAGAGATGAGCCATATATGTTTAGAAAGATCCGAAAGTCTATTTTCTGTAGAATTTCATGGTTCATCAAAAGGATTTTTTTAGAGAAAGTTATGTCAGTTTAAGTAGACAAAGGTCAGGCTGTGCGGGCTGTGCAGGATTTCAGTGTGATTTTGGGCTTAAATTCCACATCCCACATTGGTTGGAAAACACATTTCTATATCTCACATCCCACATCGGATTGGAAACACATTGCACTCGTGGTATTTCCCTATAAAAGGCCTACTCCACTTCAGCTTTGAGAATCAATCGGAGCTCATCTGAAATCATCAGAGAGTGAATCCAGAGGGCCTTTAGGAGCAATCCAGAGGGCCTTTAGGACGAATCCAAAGTATAATTTTGGAGGGAAATCTGAGGAATCGCCGAAGCTTTTGCTACCAAGGAGGAGATGATCGTTGAGAGGCCGGAGGTAACTCAAGGAAGCATGAGCTCCATGGTCGGCTAGTCTCCAAGCAAGGCGAAGGGATGAATCCCTAGGTGTAGTTGTTTTTATTTTTCTTTATTTGATTCGGTTGTAGTTAGATATTATTTTCGTTAAACATTGTTATGTTTTATTCTTAATTTAATTAGTAGATTTATTATTACTCCGGTGATTGCATGTTTCTTTTCCATATAAGTTCAGTCATGTTTTTATTATGTGTACCTGTTTGGGTGTGATTGAGTCCGGTAGATCTCTTTTATAGATTTGTCCATTGCTGCGGTATTGTCGTTTAGATACATCATCGTCTCTTGATAATTTATAAGTTAGGTCATGTGTGCTTGAAAGTAAAGGAGATTTCATAACAATTACATTAGGATTTATAAATGTGCTTTAATTGAATATTTGCCGATTGCCTGTTTGGGATGTGAAACTTGTAATCGAGATAAAAACAACTGAATCAAGTTAGGATTAGGGCAACGAACCTAGGGAGGATTTCTGGAACTTTGTCGTTTCTTTATTATATCCATCAATCATTCACACAATTTCTATAAAATAAACAATTCAGATTCTTTCAATCAATCTTTTATCGTTTGTGTTCAAGTTTACACCTTCTTCTGTAATTAACTTGTTTTCCTATGGAATCGACACCCCAAATCTGTACTACAATAACCGCGTTATGTTTTGGGCGTAATCAGGCACCATTGCCAGGGATTGATTTCTTCTTATTTTTGCCAATATTGATACAAAGCAATCTTGGTTTTAATTTAGAATTTTATTTTTATTTTTTATTTTTAATTTTTTTGTTCTACAGGTGTGTTTTTGACGTTGGATGCGTTGTGCTAGATATCTTGACATTACTCTTTTTGATCTAGAGATTGAAAGAACTTTTATATCACGAAGAAAAAATAAAGTACTAGACATGGCTGACGGACAACATGATGCACAACTATGCGCCTTGAAGGATTATTTACGGCCAGTTGTGAATGACAACTACTCGGGTGTAAGATGTCAAACTATTAATGCCAACAATTTTGAGCTAAAACCAGCCTTAATTAGCATGGTGCAACAAGCCCAATTTAGTGGATCGCCATTAGATGATCCCAATATTCATTTGGTGATATTTTTGGAGATTTACGACACTGTAAAGATTAGTAGTGTTACTGAAGACACCATTAGACTGAGATTGTTTCATTTTTCCTTGAGGGACAAGCCAAGAGGTTGGCTACAATCTCTACAATCGGGAAGTATCTTAGCTGGCAGGATATGGTTAAAAAATTTGTTGCTAAATTCTTCCCGCCTGAAAAAACAGCCCAAATCAGGAGTGAGATTGTTCAACACGGATTGCTAGACTGGTTGCAAGTTTAGATGTTCTACAATGGGTTAAATGGGAAACCTCGGACCATAGTTGATGCTATTTCTGGTAGAACTTTGATGTCAAAGGCAGCTGAAGGTGCTACCTCTCTTTTGGAAGAAATGGCCTCAAACAACTATAAATGGCCAGCTGAAAGAACTATAGCTAGATAATTTACTAGAATTCATGAATTGGAGTCGTTAGCAGCCTTTTCAGCTCAATTTGCATCTCTATCTCATCAAATTTTGGCTTTAACAACACAAGGAATACCACAAAGTGCAAATATATGTTACAGCTATAAGTATGACAGTTCCGAATAATGAAGCGAGTCAAGAACAAGTTCAATACATCAACAATCAGAACTACAACTATCATGGTAATCCTATGCCAAATTATTACCATCTAGGGCTTCAAAATCATGATTATTTGTCTTACAGAAATACAAAGAATGTGCTGTAACCTTCTCCGGGATTTGATAGTCAACCAAGTGAGAAGAAGATGTCACTTCAGGATGCCATGGTTTCCTTTGTTGAGGAGAAAAAAGCAAGGTTAAAAAAGAATGATTCATGGTTAGACAACATTGAGACTCATTGTAGCAACATGAGAGCCACTATAAAGAATCTTGAAGTGCAAATTGAGCAACTAGCCACAACCATCAATGCTCAACAAAGAGAAACATTTCCTAGCAACACAGAAGTGAATCCAAAAGAACAATGTAAGGCCATCAAACTTAGGAGTGGAAGAGAAATTGAGAGGTCACCATCAAACGAAACTAAGTCCACCCTCATAGCTCCAACCAATGAGAAGGGCTTTAATTGAATCTTTTTGACCGACCATTATTGGCTACAGGAAGGGCTTTAATTGATGTTCAAAAGGGTGAATTAAAATTGAGAGTAAACAAGGAAAAGGTTATGTTCAACATCTACCAAGCCATGAGATTTCCAGAAGATCCAAGCACTTGCTTTCGGGTAGATGTCATTAAGCAATGTGTAGAAGAAGCCTTTCAAGAAGATGTACTAGCTGATCACCTAGAACGATGTATCTCCACTTCATCTCAAGCTTATAATTTTACTAACTCTGCTGTTTGTGAATCTGATTTACCTTTTGTTAGTGAAGAATTTTTTCACTATGTATTTGCCTTGGGAAACTTGCAGCAGGATATATCACTTAGTAATGAAGTGGGGAGGCTAGAGCTGATTGTAGCAAAGTCAGATTCTGCAATTTCTAGAGAAAAGATGTAGCAAACTACAACTCCAGAGTTAAAGCAATTACCTAAGCATCTTCGCAATGCATTCTTGGGCGATAGTTACACATTTCCAGTGATTGTTGTTGTATCACTCACACCCAAAGAAGAGGAAAAGCTACTGCGTGTGTTAAGAGAGCATAGAATAGCCTTGGGATAGACTATTTTCGACATAAAAGGTATAAGCCTCTCCATTTGCATCCATAAGATTTTAATGGAGGAACTTTACAAACCGTCGATTGAGCACCAAAGAAGATTAAATCCAGCAATGAAGGAAGTCGTGAGAGCTGAAATTTTGAAGCTCCTTAATACTGAAATTATCTATGCTGTTTCAGACAGCTCATGGGTAAGCCCAGTGCATGTTGTACCAAAAAAGGGTGGAATGACAGTGGTGAGAAACGACAACAATAGTTTATTCCTACAAGAACAGTCACGAGTTGGCATGTATGTATGGATTACTGCAAGTTGGACAAAGCAATAAGGAAGGGTCATTTTACACTTCCCTTTATTGATCAAATGTTGGATCGATTGGCTGGGTATTCCTACTATTGCTTCTTAGATGGTTATTCGGGGTATAAACAGATAGCCATAGCCCCCGAAGATCAAGAGAAAACTACATTCATATGCCCCTATGGAACATATGCTTTTAGGAGGATGTCATTCGTATTGTGCAATGCCCCAAAGACATTTCAACATTGCATGATGGATATCTTTTCTGATATGGTGGAAGATATAGTGAAAATTTTCATGGATGATTTTTAAGTTTTTGGTACATCTTTTGATCATTGTTTGCATAATTTAACTCTTATTTTGTAGAGATATGAAGATAAAAATCTAGTTCTAAATTGGGAGAAGTGCCATTTCATGGTTCAAGAAGGGATCATGCTTGGCCATCAAGTGTCATCTAAGGAATTGAGGTTGATCGAGCTAAAATTGCAACTATAGAAAAACTACCACCTCCAAAGAATGTGAAGGGAATCATAAGCATTTTGGGACATGCGGGATTTTATAGAAGATTTATAAACGATTTTTCTAATTTTTCTAAACCTTTATGTAATTTCTTGAAAAAAATTCGGCATTTGACTTTGATGATGCTTATTTGCAGGCCTTTAATGCAATCAAGGAGAAACTAGTTTCAGCACCAGTTATGACTGTACCTGATTGGAGTCAACATTTTGAAGTCATGTGTGATGCAATTGACTTTGCAATTAGAGCAGTATTAGGAAAAAAGCGAGACAAACTGTTTAGGGCCATCTATTACACAAGCCAAAATTTAAATGAAGCTCAATTAAATATTACAAAAACAGAGAATGAGATGCTTGCTGTTATGTTTGCTTATAACAAATTTCGGTCTTACCTCATTGATACAAAAGTGATAGTGTTCACTGATCATGCAGCAATTCGTTATTTGTTTGGCAAGAAGGATACTAAGCCTAGGTTGATTCGTTGAATCCTGCTTCTTTAAGAATTTGATTTGGAGGTTCGAGATAAGAAAAGAAGCGAAAATTCAGTTGTTGATCATCTTTCTCGGCTGGAGCAAGAGGAAGTAAGACCAAATTCAGTGATCCAAGAAGCATTCCCTGATGAGTAGTTGCTTGCATATGAGATCAAGCTTCCTTGGTATGCTAATAATGTAAACTACCTAGCTTGTAAAGTACTGCCACCAGATCTCACTTACCACTAACGCAAAAAGTTTCTACATGATATAAAATATTATCTTTGGGATGAGCCTTTGCCGTTCAAAAGATGCCCTGATCAAATCATCCGAAGATGTGTACTAGAAGAAGAGATGCAAGACATTCTCCATCATTGCCATTCATCATCGTATGGATGACAATTTGGAGTGACACGAACAGAAGCTAAGGTACTTCAAAGTTGTTTCTTTTGGCCTTTTATTTTTCTTGATAGTTATACTTTGGTGAAGACTATGGGAAATATTTCAAGGCGTCAAGAGCTACCATTGAAAAATATCTTAGAGGTTGAGCTACTTAATGTTTGGGGAATCGATTTTATGGGTCATTTTCCTCCTTCTTTTGGCTTTGTTTATATCTTGTTAGCAGTGGATTATGTGTCAAAATGGGTGGAAGCAATTGCTACAACAACAAGTGATGTAAAGGTAGTACTCAAATTTTTGCATAAGAATATATTCACAAGATTTGACACTCTACGAGCTATTATTAGTCACGAAGGGACCCACTTTTGCAACAAGTTGTTTGACAACCTTTTTTCTAAATATGATGTGAAGCATAAGATAACACTTGGTTACCATCCTCAAACTTCTATCCTCAACCTTCTTTCTAAATATTATTAGTGACGAAGGGACCCACTTTTGCAACAAGTTGTTTGACAACCTTTTTTCTAAATATGATGTGAAGCATAAGATAGCACTTGGCTACCATCCTCAAACTAATGGCCAAGCTGAAATTTCAAATCGAGAAATCAAGAACATCCTTAAGAAGACGGTCAATACCAATAGGAAGGATTGGGCAAAGAAGCTTGATGATGCTTTATGGGTATACCGTACAGCTTTTAAAACACTTATCGGGATGTCTTCTTACCGATTAGTGTTTAGAAAGGCGTGTCATCTTCCTATTGAGTTGGAACATAGAGCTTATTGAGCTGTAAAGAAGTTTAATTTTGATTTAAATGCAGCAGGAGAAAAGCAACTCTTACAATTGAATGAAATGGATGAGTTCCGGAATGATTCTTATGAAAATGCGAAGATCTATAAAGAACGGACGAAGAAGTGGCATGACAAATAGATTCTTAGGTGTGAGTTTGCACCAGGACAACAAGTTTTACTCTTCAATTCATGACTCAAACTCTTCCCGGGAAAGTTAAAATCAAGATGGACAGGTCCTTTTACAATTGACAGTGTTTCCTCTTTTGGAGCAATAGACTTGAAGGACAAGATAGAAAATATATTTAGAGTTAATAATCAGAGATTGAAGCACTATTATGGGGAACAAGTGGAAAGGAACTGTGCACTTATTCCTCTTGGAGACCCTAATTGATGAAGATTGAAAAGTCTGGCTGTAGACTTTAAAACAAGTGCTTATGGGAGACAACTCATAGAACTTTATTTTATTATTTTATTTTTATTTTGAATAATTTTTATTTTGATGCAAGTTTATTTAGCAAGAATAAAGAGCTGGAAATTGAAAACTACGACTGATTCACCATGAAACCAGGGAAGTTCCTTTCATTTCTTCAATCTTTACACTTTTGAATTACAATGAGGACATTGTTTAGTTTAAGTTTGGGGGTGTAAACTCCTATAGGCATTTTTTCTTCTTGATTGCAAGTTATTTTATTTTACTTGTGATTCTATAAGTCTTGAGTTTTTGAATTTTCTTACCAAGCATGCATTTAAGTATGATTGAATTCTCTATAACTCTGAAATTTGTGATTGAAGATAGGACTGAGAATTTTTTTTGAAAGTTTCTTCTATGTTAGGTTGAGTTTTGCGGGTACTTTGATTTAAATCTTTTGCCCTGAACATAATTGAGCACATAGTTGTTTTTTTATTCCATTTTGCTGATGAAAAGAATGAGTAGAATTAACTGGGTCAGGGAAGTTCAATCTTACTTTACTCTAGAATCCATTGATGGATCATTGAGGTGAAATCCTAGTTGATACCAAATATTAGAGAAATGATATAGGCATTTTTTTGTCATAGCCAAAAAGCTTTCCCAGTCATCCTAGTTATCATGCCATCATTGCATGATGTATTTCCATAGTCAACCCTCTTGAGCCTTATTTTACATAAGCCTTTATTTATTCTTTTAACTACATTAACTATTCCCGTTCTAAGCCTGAAAAACCATGAATTTACCTTTTATGGTGGAAATCTACATTTAAAGAGAAAGTTCAAAGGAAATTATGCTCTGTTTGATCAAGTGTGTGAAAAAAAAGTGAACGACAAGAAAAAAAAAAGAGAGAAAAAAAAGAAGTATTTTTGCTGGGTTTGTCTTTTGCCCAGAGGTGATTTATTCATCATGGAAGGAAGCATAAAATAGAGAAAACTCAATAAGTGGAGTGCATATCACTTCAGATTTTGTTAAAGGTGTACTTGGTATTGCTTCATTGATTACAGCAACAATAATGTCACTAGTATAAGCATATAGTCGAGAAAGAGTTATTGTTTGAATCTTGTGGTTATCTCTTTTATTTTTCTTTCCACCAAGTATTTTCTTAGTTTGCTTTAATTTTCCTTATCCAGTTCTTTCTTAGCCCTCACCTTGTGGCCTGTCATTACAACCTGATTAAAGACCTTTTGATCTCTGATTTTGGTGTTGATTACATTAGTGGAGAGGATTTCTGAAAATTGGACTTATGGGGTTAAATTTTGAGAGAATTCCTTTGGTTTCAGTTGTTCTACTTTTATTTGAGTTTGCAGGTGGTTTAGAGTTAAATTGACTATATCAAACATGCACGCAAAGTCTTAGCTTTCAGTTAAAGTAATCTCTTAACTCTTGCTTGACAAATTGGTAAAGTTTTGATTGATTTTCCTGCAATCCTTGATATTAAAAGAGTAAGATACTAGTAATGAAATCTAAATTTAGATAATGGCTTGGTGAGTGATGAGATTTTTCTATGGAGTTATTTTATTTGAGGACAAACAAAGATTTAAGTTTGGGGGAGTTTGATGCCTTGCATAAATTCCTATATTTTATCACTTCTTAACTTTAAACTTTAATTTTATTTATTTATTGTTGGTTTTAAGCTTCATTGTTGTCATTAAATTTTATTTCAGATTTTAAGAAAAGGAAGATCCAAATTTTAGCAGCCTATCGACCAGGGACTATCTCTCATTTTTAAATGAAGATTTTATTTGAATATAGGGGTGCTAAAATAAAAGAGATGTGGGCAGCTAGGAACATTTTTTTTGAATGGCTAGAGTTTCATGCACGTTGGGTCTTTTGCTTGGATTTGGGCGCACGGACGGAACACATTTTTCTGGGTGCTATTGACGTAAAACAAGAGGATGCATGGAAGGGGAAATTATTTTCTTTTTTCATTTTGGAGGAAGAGGCTGCCGACTGCGACAAGTATTTTTCACTGTGGATTTTCTTCTCTAAGAAAAATATGGTGAATTTGTTTATGTTGAATTTAATTTTTAGTATGAACTAAATTTTCTTTATTCTAGGAAAACGATGTAATCAAGTTTCAAACTATGCTTGCTTTTCTATGCTAATTTGAAGTGTTTCTCTTCTATGTTTGTTTGATTTATTCTGAGCTTATTGCTTCTAATTGACTGGCCATTAATTAGATGATTTTGATATTGTGATTTGCTATCGAAAGAGGGAACTATAGGATAGAACTTGGATATTTCAGCATAGGTAAATATAAAGATCGAAAGACTTATATGAACCTATGTAGTCTTAAAAATCGTTCTAATTACTAAAATAATAAAGAATCTATTATCAATAAGCTATTTTAAATATATAATATTCTTTCAATTATGCATATTGTTTTTTTACATACATATCAAAATATATGGATTGAAATAGCATGATACAATACCAATCATATATTTTGTTATCATTTTTCTATCTTCTAAAAATACTTCATTAAACACATGTGGTTTCTAATGATGCTAATATATAATGACAATCTGACATAACAATCTAAGGCTAACTTAATTTTTTTTATAAAAAAAATTAGAAAGCTACACTAACGAAACAATATATAGACTGAAATAGCATGATAAAATCACAAATATATATTTTGTATCACTATTTTATCTTTACATAAAGTATAAAGCAAGTATAGATTTAACATTAATTTACCACACAACCAAGGGGCTAATATAGAAATATTTGGATTTACATACCTGACTCAATCAATAACGGTGAAGTACGACTGACGAGATCGTTTGTAGCCTGGGAGATGAAAATTGATAACAAATTAGTAAAACACATAATGATTCCTTATGTTTCATGCATGTTGATGCATGCTTTCTAACCTTATAATCTAATTCACTAATAGGTAAGGAGTCCTAACACATTCATGAATGCATGATCGATTTTATAATTTGTAGTTCCAAACTTGTTCTATTAGGACTCAATTTCGACAGTATTTCCCCTTAGTGCTCTTAAATTCGGAGCTATATCCCAAGGAATATAGGCTTGAATTTAGTGTGTGTCCAGAGAAGTGTGTGTCCAGATAACAATGAGAGTTGCAGCCGAAATCTAGTCAAAACAAAACAAACTAGGAACGAAAAATTGAAAAATCAATCACTCATTCCTGAACTGTCCACTTTGGACAATCCAATGATTAATTGAACACACACACTCTCTTTGCAAACATATTAATTGATGAGCAATAAGAGCATTTGAGTCGCTTAATAATCATTGGATGGGCATTCTAAGGTAAGATGCAATGCATGAATATATTCATTATATGCCATGATGCATGTATAGTATGCACATTTATATGTAAACAAGCTCATATTTATAAGTATAGTATGCACATTTATGGTTAGCCATTTATTATGTGTCATTTTCACTATTAGCTTATTTATTAATAATTTAGAATATGCATCATAAAGTTTAAACTTGCTTAAACTTGAACTTTATCACTTTTCAACAAACTAATTTTGGTTTTGGAGCTTTTTATCTTTCTTAAACTTGAACTCTATCACTTTTTACTCTCTTTCTCTAAATGCTAGATTCATCAATTATCTACTTACAAATTTCAATCTCAACTCGTAAGTATAAACTAGATATATAGCACATTCACTAATTTATATTAGCTGTAGTTATAAAAAAGATACTAAAACTAACTAATTTTATCAAAGTTATCAATCTTTTTTACTTTTTTCTCTCTCTAATCTCTATGTTTCTAATCTAATTTCAAGCGCCGTAATTAGGCTAATCAATTATTAAAGAAGCTAGTCAAACTTTCTATGGATCTAAAAAACTATCTTTTTTTTTTCTTTTTTTTTTCAATTGAGCTATGTTCAAATTACCATACACGTAGCATTAGTAGTGATTTTGAATTAATTCACTAGTGACATGATAGAAAGTGCTAGTGATTTTGAATTAATTCGCTAGTGACACGGTACATTATTTACTACCATAGAACACAGAAATGTATTCTCATTTATATTTTCAAGCCTTCGAAATGTAGTCTTCAAAATGACCGTCTAATCATTTCACATCCAATTCCTTAGACCCTAAAATCATTCTAAATAAAATTAGATTTTAAGAAACAAAGTATTTAATTAATTTAAACTAACATACTAAAATTTAGGTGCTACATTAAATTTGTTATTTACTTTTCTTACAAAACAATGCTTGAATTTAAACTAACATAGCAAATTTAAACTAATTGGCAAATTTTAACTAACTTAAATTTTTAATTATTTTTTTCCTAAAAATAGTGTTTAAATTTGAAGTAGCATACCACAATCTAAGACTAACACACATATATATATATATATATATATATATATATATATATATGTATATATATATATATATGTATATATATATATATTATATTTATACAAAATAATTCTTACATTTAAATTAACATAACAATCTAACATAAACCTAATTTTTTTTATCTATACAAAATAATACATAAATGTAAACTAAGGCTAATCTAATTTTTAAATTAATCTCCTATACAAAATAATAACAATCTTATACAAAATAATAACAATTATATACAAAATAATACATAAATTTAAACTACTTATAACCTAAGATTTCACATATATATCAAAATTAAAAATCAAAATCAAAACTAACAAAACATAATACCATCTCCTCTATACAAAATAATACATAAATAAAAACCAATTTTAACCTAAGATCCACATAGATAACAAATTTTTAAAAAAAATATCAAAATCAAAAGTAACAAAACATATACAACAATAGAAACTAGAGAGTAGAGAGTGAGAGAGGGAAAACTTACAATGCTCGGGTAGACAGAGAACGACAAACCCGTGGAGAGAGAAAGAGAGGAAAAATGAGAGAAAACAAGAAAAGCCAAAAATAAGAACGAAAATGGTGAAGGAAACAAGTAGTTGAAGTAAAACGGAAGAAATGGAGGAAAAACTGAGCTGAGAGGTTGAGAGAGAAAGAGAAACTCGAGCTGTCGTGGTGCAGATGAGAAAGGGAAGAAGAAGAAGCTATTTCGTGTTTTAGATTACAATGTTATTACACTAAATCAATTCTTGCTTTCCTTTTGTTTGCATGGTTCATTGTTGTTTACTAGATATATATATTTTTTTATCTATTGATATACAACTACTACTTATACATATGTTTTAGTGTCAATTATTTTACCAATAAGTTCTCTTAAATGACATAGCACGGTGGCTTCTAAATTGGTTGAGAAGAGAAATTCGAGCTCCAATGTAGGTTTGATGTGTGATTAAAATCAAAGGTTTTTTTTCCTTCCAAATTTCATTTTCTTGCATGTTTTGATATTTTGCAGATCATATTCTCTACTTTTGTTTACACATCACTTTTGTTTTGAATATCGCTTCTATATCCATATTTTCGATTAGTATATGTTAGATCATCAATTGTATTTTTTGAAACTGAATCTTTCTTCTTTACGTCTATATTTTAAGTGAATTCTCAGTTTGCATCGAGAAGGCATAGATGTTCTATAAGGCTGTACTCAATGTGTTTGATTAAATTACTGAATGTAGTGTGCATATCTTTTTGTGTGTTCCTTTTTATCGATTTTCATTTTGGAGTTTCCTATCCGTATCAAGGAACTATCTTCTATGAATAAAATTTAGTTTACCATTTCAAAAATATATATATCATCAGCATGAGCATGGCAAATCTAATACTGATCAATTACATGTTACTTAAATAAAGAATTCTCAATTTTTTGTTTAATTGATTTAAATGCATTTTTTTACTTTAACATGCTAGGATATATTATCAATGGCTATAATTTTATATTGTTGTGGATTGTGTTAATCAATCTTTTTTTTCTTACCAATTTCATTTCCTTGCATGTTCAGATATTCTGCAGATCATATTCTCTACTTTTTGTTTACACATTACTTTTGTTTAAATATCGCTTTTACACCCATATTTTCAATTAGTATATGTTAGATCATCAATTGTGTTTTTTGAAATCTGTTGACAAATAATTGGATGCTCACATAATTAACAAAATAACTAAACAAAAATTGGCAGCCAAAATTTACCTCAAAGAAGAAATTCAAAAGGGGTTAAAAACTGAAGGAGAATACCGAGGCATGAAAATTAATCTGATGTCCTTAAGAAGCAATTTTATCTCTCTTTAGTGCAAATGTCTCTAACGGTTGCTCTCCAGGATATAACGATAGCTTAGTTTACGTGCACAAATCAGACTTCGAACTCGTTTAGAGAAAGACGCCAAGAAAAGAGACAAAATTAAGAAATAGGAAGAAGTTGACAAACAACTCTCAATCTTGTATATGGAGGAAGGATGGCTAGTTTCTGGTGTGGAAAACTTAAAATGCTCAGGTATTTATAAGAGAGGAAATAAGTTGTGCATTGAATACAAAATCAATACCGAAATTCAATTCACCAAATAATTGAATTTTAAAACCAATAAAAGAGAAACTTTAACGTTATAAAATCACCATTACTCTTGCACTTTAATGCTGAAATTAATTTTCCGTGTAACTGATAATTTAAGGCATGGTGTAACAGATAATTTAAAGAATAAAGAAGCATTTTTTCCTTCAATAGATGCCATAAACCTCCCATCAACTCTTGCCAAGAATAATAGATATTCTAGAGGTAGTTGACTTTAATTTATTTAAATGAAAGATTTCAAAATGGATCAACTTACCATTACTTTGAGAGATGGAATCTTTAGAAATAAATATACCTTGCAATTCACGTGAGGTAAAGATTTTGAAGTAACATTCCAACAATCCCCCACTTGATTCAAAGTTTATTGAAAAGAAAATAAAAATGTGCTTGAATGAAGTGTAAAAAACATCAATGTTTTCTAGACTTGAATCGATGCTGTGTGTTAACACACAGTGTTTTACAAGTGTTTGGTGACTAAGGTGTCTTGAGCCAAACCACTGTTTTGTAAGCCACCAATTCTGCACACACACTTCATAAATTTCTCTTTTAACGAGTTCTTGGTTTGGTGCCTTTGTGGCCATGCACCTTACCTGGATTTTCATAGGTATTATAGAGAGTTTGCCCTATCTCTTTTAGAAGGCAGTCACCACCTTCACACCCACATAGGTGAACCCATCAAGAGTGTACTTCCACATACTACCAATACAAGTAGTTCATTAAGAGCTTATTACTCAACCTTACTATATTTGGCAGTAAGTACTATCTACACATAGGGAGGGACATACAATATGAATAGTGCTTTCTTTGAGCTTCTCTATGACTTGTTTTTAACCATTGAAGCTTCACTCTATAGACCTCAGTCCTATCCCCCTCGATGGATTGATGAGTCTTAAATATTGCATATTTTAGACCCTTAACTTATATTTGTTATGCTCTTAGTTAGTATTATTTTACTTTATTTTACGTTTTTCTTGTGTTTTGTGTGTTTTTACAGCTTTGTGGAGAAAGTGCAGCATTTCAGGTTGATTTGAAGCTTCTGGAGACATTGCACTCGATCGCAACAGATATGCGATCGAGCGCACCAGCGCTCGAGCGCACCAGCGCTCGAGCGCACCTGCCTTTGAACGAGCGCATGGTCAACATCCCACATCGAAATAATTGAAGTTCAGTGCATTTGCGATCGATCGCAGCAGACATGCGATCGAGCGCACATGAGATCGTGCGCACAAGACATGCGATCGATCGTACCTGCGATCGATCGCACCACACTGCGATCGAGCGCACACGGGCCTGTATCCCACATCGTTTCTGCAACCTGTTTTACTCCGGGTCTCCCCCTATATAAACACCATTTGGCTTCATAATCCAATGTACAATTCCTGAGCCACTTTGGTGTTTATCGGTGGACGTCCGCTAGCATTCTAGTGGATCCCGAAGGCATTGCTACCACGAGGGGAGGCGCCGCCCGTCAGCGAGTGGAATTTCTCCCATGTAAAGTTGTTTATTTATTTCTTTATATCCAGTTGTTTTAGTTTAAATGTTTAGCACTTGTTATTATAGTTTTATAGTTATGAGTGGCTAGACTCTTCAGCTAAGGTTGAAGATGAAGCCCCGTCGTTGTTTGGCGTAGTAGTTCAGATTTGCTTGTACAAATCTGACAATTTTTAGTATAAATGTTCTGTCAATTATTTGAGTTAATCTTATAATTGATTGAGTTTAAATTGTCTGTTGGATTTTCTTTGTGTTTCATCTGATGGATACATTGAATGCTTTTCGATTAAATTGGATTCCCTTTGTGATTTGTTAAGAGCGGATACATCGGGTGCTTTTGGTTTAGTTGGGATATTCTTTGTTTTTTGTCTTATAGTTGGATTCATTGAATGTTTTGATAGGCTATATTTTTAGAACATGTATGCTTAACTTCGGTGGGGTGGATTCGGAAACCTTAGTGCTTTTTATTATTAGTTTTAAAATCAATTTAATTTAGTTTTAATTTATTTTACAAATTATCATTCAAAATTCGGAACTAGGTTAAGATAGAGTTAATTTAGATTGAAAATATACTTTCACAACGCAATTCCTTGTGGATTCGACCTCGCACTTGCACAACGCTATACTGCAAACGACTCGTGCGCTTGCGAGTAATTTAAAACTCACAACAAGTTTTTAGCGCCGTTGCCGGGGAGTTGTTTGGTTTGTGAAAATTTTTGGTCTAAAATGATTTTATTTTTCTACTAGTTAGTTATCTTTTTATTAAAAAAAAAAAAAAATCATGTGGATGAATCCAGCGCCGGTTTCACAGTCTTTAGAGGACGCCCTCAAGGATTTCATTAAAATGACCGGCCCGTCCCTCAATGCTGCCAACACTTTCAATGTTGAAAGCTGTTCCATCTGTGCTAGTCCCATGCATCTAGCACAGAATTGCCCATCAATGCTGGCTTGTGCCGAGTATCCTATGGAACAAATGAATGCTTTCAATGACTGTTGTTGGCAATCAAATGGATCTTGCTCCGAAACATACAATCCAGAGTGGTGGAACCACTCTAATTTTTCATGGGAGCAGAACCAACTGATGAATCAGGGAGGAGCCCCTTATAATCAATACTCTCCCGAATTTCCTCCACCAATACCAAGTTATGCCTATCCAGCACCATCACCCGCTTACCAAGCTCCCATTCAAGCGCCAGCGTCGGTTTCACAATCATTGGAGGACGCTCTCAATGATTTCATGAAAACGACTAGCCAATCTATGAGTGAAGTGATGAGTGCAACCATAGAAAACACCCAAGCAATTGCCGAGCTAGAGAGTCAAATTGATCAAATCGCAAGTTACGTGGGTGAAGGAGAGGAAAGAAATTTCCCCAGTCAACCTGATCCTAACCCAAAGGAACAGTTTGCGGTGGGAAATTTATCAACTCCTATACAAGGGCAAGAAAGTGGCAACAAAGAAAAGAGAGATGCTGAGCCATCTACAGCCACACCTATCATTAAGGATCTCCCTAGGTCGTTTTTACCTAAAGCGCCTTACCCTGAGAGATTACAAGCGCCCAAGAAAGGAGAGGAGTTTGAGGATCCCCTGGAGGCATGCTTTGCTCACTTTGGAGAGGACTTGGGCTTAGATAAGTTACTCGAGGAAGTGAATGCCATTTTGGAGTCTGATCCTCAAAAGAGCAGTGAGACGGAGGAGATTATGGATGAATCACGTATTGAGGACCCCATGGAGGCATGCTTTGCTCAATTTGAAGAGGATTTGGGCTTAGATAAGTTGTTTGAGCAAGCTAATGCTACTTTGGAGTCTGCACCTCTAAAGATCAGTGAGATGGAGGAAACCACAACACCTGAACCTCACAAGAAGGAACTTAAGCCTTTACTGGATAATCTTGAGTATAAGTTCCCAGGTCCAGCAGATTCTTTGCCTATAATTATAGCTTTAGATTTGGGTGATGCTCCAGAGGAGAAATTATTGGACGTCTTAAGAGAGCATCAGGAAGCTATAGGCTGGACTATTGAGGATGTCAAAGGAATCAACCCCTCGTTGGTGATACACACGATACAGTTGGAGGAGAATGCCAAGCCATCGAGGGAGCCACAAAGAAGGCTCAACCCTGCTTTGCAAGAGGTTGTGAGGGCGGAAGATATTAAGCTGTTAGAGGCTGGGATCATTTATCTCATCTCTGATAGCAAGGGGGTGAGCCAGATTACAGTCGTGCCCAAACGTGCTGAATTTACGGTAGTAAATAAAGACAACGAGTTGGTTCCAACTCGAGTGCAGTCAAGATGGAGAAAGTGTCTAGACTACTGTAAATTGAATGCTGCCATTAGGCCTGATCATTTTCCATTCCCATTTATTGATCAGATGGTGGAGCGCTTAGTTGGGCCTGTTTACTAATGTTGGGTCTGGCTGAAGACGTTAAACTTAGCGCTCATGGGAGGCACCCCACAGCTTATCTTTTCTTTTGTTTATTTATTATTTCGCATTTTTATGATTAATGTTTGTTTCCAGTATTTTTTGTTTTCCAGTTTTTATTTTTCAGGGACAAAGCGTACTTCAGTTCAAGTTTTGGGTATGCTATGAGCCATACCAGTCCAGATAGTTCTCCATATCTCAGGTCAGCTCTTTCCATATTAGTCACACATTGGGGTCAATGTGTAATTTAAGTTTGGGGGTATGGGAGACACATCACACACTTTGTCCTAATTTGTTGTCTTTTCGTCATAGAGATAAATGCATGCTCATGTTATCATGAAATTTTAGTTGATCTAAACATTTTCTGTGATGTGATGTCATTGGTGAGCTTAACATTTTGAACACATGATCTGGTGATAAATTTTTAAAATTTAGTTACTTACTTTAGGCATTTTGAGAATTCACATGTTTGATCTAATCTCACACGAGCACATTAGCACAAATTATGTGAGGTATGACACATGATTTTAATGTGTATTTTTCCTTATCTTAACTGAAACTGGATGACTTGTTGGATGAACTCTTGGGCATAGGAAAATATAAAAAAAAAAAAAAATTATCAATAAACTTTTCGCTGAGTAACTGGACCTCTTGCCTCAGTAAGCAGTGAGTGTTCACGTCAAAAGGTGAAATTTTGCTTGGTAATATTAAGGTCGGTTTAATTTCGTAGCATTTTTTACTCGAGTTAGTAAGTCCTTAGGGGTGTCTTTACACCTAATGCCCTAAAACCATCTGGTTTGGGAGTCATTGACTTAACACTCGCTACATGGGTCAATTAGAAAGCTCAAGGGAACTAAGCATAGCCGTGCCTTAATAAAAAAAAAAAAAGTGAATAAAATAAAAACTATGCCTTTTCGTTCATTTTTGATGGGAAATTCGGTGAATCTTGAGACATGGAGACCTTACACATTAGAGTTACTTGGAAGCTTCATTTTTATATGCTAATTCACCTTACACTGATTCAAGCTTGTGATGCCTTATCCTGCCTTTTGTAAGTAATTAGATTTTAACATTTCTATTCATTGCGAAGATGGGTTTACCTTTTTAAGCTTGCTTATGAATGAATATCATGGTGATGTGTGCTCCTTAAATTTTTGGATACCATGAGTGATGACTTTATCTTTATGTTCTTTGTTTTTCATTGAGTCTTTTATTTTGTTTTGCTAAGGGACTAGCAAAATATAAGTTTGGGGGTATTTGATGAGTCTTAAATATTGCATATTTTAGACCCTTAACTTATATTTGTTATGCTCTTAGTTAGTGTTATTTTACTTTATTTTACGTTTTTCTTGTGTTTTGTGTGTTTTTACAGCTTTGTGGAGAAAGTGCAGCATTTCAGGTTGATTTGAAGCTTCTGGAGACATTGCGCTCGATCGCAACAGATATGCGATCGAGCGCACCAGCGCTCGAGCGCACCTGCCTTTGAACGAGCGCATGGTCAACATCCCACATCGAAATAATTGAAGTTCAGTGCATTTGCGATCGATCGCAGCAGACATGCGATCGAGCGCACATGAGATCGTGCGCACAAGACATGCGATCGATCGTACCTGCGATCGATCGCACCACACTGCGATCGAGCGCACACGGGCCTGTATCCCACATCGTTTCTGCAACCTGTTTTACTCCGGGTCTCCCCCTATATAAACACCATTTGGCTTCATAATCCAATGTACAATTCCTGAGCCACTTTGGTGTTTACCGGTGGACGTCCGCTAGCATTCTGGTGGATCCCGAAGGCATTGCTACCACGAGGGGAGGCGCCGCCCGTCAGCGAGTGGAATTTCTCCCATGTAAAGTTGTTTATTTATTTCTTTATATCCAGTTGTTTTAGTTTAAATGTTTAGCACTTGTTATTATAGTTTTATAGTTATGAGTGGCTAGACTCTTCAGCTAAGGTTGAAGATGAAGCCCCGTCGTTGTTTGGCGTAGTAGTTCAGATTTGCTTGTACAAATCTGACAATTTTTAGTATAAATGTTCTGTCAATTATTTGAGTTAATCTTATAATTGATTGAGTTTAAATTGTCTGTTGGATTTTCTTTGTGTTTCATCTGATGGATACATTGAATGCTTTTCGATTAAATTGGATTCCCTTTGTGATTTGTTAAGAGCGGATACATCGGGTGCTTTTGGTTTAGTTGGGATATTCTTTGTTTTTTGTCTTATAGTTGGATTCATTGAATGTTTTGATAGGCTATATTTTTAGAACATGTATGCTTAACTTCGGTGGGGCGGATTCGGAAACCTTAGTGCTTTTTATTATTAGTTTTAAAATCAATTTAATTTAGTTTTAATTTATTTTACAAATTATCATTCAAAATTCGGAACTAGGTTAAGATAGAGTTAATTTAGATTGAAAATATACTTTCACAACGCAATTCCTTGTGGATTCGACCTCGCACTTGCACAACGCTATACTGCAAACGACTCGTGCGCTTGCGAGTAATTTAAAACTCACAACATGGATCATGAACCATTTTTTAGCCATTTTTCAGAGGATTTGCTAGATTTTTCTCTAATCTCTCAAAATCAACGGTTATCACCCCATTGCTTATAAGTTATCTCAAAATGTTATAACTTAATCACATATTTTTCCCATAATAGGTCTTAATTTAATACAAGCTGTCGCCACTTGGCAATCACCATGGAGAGTTACAGACGTGACTAATCTCGCTCACAATGTAATATCGATAAATAATTGTCTTAGCCATTCAGCTTCAGATGTAACCTTCTTCAAGACAATACGCTAATATTCCATGTTGAACCTCTCTACAATAGAATGCTTGGATGATTTCCAAAAGATGGTACCATCTGCCAAAGTAAACAGATAGCCACTCTTTGGCTTAATTAACTTGCATTAGTATAACTTTCTAATACACTCGATAATATATGTTATACTAATATGCATAGTCAATAAATATATAATTAAATATTGTAGAACCAATTTTCTCTTTTAAGGTTCCAAAAACAAACTTTTCCAAAGATCCTCAAACTTTCAAATATCATTAGATAAGCTTCTTAACAGGCTAAATCAGATCATATAAACACCTTCGATCGGTAAGACAAAATTACGCATAATGATCATTGATGAGCAAATCACGAGATAATAATTTAAGTACCTCACTTGTACTTTTAATGTAAAAAAATATCATTAACTTAGAAGCATTTAGTAATGGAAATGTCTAAGTTACACATGCTAAAATTTTTCCTCAAAAAAATAACTTCTCAAATTGAGTCCCAAGAATTAATGTGAGGTGTCTCATTATTATTATGTTTTTTTTCTACATTTATCAAAAATCTATGTTTAGAACCTCACATTTTATTTTAATCACATTTAAGAGTTTCTTAATAACTTATTTTTCTCATTAAATCTTCCATGTTATTTTCTCATTAAATTCAATAAACCTTTTCATGAAATCCTCCCCACATTTTTCCTATATTAGGAGGTTTACATTTTAAAAAATACATAAATAATTGTCATCTCATGCTTTCCCAATCAAGCATAAAAATCTCATATTATGATATTCATGAAATTTTCAAATACACAATCTTTCCAAATATAAATATTTTTTGGCTCATGCTTTGCAAAATATTCAACAAGCTTCGTATAAAACAAATCTCATTTACTTACCAATTTGACATGGTTAGAGAACCCTACCTGTATCCCAACGTAGAAATACATTTTCTTTCTTTTGTCAAGTAATAGTTGCTAACTGTTACAACAGTTTAAACTCCACAAGAGTTTCAATGGAATCAATTGATGCATGATATATATGCAGCAATGCATCCAAAGGAACCACCAATACACATAAGCGTTATTTATATTTCTAAAACCTTCACAATAATTTTTTCTCTCAAATAATTAGAAATAATGGACATGTTTAAGATTTAATTACCACCATTATCATGGGGTTAAATATCCATCAATTTCCCGTAACTTTAATAGATAAACTTTGTAATATCCAAATTTAATTATTTATCGATCATTGACTTAATGAAATAATATACATTAAAGTTATAATAGCTAATACCATAAAGTTATTAGGAGTCATATAATGGTGTTATAAAGCTAGTATAAATGATCTTAATTATGATTTATCGCATGAAAAGGCACCCGAATGAATTAACATCACACAGATATAATACTATAACATTGAAATATTAATAAGGTATTCGTTTTTCATTCCACTTATATCATTGTAATGATTAATGTACATTGAAGCTAGCATTTAGCTAGGCTCATTAAGTTCTTTAATCTAATAAAATAGCTAAACTTTTTCTCTTGATCCCTGTTTCATATCTTTTAATGAATAATCCAAATATGTAGGTTGTTTACTTAGAGAAATGTAAGTAGCACAGATGTTTTATAAAACTAATAAGGGAGCAAAAGTTACTTGGCTACCATCCTTCCAATTTTGACATATCAAGAATATGAACCATTGTTAATTAAGTGAGCACCGAGCACCGAGCACCGTAATCGCTTGTCACGATTGTTGGAAAATATTAGGATGTTAAAATAATTAACAAAAAGTGGCAGCCAAAATTTACCTCCAAGAAAAAATGCAAAAGAGATTAAAAACTGAAGGAGAATACTAAAGCACATAAATTAATTTGCTATCCTTGAGAAGTGATTTCGTCCCACTTTGGTGTAAATAGATTTAACGGCTGCTATTTAAGATATAATAGTAACTTAGTTTAAGTGCACTCGCACACTATACTTCGAACTCGTTTATAGAAAGGCACCAAGAAAAGAGACAAAATTAAGAAATAGAAAGATGCTGACAAACAACTCTTAATCTTGTATATGGAGGTTGTATATAGAAGAAGGATGACTAGTTTATGGTGTGGAAGACTTAAAATGCTTAGCTATTTGTAGGGGAGAAAAAAAGTTGTGCATTGAATACAAAATGAATGCTGAAATTCAATTCACCAAATAATTGAATTTTAAAACCAATAAAATAGAAACTTTAAGGCTATAAAATCACCATTACTCTTGTACTTCAATGCTGAAATTAATAATCTCTATAACTAATAATTTAAGGCATAGCGTAACTGATTGTTTACAAAGTAAAGGAGCATTTTTTCCTTTGACAAATGTCATAAACCTCCCATTAACTCTTGCCAAGATAATAAATATTCTGGAGGTAACTGACTTTAATATATTTAAATGAAAGGTTTCAAAATGGAGCAACTTTGAGAGATAGAATCTTTAGAAAAATGGATCTTGCAATCGTAAAGATTTTGAAGCAACATTCCAAGAGAATCTTTCTTCTTTATGTCTTTATTTTAAGTGAATTCTCTGTTTGCATTGAGAAGAAATGGATGTTCTATAAGGCTGTACTCAAGTTGTTTGATTAAATTATTGAATGTGGTGTGCGCATCTTTTTGCCGATTTTTATTTTGGAGTTTCCTATCCGCATCAAGGAACTATCTTCTACTTATATGTTATGTGAATAAAATCTAATACTAATCAATTACATGTTACTTAAAAAAAGAATTCTTGATTTTTTGTTTAATTGATTTAAATGCATTTTTTACTTTAGCATGTTAGGATATATTATCAATGGTTACAATTGTATATTGACATACTTCTAATTTTATTTGACTTATCAAGATGAAATGGAATAAGTGCTTCATAATAATTTTGTTCATGGTGTTAATAGTGAATATTCTATAATTTCTTTCTTTAGTTTTCGTCCTTTGATCTAATCTTCTTTTGGTTCCCTTTTTAATCGCAGACGTAGACTATTGTTTGGCCTCTCTTTCTTTTACTTCCTTAAGAATCAAACCCATTGCTATTCTTTCTCCTCACAAGCCCATTGCAAGCAAAGACATAAAGAACCTGCACCAATATACTTACTTATACGCAAATTTGTAGAACTTGCTTCCTAGGTCTGGGAATATATATATATTTTAAATCCTAAATTCATATTGAAGCATCAACATGGAAAAACGTATATACATAAAATTCTTTTTACATATGCCTTTTCCCATGTTGATGCTTCAATATGAATTTAGGATTTAAAATAATTGATTAGTGATAATATCTTTGAATACAAATTTGTGTGGGAAGAGTTAGGTCAATAATTGATTTCTACTTCTACAGGGCATTAATGCCATGCATGTTCATGCTAGGAGTGGTGACTATAGAAGCACTCCCAAAAGGTCAATTTAAAGTCAAATACTTCCCAATTCTTTTTGTTATGTATCTCCATAAGAGGCTCCTTAAATCATTATTGTTGTAAGATAATGGATAACTTTATTTTATTTTTAATATGTATATAATGTGTATCCTTGCATGAATTCCTTAACATGTTGGATCTTTCCATCAAGCATGTGTATAACCTTTTTTTTTTTCTTCTTCCTGAAGTCGAATTCTTCAGTTGATTTTTATTTTCTCATGTGCATATACTCACGTGTGATTGATCATCCGATTTTTTTCATCAACAAAGTGAATTAACAAACTTCGTTGGTTTTATAATTTGCACATGTTAAGATTCATTTCATCTATTCCTATACAAAGATATCTTATGATCTAATCATTTAATCTAAGAGTGCTATGGAAACATATGGTTCAAGATCATTTCTATTAAGTTTTAAAGAGAAATCTATGAGAGATAATATAGTTTGATTTGTTGTCTTGACATTATGGTGATTTCTTTAAATAATTTTACTTATGATAGATATATCCTGTTTAGAATCTATTAGACAAATTAGCCAATGTTTGTTAAATATCTAAATCATAGACCACCATTAAAAATAAAAAAGATAGAAAGTCAAAGCAAATAACATTTAGAATAAAGAAAAAACATGTAAGTTTCATTATAAAATACTAGCATTTCAATATGCGCGTTAGCACATGTTGATCCGCTCTTTTATTAGATTAAAAAACTTAGCATCTTAACATGTACTACGCACATTTTGATTTGTTTTTCTATGATATTCAAAAATTTAGCATCTCATACACTTCGTGCGTGTTGATATGCTTCTCAATTAAATTAAACAAAATAATGAGGTTAATAGAATAAAAAACAATAAAAAGTACTTTTAATCTCATGACCATACACATGCGTGTGTTAAATTATATTACTAGCATCTTTTTTACATTTTACGAACCCAAATATAGAATGTTATGAAGAGAAGATGCTAGTAATACAATTTAATGCTCGCACACATATGGTTATAAGATTAAAAGTAATTTTATTATATTAATCTCATTATTTCATTTAATTTAATTGAGAAGTATATCAATAGACGCGTAGCGCCTGAGATGTTAAATTTTTTTAATACCATAGAAGAGCAGAACAACATGCGAATAATGCGTGTTAAGATACTAAGTTCTTTAATATGATAGAAGAGTTGATCAACACGTGCATTAGCGCGTGTTGAGATGTTTGTAAATTTATACACAATATAGTATTATAAACTTTTATATGTATTAAATATATTTATATATTTTTATTATTTATATACATATATATCTTTACGTACTACTTATTATATTATAAATAAATCTAGTATCATATACATACTATATATTAATCTATAATATAATACATTATAAGGTAAATGAGCAATAAAGTAAACACATGTCCTTAACTTTTCAGATAAGATCGTATTTGGTCCTAAGCTTTAGGGTTGGTTATGATTGATTCCTCCATCTTCTACTTTATTTTTTTCAATGTCAGCCTTTATTTCTATGTAGTGTTTCAATGTCACCCTCTTGTAAATATCGTTAACGAATTTGACGAAAAATGGCACATGAAATTCACGTGCTCATCTTGGGCAATCAAATAGAATAGTTTGAGGATTTGGTTAGGAATTAAAACTTACAAAATAAGCATTAAAAATGGTGTTAAGGGGTGGGGAATGAATCTTGAACGAAATATGGTTCATATGATTAAATTTAATCAAGGATCTGTTCATGTAGACCAATTGAAGATTTTGCTGCATCATCTATGATGGATCTTAAGTAAGGTATGTAATATTTCTATCTATTTAATATTAGATATTTTATGCTCATTTATGGTGATTCTTTGGGATTATGGATTTCATATTGAATTCCTACATATGATATTAGAACCGCTATACTTTGGGTTTAGAATGCTAATTGAGGATTCAATTTTTTATTAAATAAATATTGATTGAAAGCATATTAAAATTTAGGATTCTATCAATAAAGAAAATACATTGATTGATTCACATGATAATGGAAGTTAATATTAGGTTTAATATGCATATACATGTGAACTGATTATTGTAAGCCTATATGCATAGAATATGCAATGAAAAATTAAAAATTTATGCACATAGACTTAAATCCTAAGATAAATCTCTATGAATGTATTAGAATGATGATCCAAATAATATTTTCATACAAGGTTATATATTTTTAACCTTTGATGAAGATTCTTGTTGATTATTGAAACAGATTCGCCAGCCATTCAAGTTTCCGACCTCTAAGTGTATCCACACAAGCAACCAATAACATAGATCTTCTTCTTCAGAATGTCGAACACCACGTGATGAAGAACACTAGGGCTGGTAAAAAATTTCTTGAGTGCTAACACTGAAAATTCGATCATTCTAGAGAGAGAAAGTGTTTGAAACTAATTTTAGCAATAATAATATTATTCTTAAGGTTTCTATCAAATAGAACCTTTACTCTTAAATTCTCTAGGACTTTTAAAATTACAATTAAACTCTTGGTTTAATTAATTCCTAGAATTATCTTTTTTGGCCCATTAGTTTTCTTTATTCTTGCAATTTCTCAATTTAATATGACCCTTTAGGTTTAATATTGCACTGACAATGGGTCGTAACTATTAGAACTTATTCAATTAATTAAAACTCTTTTTAATTTTAATTCGAATTAAAACTCCTTTTAATTATCTCTTTAATTAAGAATTAGTTACAATTAATTCTTAAGGGTTTCTTCAAGTCATGATTGATACCTAGCAGTATGCCATAACTACCCAGACAATATGAATTAATGTGAACCTTTCCATTGTCAGTTACCATGCAATTCAATTCTTCCATCATGCAATGTCCCTTATTACACCTAAGGTATGAATTTACTATCAAGACTTAATTCTTTAATCATATGTATCTAGATCTCAAGTTCATAATTTAAATAATGAAATTAGGAGAGAACCAGACGCACACGGGGTTTTTTCATGTTTTTTTGGGGATTCATTTTCTGGAGCAATCAAAGGAAGCAGAACATTAAAGAGGAGACTGCTTTTTGAGGTTTTTTTTTTTTTTTTTTTTTTTAATTCTGAATTTCTTTCAATTTCTTGATGTTAAACTCTTTGATTATGTTTTTATTCAAGTTTATCATGAACTAATCTACATTTTTAGGGTTAAGATGTATCCTAACTATGATGTGAATCTTCCTTTAATTGAAGTAATTTAGTAGTTGTTTCATATTGTTGAGTATTTCATTCTAGACTTAATATTTGTGAAGGATTGATCAACATTTGCATGATTTGGGATTCAATTTGAGACTAAGAAGTGATAATTGTTTCGGCATATGTTTGAGACACCACAAGGAATCTGTAGGATAGAGATATCTATTGACTTGCGTAATCTTTATGGGGTTTCTTGTTTTTACTGAATTTTGACAGATTTAGAGTTTTCACCGTGATGTAGGAGATTTGCTTGTTGTGATATTTTGTTAATGTTTGAGAAAGATTAATGAATAAATTAGAGACCCGATTATCAACAATAGGAAATAATTGCAATTAGTTCAAGTAGGAAATTCGCATAGGATCAGTTATGGTGAATCAAAAGCCCTAGAATCTTGTTTCCTTGATCTCAACTTGCTTATTTAATTTTGTTATTTTATACTCTCTAGTTCAACAATTCACTCTCATTCGAATTATCAAATAGATTATAGTTTAATAAATTTTGATACTTATTAGTAATTTTTTAATCCTCGTGGGACGATACTATTTCTCATTCACTTTATTACTTGTTACGATTTGTGCACTTGCGATTTCAATCAACAAGTTTTTGGCGCCATTATCGGGGATTTAGATATTGATAATATCAATATTAGTTACACTTGGTCTAATTTGATTTATTTTGTCTTTTATTTTTCAAGTGTTTGTTTAGTGTATGAGATGACACAAGAGTTTGGAGCTACTACCTTACGATCCCGAAATCGAGAAAACTGCAAAGGACCTAAGGAAAAAGAAGCGAGAAGCTCAGAAACGTTCCAACACTATGGCAGATAATGAGAATCCAAGACATGACACACGGGCACCAAGGGATTTTGCGCTACCACAGGTCACAGGAATCCATTCAGCTGTTAGGAAGCCTACTATTAAAGCCAACAACTTTGAGATTAAGCCAGTTATCCTACAGATGATCTAGACATCAATTCAGTTCCATGGGTTGCCAAGTGATAACCTCAATGCTCATATAGCAAGTTTTTTGGAAATTTGCGACACTTTCAAGCACAATGGCGTTATTGATGATGCCATTCGCCTCCGACTATTTTCGTTCTCTCTTTAAGATAGAGTGAAGAATTGGCTAAATTCACTGCTCGCAGATTCAATCACTAGTTGGAGGATTTAGCTAAGAAGTTTCTTGCTAAATTTTTTCCACCGGCTAAGACAGCAAAGATGCGCAATGAAATTTCAAATTTTGCTCAAATTGAAGGCGAATCACTTTATGAGGCTTGGGAGCGATATAAAGACCTACTTAGGCGATACCCTCACCATGGATTGCCGAAGTGGATGCACGTTCAAAACTTCTATAATGGACTTGGTGGTTCTACAAGAACTCTGATAGATGCAGCTTCAAGAGGAGTGTTTATGGGAAAAAAACCAAGATAATGCATATGATCTGTTAGAGGAGATGGCCATGAACAACTATCAATGGCTGAGTAAGAGGATTTTATTGAAGAAGGCAGTGGGATTACATGAGATTGAAGCTATCACTACCCTGGCAACTCAAGTCCACACTCTTACTCAACAATTGAAGGCTAACCAATTGACGGCAAATGCCATTCACTTGACACCACTGGTTTGTGATTTTTGCCATGGAAACCATCCGAGTGAAGAATATCAAGCAGGAAACCCTTTCTCTCAATCCCAAGTGGAGTAAGCACACTTTGTTGCAAATTACAACTGGCAAAACAATCCATACAATGCAACATACAATTCTAGATGGAGGAATCATCCAAAATTTTCATGGAATAATCAAAATGTATTGAAGCCGCCACCTGGTCCGTCATCTAGTGACCCACCAAAAGAGAAATCGGCACTTGAAGAAGCAATGGCACAATTGGAAAATAACACCAACCGATTCATAACATAGACTAAGACCAATTTTCATAATCAAGCAGCTTCGATTCAGAATTTAGAAGTCCAAGTTGGTTAATTGGCCAATATGCTCACTGTGAGACAATAAGGTATTTTGTCTAGCACGACTGAAGTGAATCCAAAAGAGCAGTGCAAGGCGATCACTTTGAGAAGTGGGAAAGAGTTAGAAACTCCAACAGGATGTGAGAAGTTTGAAAAAGAAGATCAAGAGGTGCAACTTCACACAACACCATTCAAGGAGATTTTTGAAAGTCAACCAATCCCACCATAGGATCCGACACTAAGAGTTCTATTCCCTCAATGACTCAAAAAGAATAAGCTTGATAAACAATTTTCTAAATTTCTATATGTGTTTAAAAAATTACATAGCAACATTCCTTTTGCAGATGCCCTCGAACAAATGCTGAGCTATGTGAAATTTATGAAAGACATCTTATCAAATAAGAGAAAATTGGAAGAGTATGAAATGGTAGCCCTTACTGAAAACTGAAGTGCAATTCTACAAAAGAAATTGTCTCCAAAGCTTAAGGATCCAGGGAGCTTCACTATCCCATGTTCAATTGAAAATTCTATGTTTGAAAGAGCTTTATGTGACTTAGGTGCAAATATTAATCTAATGCATTTGTCTATTTTCAGGAAGCTTGGATTAGGTGAGGCGAGACCTACTACAGTTTCATTTCAATTAGTGGACCGCTCAATAAAACATCCACAGGGAATTATTGAAGATGTACTTGTCAAAGTAGACAAGTTTATTTTTCCAGCTGATTTCATCATTCTAGACATGGAAGAGGATCGGGAAATCCCCATAATTCTTGGCAAACCATTTTTAGCTACTGACCAAGCTCTTATTGATGTCTAAAGGGGAGAATTACGGTTGAGGGTACAAGAGGAGGAGGTAACCTTTAATGTTTTTAATGCCATTAGGTATCCAGATACAAGTGAGAGTTGTTTTAGCATCCAAGTGATTGACTCTTTGGTCATCGAAGTGCTTAATTAACAAAAGAATCATTGGAAGCTTGTTTGGTTAGTCCTAATCCAACTATGGTAGAGGATCCTGAAGTGTTAGAATATGCCTTCTAGATGGATTCCTTTGATCCTAACAACATGAAATATTTTGAAGATTTGGGACAAGGACCCTTACGGCCACTTCTATCTATTGAAAAACCGTCTGTATTAGAGCTCAAGCCTTTACCGGAACACCTTCGGTTTGCTTATCTTGGCGAATCATCTACTCTTTCGATAATTATTTCATATAAGCTTTCTAATGAAGAAGAAAAAAAGTTGTTGAGAGTGCTTAGAAAACATAAGGCTGCTATTGGGTGGACGCTTGCGGATATCAAGGGAATTAGCCATTCTATTTGTATACACTGAATTTTGTTGGAAGAAGAGTGCAAGTCGACGATAGAGCACCAAAGAAGACTCAATTTGACAATGAAGGA
>CM043703.1:76593226-76615726 GCA_023935145.1 Bretschneidera sinensis | reverse complement strand
AGCCAAGATGAGGGAAGCATCAAGTGGAGAAGGGCTATTCGTTAGAGAAAGGCTAGCAACTCGGAATGGCAGTAGCATCCATGGCAACTACCGGGAGAAATCAAAGGGTAGAGGGTAGAGCCATGGGAGAGCGCACTCCAAACCAAGATTTGGAGGAAAGAGATGCTACTACTACAATAAGGAGGGTCATTTCAAGAAAGATTGCAAGAAGTTATGGGATGAGAGAGGAGGAAGCCATACCAAGAATGGAGAGGCTTCGATTACCAAAGGAGAACAGCAAGATGATGTTCTTATTGTGTGCTCAAATATAAGCAGGAGCCAAGGCAACGAGAAATGGATCCTGGATTCCTGGTGCACTTATCACATGTGCCCTCACAGGGATTGGTTCAAGAATTTCAAGAAAACCAATGATGGAAAGGTTTTCTTGGGGAATGACACTTCTTGCCAAGTGAGGGGGATAAGAGACATCCAGTTGAGGATGTTTGATGTAGTCACAAGGCTGCTATGGAATATGAGGTATCTTCCGGATTTGAGAAGAAATTTGATCTCAATGGGGCAGCTAGATTCCATGGGGTACACATACAAAGTAGAGGGAGGAAAGATCAAGGTAACCAAGAGATCTTTGATAGTGATCAAAGCAGCAATAAAGGATAGTCTCTATAAGATGATTGAAGAGATAGAAATCAAGGATCAAGCAGCAAGCTTGATGGCTGAGATGGATAAGGTAGTTCTTTGGCACAATCACTTGGGACATATGAGCAAAAAGGGCATGCAAGTTCTCAGCAAGGATGGTCTACTTGGTAGTGACAAGGTAGAGAAACTTGATTTCTGCAAACATTGTGTTCTTGGGAAGCAACATCAGGTCAGCTTCAACACCGGAGTGCACAAGTCTAAGGGCATTCTTGACTATATTCATGCGGATCTTTGAGACCAGCAAGAACACCAACACAGGGAGGTAATCTTTACTTTTTGTCTTTAATTGATGATTATTCTAGAAAGGTTTGGGTTTATTTGCTTAAAAATAAATCAGATGCTTTGAATAAATTTGTGGTGTGGAAAAAGTTGCTGGAGACTCAAACGGGCAGGGTAGTTAAGGTGTTAAGAACCGATAATGGCTTAGAATTTTTTAATAAGGATTTTGATAAATTCTGTTAGTTAAATGGGATTCTAAGACATAGAATGGTTGTGAAAACCCCTCAGCAAAATGGAGTTGCTGAGAGGATGAATAGGACCCTTATGGAAAAAGTTAGGTGCATATTAATTGGGTCGGGTTTACCAAAATGTTTTTGGGAGGAAGCTGTGTCTACTGCTGTATATTTGGTTAATAGATCACCCTCTAGGGTTGTGGACCTTAAGACTCCTAAGGAGATGTGGAGTGGGAAACCCCTTAAGTTAAACAACCTTAGAACTTTTGGATGTGCTGCGTTTGCACATAAAAAGGATGATAAACTTAGCCTAAGGTTTAGAAAATGTGTGTTTCTAGGGTGTGGTGATTGGGTTAAGGGGTACAGGTTGTGGTCCTTAGAGCCAAAAGGGACTAAACTCATAATAAGTAGGGATGTCATTTTTAATGAATTGTTATTTCTCTATTTGGAGAAAACTAACCCTGTAGGGGATAGTGGGCAAACCAACCCGATATTTGTGGAGCATAGCATCAAGGAAAATTCAGTTTAGGTAGAGTAAGGAAGGCAAGAGGGTTTGGACCAAGTAGAGTCTATTGATGAAGGCTAAGTTCAGGACACTCAAGAGGAGGTTGAACTAGAAGGCGATGATGTAGCAAATCAGAATGATTATCAGCTCACAAGCGACCGGGAAAGGAAGGTGGTTAGATCACCTTTGAGATATGGTTTTGTGGATGCTAATGTAGTAGCTCCTTATTCAGAAGGAGGGGTTAAACCAGAAACTTACATAGATGCCATGGAATGTAAGGATTCATCAAAATGGTAGCTAGCTATGGAGGAAGAAATGGATTCTTTGAGGAAGAACAACTCTTGGGAATTGGTGCCCAAACTAGAAAAACAGAGAGTTGTGGATTGTAAATGGATTTATAAGATCAAAGAAGGGAACACTCCAGGGGATGAAGTCCAGTATAAGGCTAGGCTGGTGGCGAATGGATTCACACAAAGAGAAGGCATAGATTTCACTAAAATATTCTCATTAGTTGTGAAATACAAGACGATAAGGATAGTGTTAGCAATGGTGGTCCAATTTAATTGGAAAATCGAGTAAATGGATGTGCAGACAGCGTTCTTACATGGAGAGCTTGATGAGACCATCTACATGAGGCAACCCGAAGGCTATGAGGAAGAAAGGCAGAGAGATTTGGTGTGCCAATTGAAAAAATCTCTCTATGGTCTGAAGAAATCACCTCGACAATGGAATAAGAGGTTTGATTCCTTTGTAACTAGCTTGGGTTTCATGAGGAGCTACTATGATTCGTGCTTGTACTACAAGGGGCACAAGGTGGAGGAAATGGTGATTACCCTCATCTATGTCGATGATATGCTGTTGGTTGGGAACAGCAGGGAGAGAATAGAAGAATTGAAGTCTCAACTCAGTTCGGAGTTTGAGATGAAGGATCTTGGCCATGCATAGAAGATCATTGGGATGAGTATAATTCGGGAAAGGAAGAGAAACAGGTTGAAGGTTTCTCAGTCTTCCTACATAGAAAAGATGATATCTAAGTTTTCTATGGAAGATAGCAAACCAGTGAAGGTTCCCCTTGCTGGTCATTTTAAGTTCTCCAATGATCAATATTCGAGATCGGATGAGGAGAAGAAGGAAATAGAAAAGGTCCTTTACTCTAGTACGATTGAATCTATAATGTTCACCATGGTAAGCACTAGACCTGACATTGCTCATGCAATAAGTGTTCTCAGCAGGTTTATGAGTAATCCTGGAAAGGAGCATTGGCTTGGGATGAAATGGTTACTGAGGTACTTGAAGGGAAGCCTAGATGTGAGGCTGGTTTATGAGAAGAGGAGTAAGTCCATTTGTCTTGAAATTTATGTGTATTTGGACTATGGAGCAGACCGGGATAAAAGAAGATCGATTACCTTCTACTTCTTTAACTTAAACGGATGTTGTATAAGTTGGAAGGCTCAGTTGCAGCCAGTAGTAGCACTCTCAACAACCGAGGCTGAGTACATAGCGACAACGGAAGCCATCAAGGAGGCTATGTGGTGCAAAGGGTTGTTGGAAGAGTTGGAGGTCCTGAAAGAGCAGGTGGTGGTGTATTCGGTTAGCTAAAGTGCGTTGCATTTGTGCAAAAATCTGGTGTTCCGTGAAAGGATAAAGCATATGGATGTTCGGTACCATTTCATTCGGGAAAATGTTATGGAAGGATGCATTCATGTGGACAAGGTGGCCACAGAAGAAAATCCTACAGATTTAGGTACTAAAGCTCTACATCTAAGCAAGTTCAATCATTACCTTGGACTTCTTAGGATTGGAGTAAGTTGATATGGTGACTCAAATTGAGTTTGGATCCAGAGTTCTCTGCACAATGGGTTCGGGTTTAATCGCTTAGACAAAGGTAGAGATTATTGGTATTTGCCTAAGGATTAAACAGGTTGAAGAATGAAGGTTCAATAGCATCAGGCTTAGAGGTGTGCACCATGGCCTACAGCAACTCCAGAAGCTCCCCCCTCCAGGTCGTGCCGCGGCTCAGTCTTGGGCGCCGCGGCCCCCAGCAGCTGGAGGTGGTGTGCCCTATTTTGAGCCGTGGCCTGCCATGTTTTGAGCAGCGGCCTGCCCTGTTTTGGGCCGCGGCTCCAGGCACACCTGAGGCCATTTTTCAGCAATCTTCTCCTGATGCGTGGGGCTTGAGTAAAATACACATCACTTAGACTTATTGGAGGGCTATGATTGATTGGTCCTCAAGATCTAAAGGTTGAGATTGACTTCAAGATTGGTTCAAGAAGTTGGTGCACTATATAAAGGGTCATCTAGCTTCAATCACAAGACACAAGATATAAGATCACCATACAAGAGAATTCAGGTGCAAGTGTGAGAGTGCAAAGACACAAAACACAAGAGAGGCACTGTAATAGATCTCATTCAAGAGTGGCTGGTTGTTTAGAGAGAGAGTATAGTATAGATTGGGGATTCAAGGGCTTTGTAATTAGAATTTTCTTGGAGAAAATTCTAGGGAAACACTTAGTCCTTATCACTTTATTTTTCTCTTCTTTCGTTCTTCAAGAACTAGAAGATTCTTGAAGAGGTGTTGCAATAATTGTAAGAACTCCATTGATTTAGTGCACGGAGCTCGGAGGAGCTCACGAGGACGTAGGCACATTGTCGAAGCTCGATAACAATTGCTTGTGTTCTCTTTCTTTGATTGGTTTGTTTCTGTTCATTACTAGTCATTATAGACTTGGGTGTTTGGAAGATCACCACCTGAGCATCGTGAGGTGATTTCCAACACTCGATTATCAACAATAGGAAATAATTGTAATTAGCTCAAGTCAGAAATTCGCATAGGATCAGTTGTGGTGAATCAAAAGCCCTAGAATCTTATTTCGTTGATCTCAACTTGCTTATTTAATTTCGTTATTTTATACTCTCTAGTTCAACAATTCACTCTCATTTGAATTATCAAATATATTATAGTTTAATAAATTTTGGTACTTATTAGTAATTTTTCAATCCTCATGGGACAATACTCTTTCTCATTCACTTTATTACTTGTTACGATTCGTGCCCTTGCGATTTCAATCAACAGTCACAGAAGAAGATCAATGAAGAACTCATCACAATAAAGGAGTAGTTTAAGAATAGCATGGAAGAATTGAAATCCATATTCCTTAAGTTTAATTCTCACTCACCAACTTCTCCAACACAATAAGAAGAAGCACTGTAATACAACACCATTCAAGAACTTCACATTGGAATTTCCAAGATTTAGTTCGAGAGAATTAAACTTAAGGAACATGGCCCTGTCCACCCTTAGAATGGTTGTTCAAGGTGAATTTTTTTTTTTTTTGTACCACTGAATTCCAAAGTTTCAAAAACTCATTATGGTTTCTTTTCAACTAGATGGCCCTACTCAAGTTGGTACTAATGGATGTACCAAAGCAATAAGTTGAAGGGCTAGAAAGAGTTTGTCCATTCTATGCAAGAAAGATTTGGACCTTTCTTCTTTGATGATTCCCAAAGAAACCTGACTAAGCTCATGCAACAAACATCCATGTAAGATTATGAAGACAAGTTTGAAGCATTATCTTGCAAGATTCCTGATCTCACTGAGCAGTTCTTAAAAAGTTGCTTCATTTTAAGCCTCAAACCGTCCATCAAAAGAGAAGTCTTGTTACAAAGTCCACTCAGTTTGCATGAGGCCATAAGCATAGCAAGAATGGTGGAGATAGAGGTGTCTGAGAGATACATATCGACCAGAATTTGGGGTACTAGAACAACTCCAACTCCTTCTCTCTTAAACTCTAAACTTGTGCAGTAAGCACCACTAGTGCCAAGACTAAGAACAACTATCAATAGGCTTACATCACAAGAACAAAAACTAAGGAAGAAAAAAAGATTATGCTTCAATTTTGATAAGAAGTATAACCCGGGACACAAGTGCAAGAAACAAGGCACATTGTGTTTATTTAAAGGACTTGAGTTAGAAGAGAATAGCACACTAGAGGAACACTTCATTCAAAAAACTTGGCTTGAAGGTAATGATACTAGCCCTACTATTTGTTTCCATGCATTGATGGGTCATGTATCTCCTCAAACACATAGGCTACAAGGAAAAATTGGGGGACACTCTTTACAAATCTTGATTGATAGAGGCAATAGACAAAATTTTATCCAAGAAAGAATTGCACTCTTCTTGGGACTTTCTATTATCCCTTCTAATCGTTTTAAAGTACAAGTAAAAAAAGGTGAATACTTATTCTGCATTGGCATGTGTTCTGTAGTAGACATATAGCTCTAAGATCATATCTTTACCATTGATTTCTTTATCATACATGTCCAAGGCACTGATGTTGTGTTAGGAGTGCAATGGCTACAAACTTTAGGTCCTATCACCACTGATTATAGGACTCTAACTATGGCATTTGTTTGGGAGTGACAACCAGTATTATTACAAGGCCAAAAAAGATTAGAATGTGACATGGTAGGGTACAGTAAACTTAGGAAGATGACTATGAATGATTCTTATCTTCTTTCTTTATGTTAATGACTGTCTCTGACACTCAACACAAAGAATAACTATCCTTGCTCCACAAAGATGTAATTAAACCTAAAATCAAGACTATCTTATAAGACTTCAAGATAGTATTTGATGAACCTACTGATAGGTGCTTAAATATTCATATTTAAGCCCCCTTATTTACATTTGTTAGGTCCTTAGTTATGTTAGTTTAGTCCATTTTACTTCATTTCTGTGTTTTACATGCTTTTATAGGGTTTTGGAGAAGAAAGAAGCATTTTGGAGCTTAAAAGGAAGAAAACTAAAAATCATGGAGCATATGTTTCCTGGAGTGCGATCGAGTGCACCAGGCATGCGATCGAGCGCAGCATTGCGATCGAGTGCACTGCGTATGCGATCGAGCGCACCTGTACGGGCGTGAACAGTAAAACGATAGAACCAGTTTTGGAAATAAAGGAGTTTTATGTTTTAGGAAAGTTTAGGGTTCCTGAGCCTTCTAGGATTATTCACCCCCTATAAATACACATGTAAAACACACACAACAGGATCTAATCCTTTCTTTTATCTTTTACTTTAGCTTGGAGTTGTAAGCTTTGGGAGAGAATTGACACCTCTTCTCTCGGGTTTATTCTTCCCTTTATGTTTATGTTATATATGATGTTTATCTTAGACAGCATATGTAACTAACTCTTTATAGGGCTCGATTGAAGCCCTAATTATGCTTTCCCATATATATATATATATTCATTGATTATCTTTGCCAATAGCTTTCATTATGTTGCTTAACTTGATTAATGCCTGTGCTTATTTAAATTCCTCATATGTATGTGTCTGATCAACGTATGCATGTGGTATGGATTGGTTAGTTAGATCAATTTGGATGACCGAGTCCTGGGTCTATCAATAGTAACAAAAGATATCTACACCGGATTCTTGGGTTAATCAACATGGGAAACCGGGAGTAGATACCATGCCCTAGGTATCATGTGGTTGTCGATTTCCACAGCCCTTATGCTTTCTTTAGGAACAACTCAGTTGATACCATGCTGAATCCCTCGAAAAAGAAAAGAGTTAGAGTAGATACCATGCCTAACTCGTTGCTTAGGGAAATCAATAACTTAAGGAGTAGATACCATGCCCTTAGGTTGGCGACCATTAGGTATACATGATAAGGTTAGTGCATTGATACATTACACATTGGGAAAGTATGAGTAGTGGTGGATATCAAATCCCTATGTCTTTATTATTATTAATTCACATTCAACAGTTATTTCTTTTTACTTTGAAGAAACTAAATTCTAAATTGAACTTTACCAATCCCTGTGGAGATGATCTTGCATTTGCACACTATGCTACTATTGACCTTGTGCACTTGCAAGTAAAACAAGTACGGTTATTTGCTTATTAATTTAGGTGGATAAACGCACCAACACCTACTAGCCTACTACTAACAAGAAGAGTGGATCATAAAATACAACTCCTATCTAGCTTTTCTCTTGTCAACATTAAGCCCTATAGATACTCTAATTTTCAGAAGACAGAAATTGAGAAGTTAGTCAAAGGTATGTTGCAAATTAGGAGTCATCCAACACAACACTAGTCCATATAGCTCTCCAATGTTGTTTGTAAAAAAAAAAAGATGACACTTGGAGGTTTTGTGTGGATTATAGAGGACTGAATGCAGTGACTGCCAAGGATAGTTTCCCTATCCCAACTGTGGATGAGTTGATTGATGAACTTTATGGTGCAAAGATCTTCTCCAAGCTAGATTTTATAGCCAACTATCATCAAATCAGAATGCATCTAGAGGACATTGATAAAACAACATTTAGGACTCATCATGGCCGATGAGTAACCATGTGTATTCTGCAGGAGTCTAAATAGTAAATGATCATTTTGACACTAAATATTTTTACTCTATTGAGTGGGATTTAAGTAATACGATGGGTTTTATGCGTGGGTAATAAGTTTTAGCTTTATTTTTTAAATATTTCAAAACACCTAACATTTTGTGTAAGTAATCGTTATAATCCAACTAGTTGATGAAAATATTGGTGCCAAATTAGCCGTTAGAGCCTTAATAAGGTCATTGACTCACATTAATCCACTCGTCGTTGGACCATTAATTCACTAGCCGTTGGACCATTAATTCACTAGTTGTTGGGCCATTATTGGTCATTATTTCACCTATAATTTCACCATTTACTGGACTTGTAACTCTCAAGTCCAAGAGCCTATAAAAACACACATTGAACAGCCCATCTTCACTCTTCTTCTCCCAATAATTTATCAAGTATTGTTTGTGTTAAATAGTAAGGAATTTTCGGTAGCAATCCTTTAACTTTTGTAGTGGATGCGCGTTCGTACAAATGATTGCTATAGTTGAACCCTGGAGGGTAGACGCGTTGAGACCACACACGCCAAGTCAAAGACTTCGGTGACGTGAAATCTAGTTTTAAAGATAACACTTCTGCGTGCCTCTATAGCTAAGTTTTCTTGTCCTTATCTTTCTTAAGTGTTATGTTTAATTGTTAGTACAAATTATTATTAGTAACAATAATTAGAGTATTCATACACAAATAATTCCAACAATCTTAAAGGTAGATTTCGTTATGGATGCTTCAATTCTTACTGTGTCAAAATATGACGTGATTCTACTAAAGTTGATCCTTTTGATGCAACAAAAAATTTATTTTATTTTAGATCTTATTAAAATTTCTCTTGTACTAATCAATCCAATACTTATGTAAGACATTAAAAATCATGAAATGACCAAATAAATTTGAGAGGTAGCAAATAAAATTACTAGACATACTATTTTACATTGCTTAGCTAATGGGTTATATACTAGACATTATTTCATTGGATAATTTTTTCGTGTGGAAATCTACATGATCATCCTAGCATTATGGCACTATCTTTTAGGATTTATTGTGAAATACTTTAACGCTTAAATGCTTATAATGGATTTTAATTGTTAATCACTTATGGAATAAATCATGAGACTCTATACAGGAGAGTAAGAAAACTATTGGATGGAGAAATAAAGGGTGTCATTGAATGACAACAATTTTAGAACGTTTCTTATTTCATGAATTTCATAACATAAAACATCATGAATAATTTAGAATTTAATATGCTTGTTGAATAGCATGTTGGCTTATCTTACTTGTTCGAAAATTATTTTTCAAATATAAATTTGTTAGCATGGAGACAACTTTTAAATTTCTTTGTTCTAACAAATATATGGTTTTATTTGATATGGTGTGTGTAATTGATATTATTTCATTAGAATAATTTTCCATGTGATTGGAATTAAAAAAGATTGTGAAGTTGAAAGAAAAAATGTTTGGAATATATGTGTTTGAAATTTGATCACTTTAAATGAAAATAAAATTGGAATAATAATTAATTTTTTGGAAATAATTATGATAATTTTATGTCATGACTATATTGGATTTTTTTAGAAGAATACCATTTGTGCTATTAATTTTCATACAATGGAATATTTATTTTTGATGTGAAAATTATTGATTGATATGGTCATTAAAGTATGTTTAATGTTTATCATCTTTATGCTGATTTCTTATTTGTTTGAGTAATCAAATAAGACATGGATCATGATTTTTATTTGTAAAATGATGATCATGTATTTACGGAATCCTTTACTTTGGCTAATAGTTATAATTTTTTGATAAATAAATTATGAGGTTGTAAAGGTATAATTTTTTATAAATGAGGAAAAAAAATAAAGTGGGACACCTTACATTAATTTTTTGGGGCTCAAGCTAAGCAATATTTTTGTGAGAAAAGTTCCAAATTAGTAGCTTAGGTAATCCATTTGTTAAAATAAGGATGTCTAAGTGAGATATATTTTATGCAAATAGTCGGAGTCCAACATTTATAATCATTTGATTTGCTCTCGTTGAGGAGCATTATATTTTATTTTGGCTCGCAAAAGGTATCATGTGATTTTACCCCTTACGACATTATTATAATGTGTTTTTGGCACTCATATACTTCGAGTTTGTGATATTTGAAAATGTGGGGGTCCTTGGAAAATTTTGTTGTTGGAACCTAAATAGAGAAAAAAAATGTTTCTAAAACTTTTAATTATGTGTTTATTGACAATGCATAATGGTGTACTAGAAGGTTATACTAATGCAAGTTAGTTAACGCCAAAGAGTGGTTATCTGTTTACTTTGGCAAGTGTTACCGTCTTTCGGAAATCATCCAAGCAGACTATCATTGCAAGGTCCACTATGGAGTATGAGTTTATAGCCTTGGAGAAGATTAACATAGTTATTTGTGAATATTCCATTGTGAGGGACATGCCTCTTCATTGTGATTGCCAAGTGGCAATGCTTGTGCTAAAAATAAAATTTATATTGTATCTTGATTGGCTCACTGAGGGGCATACGATTATTATGGTTGGCCTACTAATGCGTATCGTCATATTATAATGGGCTTGTTGAGGGAAGTATTAATATTGTATTGTTGCCAGTTAAGTGAATTAAAAATAACTTTGTGAGGTTAAATTGAAATCTGGTTAATTCTTTGACCAAGTCATTGGCAAGAGAGCTAGTAAGTGAAACATTGAGAGGGATGAAACTGTTGCCCATTGGTGAGACTATGTGATGAATATCCAACCTCTGTGATTGGAGATCCCACGAATGAGGTTCAATGAGAAGAACGAAGTCACTAGAGTCTCGTGTGTCACTATCACTTAGTTATATGCCTTTCATATAAGATGATTGGTAAGAGTCATTCCCTATGATGTATGACAGTGCAACTGCGATTAATGTGAGGATGGGCTTATAACTCTTAATGGGTCCATAGTTCAAATTTGGATGAGATGTTGATCATAGTACACTCTTGATGGGTGCCACCTATACGAGTGTGGGAGTTAAGCCGATCCCCATTTGACTTAGACAAGTTGCTAGAGCATTCATGAAAATCCAGGTAGGCACATGGCATTAAAAAAGCCACACTATTGGAATTACTACTAGTTTAGGATGTTACGTAAACAACTATCTTGGTCGTATCACATTCAAGGAATTGGTTAAATGAGTTTAGGTCCACCACTTTCATGTGGTTCCAAAATGGTTTGTTCTAGGTGAAGTTTAAACCGAAACGTTCTATCATTAATGTATAACTTCCATATATTCCTTGCTATTTGTCATTTTGAGTGTTTTGAAACATGTGGGGGATTGTTAGCTTTATTTTTTAAAATTTTGTGTAACTAGCCGTTGAAAATATTTGGGCTAAATTAGCCATTAGGGCCTTAATAAGGTCACTAACTCACATTAATGCACTAGCAATTGGACCATTAATCCACTAGCCGTTAGACCATTAATTCACTATTTGTTGGACCATTAAGCCACTAGCCGTTAGTCTATTATTGGTCATTATCTCACCCATAATTTCACCATTTAGTGGGCTTGTAACTATCAAGTCCAAGAGCCTATAAAAACACACATTGAACAGACTATCTTCACTCTTCTTCTCCCAATAATTTATCAAGTATTGTGAGTGTCAAATAGCAACGAATTTCTGATAGCAATCCTTTAGCCTTTGTAGTTGATGCGCGTTCATATAAAATATTGTTATAGTAGAACCATGGAGGGTAGACGCGTTGAGACCCTAAAATTGTACTTGTACATCATCGCTTCAATCAAAAAAGAAATTGATGACACGATAAACTTTTTATTTCTTTCTAAGCTTAAGGGATCACTCGGTGCTTCTTTTATCTTGTTATCTACATATATTCAAATTTTAATAAGGAAGGTAAAATCCCATTTTTTGTCTCGTGATTATTATGGAAATTTCATTTTAATCCTCTAACTATCAATTGTTTCATTTACATTCCTTATTATTGATTTTGTTTCAATGTAATCCCTCAAACAAATTTTCTTTGATTCCAAGCAATTTAATGCTAAGTTGGCAACGAATGAGCGGGAATTAACAGTCTCAAACCATTGTGAAGGACTTTAAATGCCCTACTTCTTTCTTTCGTAGTTTTTTTTTTTTTTTGTGAGATATATATTCTTTTACATTTTCCTTCAAAGCTAATCAATAAATAGTTCTATTAATCAAATCAAAACAGGGGTTGTTTGTTTGGAAGGTTGTTGACACCCTGATTCTGCCATTAACCGATCAGGAGTAGGTGTTGAAAATATTTGGGTATAAATGCTTTAATTCTTGTTACTAATAATAATTTTTACTAACAATTAAACATAATAATTAAGGAAATAAAGGATAAGAAAACTTAGCTATAGAGGCATGTAAAAGTGTTGTCCTTAAAGGTAGATTTCGCGTCCTCGAAGTCTTTGACTTGGCGCGTAAGGTCTCAACGTGTCTATTGATGAGTGCCAAAATATTGCATATTTTGGCCCTTTAATTTACATTTGTTAGCTTAAGAATTTGTTGCTTTGAGTTATTTTCCTTGTTTTACAGGTTTACAAGCTTGGAAAGAAGTTTCACTAAATTGCCAGAATTGCTAGTGCAGATCAGTCATTTTTGAGGATTAAACTGTATTGATTTAGAAAGAACCAGAAGATGAGCCATATATGCTTGGAAAGATCCAGATGTCTATTTTCTGAGGAATTTTACGGATCAATAAAATGATTTTTCTAGTGAAAGTTATGGCAGTTTTAGTAGACAAAGGTCAGGCTGTGCATGACTTCAGCGCGACAGATCAGCCATTTTTAAGGATTTAACTGTATTGATTCAGGAAGAACCACAATATGTGCCATATATGCTTGGAAAGATCCCGATGTCTATTTTCTGGAAAATTTTACGGATCAGTAAAATGATTTTTCTAGAGAAAGTTATGGCAGTTTTAGTAGACAAAGGTCAAAGAGCAAAAACTGGAATCTGCAGTATCCCACATCGGATTGGAAGCATATTGCACTTGTGATATTTACCTATATAAGCCCTTCTTCACTTCATCTTTAATGTACAATTCCTGAGCCACTTTGGTGTTTACCGGTGGATATCTGCTAGCATTCTGGTGGATCTCGAAAGCTTTGTTACCACGAGGGGAAGTGCCGCCCGTCAGCGAGTGGAATTTCTCCAATGTAAAGTTATTTATTTATTTATTTACATTTAGTTGTTTTAGTTTAAATGTTTAGCACTTTTATTATGAATTGTAGTTTCGTAGTTATGAGTGGCTAGACTCTTCAGCTAAGGTTGAAGATGAAGCCCCGCCGTTGTTTGGCGTAGTAGTTCAGATTTGCTTGTACAAATCTGACAATTTTTAGTATAAATGTTCTGTCAATTATTTGAGTTAATCTTATAATTGATTGAGTTTAAATTGTCTGTTGGATATTCCTTGTGTTTCATTTGATGGATACATTGAATACTTTTCGATTAAATTGGATTTCCTTTGTGATTTGTTGAGAGCGGATATATTGGATGCTTTTGGTTTAGTTGGAATATTCTTTGTTTTTTTGTCTTATAGTTGGATTCATGGAATGTTTTGATAAGCTATATTTTTAGAACATATATCCTTAACTTCGGTGGAAATTTGTAAGTTGTGTGTTTACTTTATTCTGTTGTTTCTGCTGATTAGTATCTCATTGTTTTCTGTTGGTGTATGCTTGATCGGAGATCCTTGAACTTAGATTTGACACATTTAGATCCGGACTTAGAAAAGACTCTTAGGAGACAGAAAAGAGCACTAGTTGAGAGAGAAACTGTTGAGATGGGAGATAATTTTAATCATCTTGAACATGTAGAGCAACTTAGAGCTTGGAACGTGGACTCCACTACATTCCTTAGGGATTTGTTCGCACCCATTGCGACTAACTCATCCTCTTGCATAGTGTTGCCACCAACCAATGCCACACACTTTGACATGAAGCCACATGTTATCCAACTTTTACCCTCATTCCATGGCTTAGATCTTGAAAATCCTTATAGTCATGTGAAGAAGTTCAAAGACATTTGTGCCACATTTAAATTCCAGAACTTCTCTGAGGAGTCAGTCCATCTTCGACTCTTCCCTTTTTCTCTTCATGTTAGAGCTAGGGCATGGTTGGATTCCAACACGTCCGGGTCTATTACATATTGGAAATACCTGCTGAGCAAATTTTATCATAAGTTTTTCCCAATGTCTAGAGTGAATGAGTGCCGAAAGAAGATTAGCTCTTTCACTCATGATGAGGATGAGAAGTTCTCTGAGAGCTGGGAGCGCTTTAAAGAGTTACTGATCAGATGCCCTCCACATGGATATGAGAAGTGGAGACTCGTTCAATTCTTCTACCAAGGGTTGACTCAACCCAACCGTAGCATGATCGAGTCTATGAATGGGGGGGCATTCTTGAGTCTGAAAGGAGACGAAGCATACATGGCGTTGGATAAGTTGTCAGACAACTCACAGCAGTGGGATTTTTCAAGCTGTCGAGATAAGTCCATTCGTGCTCTTAAGAGGGGAGGCATCTATAAGGTCAGGGACGACGCTAACTTGAGGATAAAGTTAGATGCCCTCACTAAGAAGATTGACGCTCTTACTGTGAGCCAATCCATCAATGCTGCCAACACATTCAATGTTAAAAGCTGTTCCATCTATGCTAGTCCCTTGCATCTAGCACAGAATTTCCCATCAATGCCGGCTTGTGCCGAGTATCCTATGGAACAAGTAAATGCTTTCAATGACTTTTAAAGGCAGTCAAATGGATCGTACTCCGAGACGTACAATCCAGGGTGACGGAACCACCCAAATTTTTCATGGAGGCAGAACCAACCAATGAATCAGGAAGGAGCCCCTCATCATGCTCAAAATCAATATCCTCCCAGATTTGCCCCACAAATTCCAAATCATGGTCGTTCTGCCCATCCAGCACCTTCACCTGCTTACTAAGCACCCACGCAAACACCAGCACCAGTTTCACAATCGCTAGAGGACACCTTTAAGGAGTTTGTGAAGGTGACTAGCCAAAATATGAGTGATGTGAGGAGTGCAACAGTGGTAAACACCCAAGCAATTGCCAAGCTGGAGAGTCAAATAGGGCAAATTGCAAGTCACTTGGGTGAGAGAGAGAAAGGAAAGTTCCCCAGTCAACCCGTGCCCAACCCGAAAGAACAATTTATGGTTGAGAGTTCATCAACTCCTTCGCACGGGGAGGAACAAGTACAGTCGATTGTCGCACTGAGGTCTGGGAGACAAGTGGACAATCGAGTGGAAGAGAGCCCTACTATGCAGCAAGGGCAAGGGAGTGGCAACACAGAGAAGAGAGATGCTGAGCCATCTACAGCCACACCTACTGAGAAGGACCCTCCTAGGTCATTTGTACCTAGAGTGCCTTACCCCGAGAAACTACAGGCGTTGAAGAAAGGAGGGAAGTATGAGGAAATCCTGGAGGTATTCAAGCAAGTCCAAATCAATATCCCATTTTTGGATGCCATCCATCAAGTGCCATCATATGCCAAGTTTTTAAAGGACTTGGTCACTAACAAGAGGAGGATGAATGTCCCAAAGAAGGCATTTTTGACCGAGCAGGTCAGCTCAATCCTGCAGTGCAAGCTACCCATCAAGTATAAGGACCTGGGGTGTCCTATCATTTCTTGCACGATAGTAGTCAGCCATATTGAGAGGGCCTTTTTGGATCTAGGGGCGAGTGTGAATCTTCTACCCTACTCAGTCTATGTGTAGTTGGGGTTAGGAGAATTGAAGCCCACATCCACGACGCTTCAATTGGCTGACAGGTCAATGAAAAGACCACGGGGGATAGTTGAGGACGTTTTGATAAAAGTGAATAAGTTCTATTTCCCCGTGGATTTTATTGTGCTTGACACAAAGCCGGTTCAGAATGTAGGGATTCAAATACCAGTGATTCTAGGGCGACCATTCTTAGCCACGGCTAACGCCCTAATCAACTAAAGGACAGGGGTGATGAAGATCTCCTTCGAAAATATGACAGTGGAGTTGAACATTTTTGATATCACTAGGCAACCACTGGAATATGATGAAGTGAGAGATGTATGCTTGATAGAGGAGATTCTTGAGGATACTGTGAATGAATCAAGCATTGAGAATCCCATGGAGGCATGTTTTGCTCACTTTGGAGAGGACTTGGGCTTAGATAAGTTACTCAAGGAAGTAAATGCCATTTTGGAGTCTGATCCTCAAGAAAACAATGAGGAGGAGGAGACGGTAGCACCAGAACCTCAAAAGAAGGAACTTAAGCCTTTACCGGATAATCTTAAGTATAAGTTCCTGGGTCTAGCAGATTGTTTGCCTGTGATAATAGCTTCAAATTTTGGTGAGGCTCAAGAGGAGAAATTATTAGATGTTTTAAGAGAGCACAAGGAAGCCATCGGCTGGACCATTGAGGATATTAAGGGAATCAGCCCCTCGGTGGTGATGCACATGATACATTTGGAGGAAGATGCTAAGCCATCGAGGGAGCCACAAAGAAAGCTCAACCCTGCTATGCAAGAGGTTGTGAGGGCAGAGGTTATTAAGCTGTTAGATGCAGGGATCATTTATCCCATCTCTGATAGCAAGTGGGTGAGCCCCATTCATGTCGTGCCCAAGCGAGCTGGATTAATGGTAGTAAAGAATAAGGACAAAGAGTTGGTGCCAACTCGTGTGTAGTCTGGGTGGAGAGTGTGTATAGACTACCGTAAGCTGAACGTTGCCACAAGGAATGATCACTTTCCACTTCTATTTATTGATCAGATGGTGGAGCGTTTGGCTGGGCACGAGTATTATTTCTTTTTGGATGGTTATTCTGGATATAACCAGGTCCCCGTGGACCCCGAAGATCAGGAGAAGACGACATTTAACTATCCTTTTGGGACTTTCGCCTACCGTCGCATGCTCTTTGGGTTATGCAATGCACCCACCACTTTTTAGCGGTGCATGGTCAGTATATTCTCTGACATGGTAGAGCGGTTCTTGGAGATTTTCATGGACGACTTCTCCGTCTTCGGTTCAACATTTGAGGAGTGCCTGCACCGTCTCTCTTTGGTTTTAGTACGGTGTAAGGAGAAGAACCTGGTGCTTAATTGGGAGAAGTGCCATTTTATGGTCAAGCAAGGAATTGTACTGGGGCATGTCGTATCTCATCGAGAGATTGAGGTCGACAAAGCAAAGGTGGATTTGATTTCCAACCTTCCACCCCCACGTACGGTGAAAGAGGTTCAATCTTTTCTGGGCCATGCAGGTTTCTATAGGCGATTTATCCAGAATTTCAGCAAGATCGTCAGGCCTTTGTACAAGTTGTTGCTGAAAGATGCCCAATTTCTATTTGATGAGGATTGTAAGAAAGTATTTGGGGATCTGAAGAAGATTCTGACGTCCACACCCATTATTCAGCCACCCAACTAGGGTGTGCCTTTTGAGATTATGTGTGACGCATCAGACTATGCTGTTGGAGTTGTTTTGGGGCAGCGTGTTGATAAACTTCCCCATGCTATCTATTATGCAAGTCGAACTCTAAACGACGCACAACTCAATTACTCTACCACTGAGAAGGAGTTGCTTGCAGTCGTTTTTGCATTAGACAAGTTTATATCCTACTTGTTAGGATCTAAAGTCATTATCTACTCGGACCATGCTGCATTGAAGTATTTTTTCTCTAAAAAAGATGCTAAGTCTCATCTTATCCGATGGATTTTGCTACTTCAAGAGTTCGACATTGAGATTCGGGATAAGAAAGGTTCAGAAAATATGGTGGCGGACCATTTGTCTAGATTGATTGTGGAATTCACTGAGGCCACCACTCCCATTTCTGATACCTTTCTTGATGAGCAATTGATGTATATTGCTCACAGTTCCGCACCATGGTTTGCTGACATAGTGAACTATCTTGTCACCGGACACATGCCCTTGCATTGGGGGAGGCAAGATAAATCAAAATTTTTGGCCATGGTAAAACACTTTTTCTGGGATGATCCTTATCTGTTCAAGTATTGTCCTGATCAGATCATTAGACGGTGTATTCCTAAGCATGACCAATCTAATATCATCGCCTTTTGTCATGATCATGCATGTGGAGACCATTTTAGTGCTAAAAAAACCGCTGCAAAGATTTTGCAGTGTGGATTTTATCGGCTTACCCTGTTCCGGGACTCTCACACCTACTGTGTATCTTGTGAGCGTTGCCAAAAGCTAGGGAGCCTTTCTAGGAGAAATATGATGCCCCTCAACCCTATTCTGATTGTTGAGATTTTTGATGTATGGGGTATTGATTTCATGGGACCGTTTCCAAACTCCTTTGGCTACTTATACATTCTAGTTGCTGTGGACTATCTGTCCAAGTGGGTGGAGGCCATTGCGTGCAAGACCAATGATCACAGAGTTGTGGTCTAGTTCTTGAAAGACACTATTTTTGCTCGTGTTGGTACACCTTGAGCAATCATAAGTGATGGAGGAAAGCACTTTTGCATCAAGATCTTTGAGCAGTTGATGAAGAACTATTTCATCACGCACAAAGTTGCCACCCCGTATCACCCACAGACGAGTGGTCAAGTGGAAATTTCAAAACGTGAGATCAAACAATTTTTGGAAAAGACTGTGAACCCTAATAAAAAGGATTGGTCTCTGCGATTGACTGATGCATGTGGGCATATCGGACAGCCTTCAAGACGCCAATTGGCATGTCTCCCTATTGCATTGTGTACGGAAAGGCATGTCACCTTCCGGTTGAATTAGAGCATCATGCGTATTGGGCTATCAAGCAACTGAATTTCAGTCTTTCCAAGGCTGGCTCACAACGGAAGCTCCAACTCAATGAATTGGAGGAGCTGCAGAATGATGCATATGAGTGTGCCCGATCATACAAAGCACAAATGAAGAAGACTCATGACCAAAACATTTTGAGACGAGCTTTTGAGCCAGGTCAAAAAGTTTTTCTTTATAATTCACACCTGCATCTTTTTCTAGGCAAGCTCAAATCCCGATGGTCAGGCCCATTCATTATTCGATCAGTTTTTCCTCATGGGGCCATTGAGATTGAGGATCCTAAGAATGGTAATACTTTCAAGGTAAATGGACAGAGGCTAAAACCATTCTTAGAGTTGAGGAGTCCGGACATTGAGACGATACTGTTGGAGGATCCTAGTTACTCAGATTGAGTGTAGTATTCTAGGGAGAGTCTGGCTGAAGACTTTAAACTTAGCGCTCATGGGAGGCACCCCACAGCTTATCTTTTCTGTTTATTTATTATTTCGCATTTTTGTGATTAATGTTTGTTTCCAGTATTTTTTTTTCCATTTTTTTATTTTTCAGGGACAATGCGTACTTCAGTTCAAGTTTGGGGGTATGCTATGAGTCATACCAGTCCAGCTAGTTCTCCATATCTCAGGTCAACTCGTTCCATATTAGTCACACATTGGGGTCAATGTGTAATTTAAGTTTGGGGGTATGGGAGACACATCACACACTTTGTCCTAATTTGTTGTCTTTTCGTCGTAGAGATAAATGTATGCTCATGTTATCGTGAAATTTTGGTTGATCTAAACAATTTCTGTGATGTGATGTCATTGGTGAGCTTAACATTTTGAACACATGATCTGGTGATAAATTTTAAAATTTAGTTACTTACCTTAGGCATTTGATAATTCACATGTTTGACATAATCTAACACAAGCACATTAGCACAAATTATGTGAGGTATGACATGTGATTTTAATGTGTATTTTTCCTTATCTTAACTGAAACTGGATGACTTGTTGGATGAACTCTTGGGCATAGAAAAGCATAAAAAAAATTATTATCATAAATAAACTTTCCACTGAGTAACTGGACCTCTTGCCTCAGTAAGCAGTGAGTGTTCACGTCAAAAGGTGGAATTTTGCTTGGTAGTATTAAGGCCGGTTTAATTTCGTAGCCTTTTTTACTCGAGTTAGTAAGTCCTTAGGGGTGTCTTTACACCTAATGCCCTAAAACCATCTGGTTTGGGAGTCATTGACTCAACACTCGCTACATGGGTCAATTAGAAAGCTTAAGGGAACTAGACATAGCCGTGCCTTATGTGATGCCTTATCCTGCATTTTGTAAGTAATTAGATTTTAAATTTTCTATTCATTACGAAGATGGGTTTATCTTTTTAAGCATGCTCATGAATGAATATCATGGTGATGTGTGCTCCTTAAATTTTTGGATACCATGAGTGATGAATTTATCTTTATGTTCTTTGTTGTGAATCTTGAGACATGGAGACCTTACACATTAGAGTCACTTGGAAGCTTCATTTCTATATGCTAATTCACTTTACACAGTGTCAGACTTGTGATGCCTTAACCTGCCTTTTGTAAGTAATTAGATTTTAAATTTTCTATTCATTGCAAAGATGGGTTTATCTTTTTAAGCTTGCTCATGAATGAATATCATGGTGATGTGTGCTCCTTAAATTTTTGGATACCATGAGTGATGAACTTATCTTTATGTTCTTTGTTTTTCATTTAGTTTTTTTTATTATTTTGTTTTGCTAAGGGACTAGCAAATTGTAAGTTTGGGGTATTTGATGAGTGCCAAATATTGCATATTTTGGCCATTTAATTTACATTTGTTAGCTTAGGAATTTGTTACTTTGAGTTGTTTTCCTTGTTTTACAGGTTTATAAGCTTGGAAAGAAGTTTCACTAAATTGCCAGAATTGCTCGTGCAGATTAGCCATTTTTGAGGATTAAACTGTATTGATTTAGAAAGAACCAGAAGATGAGCCATATATTCTTGGAAAGATACAGATGTCTATTTTCTGAGAAATTTTACGGATCAATAAAATGATTTTTCTAGAGAAAGTTATGGCAGTTTTAGTAGACAAAGGTCAAAGAGCAAAAACTGGAATCTGCAGTATCCCACATCGGATTGGAAGCATATTGCACTTGTGATATTTCCCTATATAAGCCCTTCTTCACTTCATCTTTAATGTACAATTCCTGAGCCACTTTGGTGTTTACCGGTGGACGTCCGCTAGCATTCTGGTGGATCTTGAAGGCTTTGTCACCACGAGGGGAAGCGCCGCCCGTCAGCGAGTGGAATTTCTCCCATGTAAAGTTATTTATTTATTTCTTTACATTTAGTTGTTTTAGTTTAAATGTTTAGCACTTTTATTATGAATTGTAGTTTCATAGTTATGAGTGGCTAGACTCTTCAGCTAAGGTTGAAGATGAAGCCCCGCCGTTGTTTGGCGTAGTAGTTCAGATTTGCTTGTACAAATCTGACAATTTTTAGTATAAATGTTCTGTCAATTATTTGAGTTAATCTTATAATTGATTGAGTTTAAATTGTCTGTTGGATATTCTTTGTGTTTCATCTGATGGATACATTGAATGCTTTTCGATTAAATTGGATTTCCTTTGTGATTTGTTGAGAGCGGATACATTGGATGCTTTTGGTTTAGTTGGGATTTTCTTTGTTTTTTTGTCTTATAGTTGGATTCATGGAATATTTTGATAGGCTACATTTTTAGAACATATATGCTTAACTTCGGTGGGGTGGATTTGGAAAGCTTAGTGTTTTAATTATTAGTTTTTAAAAATCAATTTAGTTTAATTTTAATTTCTTTTGCAAATTATCATCTGAAATTTGGAACTAGGTTAAGATAGAGTTAGTTTAGATTGAAAATATACTTTCACAATGCAATTCCCTGTGGATTCGACCTCGCACTTGCACAATGCTATACTGTAAACGACTCCTGCGCTTGCGAGTAATTTAAAACTCACAACATCGATCCTTCAGGATTCAACTATAGCAATTATTTGTATGAATATGCATCCACTACAAAGGCTAAAGGATTGCTACTGGAAATTCCTTATTATTTGACACTCACAATACTTGATAAATTATTGGGAGAAGAAGTGTAGAGATGGGTTGTTTAATACGTGTTTTTATAGACTCTTGGACTTGAGAGTTACAAGCTCACTAAATTATGAAATTATGGGTGAGATAATGACCAATAATGTCCCAACGGCTAGTGGCTTAATGGTCAAACGGGTAGTGGTTTAAATGTGAGTTAGTGACCTTATTAAGGCACTAACGGCTAGTTGGACTATAATGGCTAATTACACAAAAGCTTAGATTCTTGAAACACTTAAAAAAAAATAAAGCTAACAATCTTCCACATGTTTCAAAACACTCGAAGTAACAATATCAAGGAATACAAGAAAGTTATGCCTTAGTGATAGTACCTTTCAGTTTGAGCTTCACCTAGAACGAACAATTTTGGGATCACAGGACAATGGTAGAGCTAAACTCATTTAACCAGTTCCTTGAATATGATACGGCCAGGATTGTTATTCACATAACATCCTCAACTAGTAGCCATTCCAATGGTTTATTACTTTTATAGTCATGTGCCTACTTAGATTTTCATGACTGCTCTAGCAATTTGCCCA